>PVKE010000004.1:0-360886 GCA_004027555.1 Craseonycteris thonglongyai | reverse complement strand
AGTATTACAAATATACTAGGAATAACAATAATTGTACTTAAATTAAGAAGTCAGTATTGTAAACCGTAATAAATATATTGTAACTTTAACATACTTCTTGTAAATTTGAATATATCTATATTAGATTTTAATATACTTGTATTGTTGTCCCCGATCGTAATATGCAGTATTGTTATTATTTCTCTCAATGTAACAGAGATAATTGCCACAGTTCATGAGTTTTTGAATTTTCTAGGAAAATATTTAATTCAATATTTATTCTTTAGATTGTCATATTTCTTTGCATTTTAGTATACCCATGAACATGAGTAGTAAACCGAAAAAATCGAAAACTTATCACTTCAATGAAGAATGGGAACTCGATTACTTTTTTACAATGGTGAATGATAAATGTTGTTGTTTAATATACCTTACCTTGGTAGCCATTGCTTAAAAGGGTAATCTGGAGAGACATTTTTTAGCTTTACAGAACAAGTATCAAACAGATTATCCACCAAATTCTGAACTGAGAAAATATAAAGTTAGGGATCTTAAAACTCAATTAACAAATCAACAAAGCGTTTTTAAAAAGCCAAGGTTGAAGTCACAAGCAGTAACTACTGCATCATTCAAAGTAAGCTATCTCTTAGCAAAACAATGTAAGCCATTTTCAGACGGAGAATTTGTAAAGGAAATTTTTTTGGAAATGTCAGATTCACTTTTTAATGATTTTAAGAACGAGTGAAATTGTTGCTGCAATTCAAGATCTACAATTGTCTCGAAACACAGTGATGCAACGAATTGAAAGGATGAGTGGGAATGTAAAAGAGCAGTTATATAATGTATGACAACAAGTCGATCGCGACACACTTTTAAGATAAAAAGTAGATCTTATATACAGAAAAGTTGACCACCCCTGATTTATAGAACAAGAGCGTTTAGTAATCTCACAGGTTGGGGATCATGTCGAAGGGCCTTCCTAGTTGCCCTAATTGGGTTTTAATGCATACATTTTAGCAGGCCCCCATCATGAGATAGTGATATTTCAGATAGTGATAGTGATAGAGATAGTGATAGAGATATTTCAAGATAGTTCTGTTACGGGACATTCAGGGATGACAACCTGAAGCAATTGGTTTAATTCCCACACATGTGTCCACCTAGAAGTGTGAGATGTGTTTTGTGTGCTGTCAGGATGGGCTCTAAAACATGAGTGTCCTTGGGCTCAGCAGCAGCTCAAGCCCGGAGCCGGGATCCACGCAGCTGCCATCTGTGCCGGAGCCCCTGACATCAGCAGACGTCCATCCCAGCACAGTTTGGGCCGATAAACCATCATGCCTTTTGGAAATGCCTCTGCATCTGGGTTTGCAGATGCCTTTTGTTCCCACCCTGAGAGCAAGCAACGATGCTGAGTTCTGTTTAGTTTATTTTCCCACCATTAACATGTGTACATGGAAGTGTTTTCAAAGATGCTTACATTAGTGTCATGTTTTGCAGATGATGTGTAACAGGAGGATTGAGGTGAGAATCTTTAGTGCAAAATCTATTGCTCCTGGTCATGAAGGAAGAGCTTGGTAGTCAGTTGCAAGGAGGTGTGATAATTGATTGCACCACGGGCAAATTGTATCTCTTGAATTTCACCTTGGTCTCGGCAGGTAGAGTATTAGTAATTATTCTGATTAGAATAAGGGCCTGGATTTTTAAAGTGTATAATTTGCACTTTAAGTCTCTTTTGCAGACTTCTGCTGATCCTACAGATATCCAGAGGACCTGAGTGAAGAAACAGGAGTCTGCTCCTGGGCAGAAAGTGTCATCCCCACTTTTTTTCCCCAAAGAATTTTTATTGTTTCAGAGAAGGTGAGAGAGAGAGAGAGAGAAGGGGGGAAGGGCCCAAAGCACTCTCCATAGTTGTACATTATTAGTTGTGACATGGGTTCATTCCACAAAGGTGGGTGTGGGGGCACACGGGGTGGAAACCAAACTGGGGGCCTCCCACACGGGAGGCAAGAACCTTTGCCGCGGAGCCGTCCCGGTGGTTACCAGCTGTGCCGCAGTTCAGCATGTAAGTTTCTGTGGGCCGAGGCTGGGAATCAAAGCCCGGACCTTGTGATTCGAAGGCAAGCACTCAACCACTGAGCTATGCTGGCATCACTGTCACCCCCACTTTTAACATCCTCTGGGATGCAAGAATCTGTGTCTGTAAATGGTGAATGTTTGATTGGGGGGTTGGTTAGTTTTCTAACCATTTCTTTTCTGCATCCTTATGTTAAGAAAGTAAAAAGCGGTGCCTAAGTGCCCCAAGATCCTGGAACAATTGACTTGTGGAGTGAGGTAAATATAGCAGGTCCAGATAACATCATTTCATTATAATGTTTATGAGAGAGAAAAGTTGATTCTCAGCTGGGGCCACTGTCTGTGTGGAGTTTGCACACGTGTCAGTGTGAGCTTTCTCTGGGTCCTCTGGTTTCCTCCCACATCCCAGTGATGTGCACGTGAAGTGAACTGCCAGGTCTATGTTGTCTCAGTGTGTGTGAATGTGGGTGTGGGTGTGAGTGTGCCCTGTGATGAAAGGCTGTCCTGTGCAGGGTGGGGGCCCTCTGTGCATCCTGAGCTTCCAGGACAGGCTCCATCCACCTGCCATCCTGACCTGGAATTAGTGAGTTAGAAAAAAATGCTCGGGGAAGCCGGGATGGCTCAGCAGGTTAAGAGCTCGCTTTGCAGCCCTGGAGCCCGAGGATCGAATTCTGGCCCTGGCCCATGCGGACCCATATGTTGACCTGGGGTGTGCTTCCTATGTGGGGGGCCCCCAGTTTGGTCCTCGCCACCTGGGTTTGGCCCTTGGCTTGAGGGGGTGTGCCTCCCATGCAGGAGGCCCCCAGCCCAGTTCCTGCCCTATGCGGCCCCTGCCCATCTGTGTGGAACAAAACCATGTTGAAAACATGACATACAACTATGGAGACTGCTCTGGACCATTCCCCTTCTCTCTGTCTCTGTCTGTCTCTGTCAAAAACAATAAAGTAAATATATATATATATTTTTAAGATTTATGTTATTGATTTTTCACAGAGAGAAACAGAGACATCTCTCATACAGAGAGAAGGGGGAAGGCCCAGAGCAGTCTCCATAGTTGACATTAGTTTTCCATATAGTTTCACTCCACAGGTGGGCACAGGGCTGTGCAAGGCAGGAATTGGGCCGGGAGCCTCCCACATAGGCCCTGGCAAGAACTGAACTGGGGGCATACCCCAGTTCAGCATATGGGTCCGTATGGGCCGGGGCCAGGATTCGATCCTCGGTCCTCGGGCCTTCAAAGCGAGCGCTTTACCTGCTGAGCCATCCCAGCTTTCCCTAAAGTAAATCTTAAAAAAAAAAGTTTCTTCCCTATTTAAAAAAAATTCTCTAGTTTTTATTAATCTTTCTTAAATGTATGCATAACTCACATTTACTTCAATGATTAATATTAGGTGTGTTTGGGGTCTTTATTTTGAAGTTTGATGATGTTTCTGTGACTAGAAATAGTGCCGTAGAACCTCAACTCTTGTTTATACCAATGAGCCTGTGATAAAATTGGTTTTGTTGTGTGTTGTTTACTTAAAGTCGCCATTTTTAAGAACCTATCGATGATGTTAAGTAGGACTTATTGTGTAGTATCATCTCATGCCCAGACCAACTGGCATGGGCAAAACCAGCAAAGAAGATGGCTTTCATGAATGCTCATTTAGCTGAAAAGGGCAAAGCAAACAGCCATATTTCCCCAACATGTGTTCTATGGAACACCCAGGCTACAGGAGGAGATGGCAGGGGAAAAGGGTTTCATCTTCAGGGCAGTTTAGGAAGTTCTGGGTGGAGCGATGTGAAACAGGCTTCTTAACTAACTCACACTGTGTGTCTATCTCTAAGAGTGGGATGTGACCTCTCCCAGACAGCCCTGCTCACCCCGTCATCCCCGCTCCCCTGGACAAATGCAACCATGTTCCACCTGGTGACCCGACCTTTCGTGCTCCAGAACCTACCTTCTACACACAGCCAGAGGGGAACTTACCTCTTGTTTCTATCAATTAGCCTATGGTAACGTAGGCTTGTAAGAAGCTAATTTGGCATGGTAGTCCCCCACTTAACACCCTCTCATGGTGTCCTACTGCACTCAAAATAGAGTTAGCAGTCATCTGGCCCAAGGCCTGCCTGCTGTTGCCTTGTCTCTCCTTTCCACCTGTCCTGTTCCACTAGCCTCCTGTCCCAAAGTCTTCAGCCACCCTGGCCTCTTCCAAACCTGGAACTCCTCAAACCCTGTTCTGCCTCAGGGCCTTTGCACTAGTTGTTTTTCCTGCCTGGGAACTTCTTACCTCAGGTCTTCACAGTGTCTCCTTGTCATTTGGATCATAACTCAAAACCACCTTGTGAGGGGTGCTTTTCCTGATCAGCAACTCTATTCCACGCTGCACGCCCCTGTCCCTTTGTAAAGCATTAACATTCATTGTTCTCTGAAATTATCTTTTTTTTTAAATTGCTTTATTATATTTCCTTGCCTGACTGTGAATCTCATGAGGATAGATCGGGGGCCTGGTTTGTCTATCATACCCACCGACCCCTTACGTTTAGAACCAGGCCTGTGACTCGGAAGATTCTCTGCAATGCTTGTTGAATTATATCGTGATCGGCAGGCACACGTGTGTTAGAAGCTGGTAAGTAAGCAGGCGCAGGCCCCAGGTACTCAGTGGGGTGTGTTGTTTGCTTCAACCACATGCAGCCCCGGACCCAGGGGAAGAAAACCTCACCAGTGAATATGTGCCATGTTGGGAAAGTTGATTGACTCAGAGGACTCTGAGATGGCAAGTATCTGAAAGTCCCTCCCCACATTCCCCAAATCTGGGTGTCTCAGGGGTGGGTGCACATGCCAAGTGCCCCTCCTGTCTCCCGGTCCTCATTACAAAGGCCCTGTTCTGCTGTTTGTGCTGCAGGCAGCGTCCTTTCTGGGTGACAGGCCTCACATGGTTCTGTCACCTGACCATGCTCCCCTTCTCTTTTTTGACCCCAGCCCTGTAGGTGAGAGCTCTCGTTCTGGCATGTGAATGAAATGAAATCCTATGTGAGCCAAAAAAAAATACTGTTTATTTTTCAACTTAACATTTGCGGCTGCAATATCCAGTATTGGGTTCACATAACTTAGGAACTTTGACTCTAAATCTGGCACATTTGGCAGCTATAAATTGCATGTATCCCAGACGTCCTTTGAATTTCATCAGTGACTTGTCCAGGGAGACACCTTCATCTGGAATGTATAATTGTTCAAACTTATTATTCAAATAGTCATCTATGCTGTGCACATTTTGTAGCCTGTCTTCTTTACATACGGTTTCATTATCCACAAAGTGAAGTAAAGGTGATATAACCAAGAAACTTTTGCGAGGCACACTTTTTGAAAATGCTGGTGTCTCTAATATTGCTCTTTTTGACCAGTACATACCTATTTTAGATTTTTGTACTTGTGACATTATCATAATAACAAAAGGTATGCTTTCCTTTCATCACTTGTTACTGGAATCCACTCCTCATCCTTTTTCAAGTTCTTTGTTTTGATTTGAGTATCATTTGTTTCTGTGGTTATCATTTCAAAAAAAATTATCTCTTAGCACTTGTTTCAAAACACAAAGAGGTCTAGGATTTTCTCCTACTTTTGGTAAAACTAAAGCATCTATACAAGCAATTTGGGTAAGTGGTTTTATATTTGGAATATTTTCTTTTTCTTCCTAATTCCATTCTTCACTTGAATCACAATCATCACTGCTTGACATAGATATGAGTCTTGCACATTTATGAACATGATGTTGGATAGAGCTATGTTCCCTTGAATTTGAATCTTCTGTTGAATCATCAGCCGTATGTATTTGTTGAATATCAGGGTTGCTGTTTTTACTAGAATACCCCATTTGGCTTTCAGTGTCACTTTTGTACAAATTCAAAACAGACATAGGATTATTTCTACTTTGACACTGAATATATATAATTATTTTTTGATAGTATTTGCGTTATAACTGCACTCGAAGCAAATTAAATCTGCGCACGTCTTAGAGATGTCAATGTTGACGATGGCTTAAGAAACATATGACACATCTGAGACGTCTTCGTCTGTCAAGGGGTTAATGGCCCCAGAAGTTTAGGAACATAAGCAACCTGAAGAGGAAGTACTGGCTGAGCAGAGCAGGCACAGGGACCTTGGATGGCAGCTTCTCCTCGACTGTGAGCCACCAGTTTTCCTGAGTTGCTGCCTCCCTGAGCCTGGAGATGTCACCCAGCTCCTGGCCTCTCTTCAGCAGGGTTGAGGGTGATGGCAATAGTGGGAGCTCTAGGATTCCCCACCATGGAGGGGGCTGAAATGATGCAACCTCCTGGCCAAGGCTTAACCATGACCTTGTCAGAGAGTGGCCTCCTGCCCAGAGGACACGGGCCTACCTCCTAGGCTTCTACCCCTGCCCCTGCACACCTGCCCAGAACTTCTGCCCGTCCTCCGCCCTCCCATCCTCTTTAGGTTTCCCTGGTGCCTGCCCCTTCTAGCCTTCCAGAGTCATCGTTCACTATCAGGGACGGCCAGTCTCATTCATTCTCCATGTTTCTTGCCTCCGACGCCAAGTTCCAGGGCTTCTGGGTGAGCCCTCCCCTCATCCATCTCTCTGGCATTTGTCTCTTCAGCCTTGCTTGGCCGAGTTCCACACGCCAGAGAAGTTGTGATGTGTTATAGCTAAAGCCAGACTATTCTGTGAGTCTATGGGAGGGAAGCTAAATCGGCATGGTTAAGAGTTTTCCTCCTAGTCACGCTCTTTAGAAGCATGGGTTTCTCAATGCTTACGATGCCCAGGCAGTAAACAGGAGCGTGGACAGGGCCAGCAAACCCGGGAAGACCCTGCTTGTCTCTATGGTGTGAGAGCAATCTCATTAGCTTGGGAGGAAGCTGGATGGATGAAAGTATGGATTGGCCACAAGCCCTGGCAGGAGTGAACAGAAGGTGTGACATGGGAATGTCTCATTCATGGAAAGAGCACTTTTGAAGACAGGCACCAATGCCCAGTGAAGGGGAAACTGCTTCTAAAACACAAGCGGCCACCTGTGGTGTTTGTTCTTTCTCTGTGGGCCTGTGGCTGGCTCTCTGAGACATATATAAGCGGGGGCCCAAAAGAGACAACATTTATTTATAAAAAATGATATATCTACTTTTTAAAAATTAATTTGAATTTGTTTTTTAAAGAGAAGGTAAGAGAGAAAGAGAGAGAGAAAGAGAGAGAAGGGGGAGGGCCCAGAGCAGTCTCCCTAATTGTACATCATTAGTTGTGACAGGGCTTCATTCCACACAGGTGGGTGTGGGGCTGTGCGGGGCAGGAACCGAACCGGGGGCCACCTGCATGGGAGGTGAAAACCTTCGCTGCCATCGCTATGGTTGCCGGTTGCGATGTAGTTCAGCCTATGGGACTGCACAGGCTGGGTCCAGGAACTGAACCCTGGACTTCACAATTGTGAGGCAAGTGCCCAACCACTGAGCTATCCCAGCACCCCCTGTATATTTATTCTAACATGTTTAAGCTTCAGTCACCTTCAAAGTCTCTCCATTTAATGTAATTCACCTGTGGAAATACTTTTTCCACTGCTCAGAACAGTTTTTGAACTAGTCCATTTTGATGCCTTTTAGTGCTGCTGCCGTTTTTTGTTTCGCCTCTTCCACGTGGGCAAAATGTTTCCCTCTGAAGACTTTTTTCATCTGAAGAAACAAAAAAATGTCGGTTGGGGTGAGTTTGGGTGAATAAGGAGGATGGGCACAGGGGTCATGCTGTTTTTGGTCAAAACCTGCTGACCACTAAGTGCGGGGTGGGCAGGTGCGTTGTCATGCCGCGCGTTGTTTGTGTAAATCACCCGTCATGAAATGGGCAGACGCATTGGAAGACTCTCCAAAGAAAGATTCACTGAAGCCAAATGCACCCTCTCACAACAACACCAGCTGACACACGGATGCAGACGGACTCTTAGAACACTCACCTAGAGGGGGAAGCCCGCCCTCCAGAGGATAATACTGCTTTTTGTGGGGGGAGCTCCCCTTCGGACATCTGTAAATGGTGTCTGACAGATCCTGAGAGTGGCCCGGGCCCGAAAGAAGATCTGGATTTCTGGGTCTTGGGTAGGGGCGTCACACCACTAGAAGGGGCTTCAGTTATGTTGCTTGCATACCTCAAGGCACATGAGACCCCCAGACAATGGAACTTCTGCTATAGTTGAATTCACAATAATAAATTACAAACCACCATAAGGGAGGATCTGCCGTGTCAAACAGAAAAATTGACATTCTAAGAACTGGAATGTTCTTGGAATAGAACAACCTGAAAGAGATTCTAAAATGTGTTCAAAATATTTAGAGCGAATTGAGCATGGATCACTTTACTTTTCTATATGTTTAAAATCAATTAGAAAATTTTAAATGAGAATCAAGGAGGACAGTCAGTAGTTTAAATGAAAAAGTGACAGGAATTTTAATTAGAAATTAGAACCTCTACCTACTAACGTAAGGTGACCAGACGTCCCGCTTTTGGCGGGACAGTCCCAATTTTTAACAATTTGTCCCGCGGCGTTTTAAAAACGTCCCAGTTTTTGGAAAGAATGCACGACAAGCTAGGGAACGGCGGGAGATAGACCAAATTTTTAATCAAGAACCCCCTCCCCCCAGTCAATGGTGTCCCGCTTTACCAATGTTAAAATCTGGTCACCTTATACTAATGCCCACCCCTTTCATTCTGAATCTGTCCCATTCTTCTTGATAATCCATACTATAGACAGTCCATTTGTAAATCCAGCTCAGTAATCAGAGTGGTATTTATTCAAAACTCCTGAAAAATATGGCATTTCTCTTGTCAATCAAAAATACCGAATGTTTTTCTCATGAGTAAATAGAACAGGTATGAATTTTCTGTTTGCTCAATCAGAAGAAAGCCAATGGATGTGTGACATTCACTTCTACTCTCTCACAGCCAAACACTTAATTTCCCGGGGATGCTATCCATAAACAGAAATTGCTTGTTGCCATGGATTTCTGCTCTCAAGTTTCTTTTTACCTTGCCTTTTCCAAGACTCAAGCAAAAACAGTTTAGCTGAGAAATAAGTGAGTTATTTTCATTTTCATGAATGGTTTTGCAAGAACTCTTTTCTTCATTTGACCCAAGGCCTACTGGACCATCAAAGGGATTTTAATGCTAAGACTGGAAAAGGAGAAGGATCTTTCTGGGCTACGTATCTCGATGCTTGCTGCTACCAGCTAGAACCCTGGCCACCTCCAGGAAGCCCTTGCTCTCATTGATTGAGTCCTTTGCAAGGAACACATTAAGTCCCAAAGACACTTCAGACTTCGCACATTTAAACAGAGACCTCATTGGGAAGGGCCCCCTGAGCCAGAAGCCCTGACTCCTCCCCCGATTTCTCCTTCCTCCAGTCACTCACCCTTTATATTGAATATGCTTCTCAGTATATTCCAAATGGGTGGTGTATTTTCGCCTGAATAGGTTTGGGGCTGACATGGAATCAGAAGACCCAGCCCCAGCCTCAGCCCTCGGAGGTCTTTGCACAAGCCTTACATGCTAAAGTAAACCTCCCTCGGAAAACTCCAGGCTCCTTTGCCAGCCTCGGCAGCATCCCTTTCCTGGCCTCCACCCCGGAGCCAGGCAGTTGTGCAGTGATGCAGAAATGAAACCTGCACGCATGGCCAAGCCCCTTCTATCGCTGGATAGTAGTGCATGGAATGGATCTACCACTGTTTATCCTTTCATTCATTGAAGTATATCTTGGTTGCTTCCAGTGTGGATTGATTATGAATAAATTTACTGTAAATATTCATGTATAGACTTTGGTGTGGACATACTCGTAAGTATTCAAATCGCTTAGGATCGTGATTGCTGGGTTGTATGGTAAGCCTATGTTTAGCTTTGTAAGAAACCGCCAAGCGGTCTTACAAAGTGAAGGCACCATTTTGCATTCCCACCAGCGTTATGAGCTCCAATTGCTTTGCGTCTTCTCACCAGCAATTGGTATTGTCAAGCTTTTGGATCTTAGCCATCTTAATATGCATGTACGGGCATTGGATTATTGTTTTGTTTGCATTTCCCTAATGACAAATGATGTTCAACATCTTTTCATTTGCTTATTTGCCATCTGTGGGTATCTTCTAAAGATGATCTTTAAAGCCGGGATGGCTCAGTGGGTTAAGTGCTCACTTTGCAGCCTCAGGGACCAAGGATCGAATCCCGGCCCCGGCCCGTGCGGACCCACATGCTGAACTGGGGAGTTCCCCCAGTTCAGTTCTCACCGGGGTGAGACCCCGGCCCAGTTCCTGCCCTGTGCAGCCCCACTCCCACCTGTGGAATGAAACTATGTGGAAAAACCGATGATGTGCAACTATGGAGACTGTTCTGGGCCCTCCCCCTTCTCTCTGTCTCTGTCTCTATATATCTCTCTCTCAAAAACAATAAAGATGATCTTTATATTTTAATGATTTTTATTTTTAAATGATGTTGAACCTACAGAAAAGTGGCAAGTACAGTACAAAGAATGTTATTCTTGAACAGTATGAGAATAAGTTGCTGGCTTGATACCCTGTCAATCACTAAAACTTGAGTTTTATGTACAGGGTCTGGCAGAAATAACACCCTTTTTAAAGTTTATCAGCTCATAAAAAAGGAGCGTTACTTCTGCCAGACCCTGTATTTCTTACAAACAAGGACATTCTCCTAAATAACCACCATATACAGTCAAACTTGGGAAATTAACATTGATACATTACTAACATCTACTCTCAGACCTCATTCAAGTTTCATCAGCTGTTTAAATAAAATCCTTATAGCAGAAAGATTGAGACCAGATTCATGGGATGCATTTAACGGTCACGTCTCCTAATCTGGAGCTATTCCTCAGTCTTTCCTTGTCTTTTATAATCTTGATACCTTTGAAGGTTACAGGCCAGTTATTTTATAAACTGTCCCTCAGGTTGGTTTGGCTGATAAATCTTCATATTTAGATTCAGACTTTGTATTTGGGGGCAGGAATATCACAGAGGTGATGTTATGCTTTTCTAGTTGCATTTTATCAGGTAGCACCTGATTTCAATTTGTCACGTTACTGATGATATTAATTTGATTAAGGTGTATCTGCTAAGCTTCTACATTACAAAATGACTTTTACCTTCATAATTAATAAACATGTTGTGGGGAGGTGATTTGAGACTAACTGAATACCTTGTTTTTTATCCATCCTCCACACACTTGTTTTAACATTCACTGATAATTGTTGGATGAATTAATTACTGTTGTGATTGTGAGATGATGGTGTTCTCACTCAAATTCTTTATGCACTTGGCATTTTATGATAGGGAAACAATCTACTGTTTTTCCATTTATTTACTAATATCAGGATAGGCTCATGGATTTCTGTTTTACTCAATGGATTATAATTGCCCCAGATTTGGCCAGTAGGAGCTCCTTCTGTGTCCTTTTGATATGTCCCCATCATTCTTTGAGCATTTCCTTATTTTCTGGTACAGTAAGATGTTCCAGGTTCATCTTGTACTTTTCCTGCCCAGCCCTTTTTGTAGAGAATTATATTTAGATACTACATACTGGATACTAGAGGAACTCATGGCTTTGGTATGTTACTGCTCCCAGAGATTCTCAGTAAACAGAGATAGAAAATACATGAATGCATATATTAATACATATAGCCAAAGATACATATACAAGGTCTGACAATTAAATTGGAGAACTTGCCACCATGCGCTTATATTGGCAGCACTGTACAAACAACTCAGTAATGTTTCATAACCTTGGTATATCAGTGTCTCACAGCTGTGTTCATGTTGATGTGTGGCAGTGTCTTGCTGAGTGGCGTTCATTATTGTTGTTTCGTGTTTTTGTGTGCTGTCATGAGAATATCCAGGCTTGAGTTTGCCAAGACCTTTTGAAGAGGCAAGACGATGTTTTGGGCCATGTTATCACTGGTGATGAAACAGGTGTATCAACATTACCCTGAAACAAAGTGCATAAGTGCACAATGGAAGTCAGCCAATTTTCCAAGACCAAAAAAGTTTCATCAGTCCAAATCAAGCGTCAAAACGATGCGGCTAACCTTTTTTGATATCAGAGGGATTATTCATTATGAATTTATACTAACAGAACAGTCAACCAAGCTGATTATTTGGAAGTGCTGAATAGGTTGCATGGAAAACGTTAGACAAAAGTGACCTGAACTTTTAGCCAATTACTCATGGCTCTTGCATCACAACAGCACACCAGCTTACAAGGCACTGTCTTGTAACAGGGATTTTTTAACCAATAAAGAAATAACTATATTGGAACAGCCTCCCTACTCCCTTGATCTGGCCCCCATTGACTTTTTTCTTTATCCAAAGATAAAGAAAATATTGAAAGGAAAATATTTTGATGACATTCAGGACATCAGGGGTAATACGACAATGACTCTGATGGCCATTCCAGAAAAAGAGTTTCATAATTGCTTTGAAGGGTGGACTAGGCACTGGCGTCAGTGCATAGTTTCCCAAGGATGACCATAGTGATATTCAGCAATGAGGTATGTAGCACTTTTTCTAGGTTGAATTTGTGAACTTGTCAGAACTTGTATACATTTATACATACACACACATTTACCTCTACATTTATTTTTATATCTCTTTATGTATATTGAAAGCCATGAATTTGCACTGATAGCTCTAATTCTTACCTAATCCTAAAGGTTCCTGTATTAGTTTGCTTGGGCTACCATAACAAAATACCATAGTCTTAGGGGCTTAAACAACAGAAATTTAATTTCTCACAGTTCTGGAGGCTGGAAATCCAAGATCAAGGTGCCCACAGGATTGGTTTCCTCCAAGACTTCTCTCCTTGGCTTGCAGATGGCCACCCTCTTGCTGCTTCTTCACATGAACATTCTGTCCATGCACACATGCCTCTGATGTCTCTGTGTGTGTCCTGGTCGCTTCTTCTTATAAAGACACATGTCAGATTGGCTGAAGGCCCATCCTAATAGCCTCATTTTAATTTAATCACCTGTTTAAAGGCCCATCTCTAAATATAGACACCTTCTGGGGTATACTTAGGGTTAGGGCTTCAACAACATATGAGTTTGGGTAGGGGAGAGGACACAATTCAGCCTAGAACAAGATCATTTTAGTTTTTTCTCCCTTTCCACATGTGAAACTCCCTTTTCTAACAATGAGAACCTGGCTCCTACTATATCCATACACAGGGTCGGCAGAAGTAATGCCCTTTTTTAAGTAGTATAGTATTACTGGATGTGTTGTCTTAGTAACCTTAGTAACCTTGATGTTCCAAGTTCCCCGAAGGAAAACGGCCCATCAACTGACAAGGGAACAGTGAGGAAGAGCAGTGAAGATGTTATGTTACAGAACTGGATGCTTATTATTTTGTAATAAAAATTTTGGTATAGATGACCAGCTCATAAAAAAAAAAGGGTGCTACTTCTGCCGGATCCTGTGTTTATGTATTAGATTGGTGTCCTCTGCATGTGCCAATGTCTTACTGTTGCTGTCTTTGTCCCCATGCAGACACCCTTCTTATCCCTTTTGAGGTCAAACAGCCTACATTGTGCCATCCCCACCCCCACTCCATGCACTCACCTGCCTCATCATTTGTGTCCCTCCGTGTCTTTCTTTTGTCCCAGTTCCCTGTGCTAGGCTGCTTCTGCCCCTTCCCCCCAGCCCCCAGTGCATCCTCCTCATTTCATTGGGGCTCCAATACCCCACACTGTGCTTTCTGAATGTCCCTTCACCCCACCCAGCTGCACTGTCCATGCCCACCCTACAGCTGATGCCTCTTTTGTGGGGTCCCATCTAGTTACTTTCAGATGGAGGAAAGGAGAAGCTGATTCCCAAGGTGCTGGGGTCGCCCCAGAGCCCAGATCAAGGGCATGGCTGGGTCAGCTGGGGCTCTTCGCTGCACATTGCAGAATCCAACTAGGTAATATCTGCAACAATAATAATAATTATCAGAATTAAAAGGACATTGGACGTCTCCAAGGAATCAAAAGTGAGACAGTCAGCTTTCGATAGGTTGGGACCAAGTTGGTCTGAAGCTTTGCGGGGTGGGTGTGGGAAGGATTGGAGGTATGGCCATCAGAATGGCTCAGTATAAGCCACTTTTCTGCTTGGGTCCCTCTAGTCAAAACTCAAATTCCTGGCAGGGTGTACTTGTGTCGAGCCAAACCTGGGTCAGGAAGTAGGTACTAGAATTGACTTTCCATGAGAGCCACCTGAACTAGGAGAAGGGCAGCTTCCCAAAGGGAAAGAGGGGCCTGTTGCCCACTGAAGGGCAGGCCATGAGCAGCTGAGAGTTAAAGGTTTTGGTCCTTGCATTAGTTTCCTAGGGCTGCCATAGAAAGTACTGCAAACTAAGTGCCTCAAACAATAGAAATGTAATGTCCCACAGTTCTGGAGGCTGGCAGTCTGAAATCAAGGTGTTGACAGAGTTGGTTCCCTCCTAGAGCTATGAGGGAAGGATGTGTTCCAACCCCCTCGGCTAGCTTCTTGTAGCCTGCGGCGTTCATTGGCTTATAGATGGCATTCTCCCTATGTCTTCATATCATCTTTCCTCTATGCATGTCTGTTTCTGGGGCCATGTTTCCCTTTTATAAAATACACAGTCATATTAGATTAGAGCCCACCATAATTTAGTAGGACCTCAGTTTATTTATTTACAGGTACTCCTCACTTAATGACCAAGTTCCATTCCTACGATGAGATCATTAGGCAGATTGATGGATAAGCAAGGAGATTAAAGGTGATGTCTTGTGGTGTGTCTTGGCACCATAGTGTATGTATTTTTCAGTAGTTATCACATGACACTACACTTATGAAAGAAATATGTAGTCTTTGTGTGATTATGAACTCTTCATGTAGTGAATACGACCAACTGCAGGACTTCATCAAAATTAAAATCCTCTGTTCATCAAAAGATGTCATCAAAAAGTAAAAAGATATGTTAAGACTGGAAGAAAACTTTCACAAACCATATAATCTTCACTAACTCAATAATACAAAGTCCAAAAAATAGGCAAAAGATTTAAAAAGATATTTCATAAAGAAAAATGTGGTCAATAAGCACATGAAAAAGTAGGTAATATTATAAGTTAGAAATGGAAGCTAACATCACTGCACACCAACCAGAGTGGATAAAATGTAGAAGATGGACAATCCTAAATGTTGGTGAGGAGGTGGGGCAATCTCACACATTTTTTGGTGGAGGAGTATGATGATGTCTGTATCTTACTTTGAAATACATCAGAATTTGGGTCATGAAGCAGACTGTATTTTCCAAAAGCAACCACAACAATGTCTCCTTTTCCACCTGGTCTTGTACAACCCTGGCAACCAAGAGCAACTATATCATTCCCCTTTCTAGACATGAAGTCTAACTCCTCTCCCCTCTGGCAAGCTCATGACTGTTTCAACCCACAGGGTTCAGTGGACATGATACTGTGTGGGTTACAAGGCTGCATCAGAAAAGTTCATGACATTTTCATGTTGTTCACAGGAACACTTGTACCTGGAGTCCTGAGCCATTGGTAAGAAGTTCGACTATCCTGACGCCACCACGCTGTAACAAAGCTAACTCCATTGAGAGGCCACGTGCGGTCACTCCGTTTGGCTGTCTCAGTCTTTAAGTCATCCTAGCCCAGATGCCAGACATGTGAATGAAAGAGCCACCAGCTATTTCCAGCTCTTAGCCATCAAGTCCCCCCCAGCCCAGCAGAACATGGAAAATATCACCTGGTTTCTTTTAGCTTTGCATCATATGGTATGAAATAGAATAGGAGTGTCCAATCTTTTGGTGTTTCTTGGTCACACTGGAAGAAGAATTGTCTTGGGCCACACATAAAATACACTAACACTAACAATAGCTGATGTGCCAAAAAAAAAAAAAAAAAAAAAAAAGCTAAAAATATTTTATAGTGTTTTAAGAGTTTATGAATTTGTGTTGGGCCACATTCAAAGCCGTCCTGAGCTGCATGTGGCCTGCAGGACACGTGTTGGACAAGCTTGATATAGAGAGATGAACTAAAGAAGGAAATAATGAGTTTCAAGAATTAAATTTAGAAGAATTTAAAAGTCAGGCATAGCTGGATTCAAAATCAATTTCTTCTTCCAAGTTTCTCACAGAAGATTTTCCAAGTTAGAAAGAGCTTCAAGGCAAAGATCAAATCCAAGGCACTGCCAAGAAAACATCTCAGGGTAAAGGTGAAAGGAAGCAAATGCCCAACCTTAAAACTCTTCATTAAAACATCAGGAAATTTTTAAGTGCTGCCCTGTAGACCAGCGGTCCTCAACCCTTTTGGCTTCAGGGAGTTTCGTGAAAGACAATTTTTCCACCAACTGGGGGTGTGGAGGGGAATGATTTTGGGATGATTCATGCACATTACATTTATTGTGCACTTTATTTCCATTATTATCATTACATTATAATATATAATGAAATAATTATACAACTCAGTGGCCACTATTAAGCCTGCCACCAGCTGCAGCTTGTCACTTGTCACTCACTTGTAGGGTTTTGATATGAGCCTGCAAACAACTGATTTATTATGGTCTCTGGGCAATCAAACTTCTCTGCTCATGTTAATCTGTATTTGCAGCTGCTCCCCAGTGCTAATACCACAGCCCCAGCTCCACCTCAGATCATCAGCCATCAGATTCTCATAAGGAGTGTGCAACCTAGATCCCTCACATGCACAGTTCACAATAGGGTTTGTGCTCCTATGAGAATCTAATGCCCCTGCGGATCTGCCATTGCTCAGGCAGTAATTTGAGCAATAGGGAGCAGCTGTAAATACAAATGAGGCTTCACTAGCCTGCTATGTGGTCCAGTTCCTAACAGGCCACTGACTGGTAAGATCTAGTCCATGGCCCTGGGGTTAGGGATCCCTGCTAGACCCTTTCAACCAGACAGAAGGCCTTTTAAGGACATTGACAGCATGCCTTGAAGACCTTTTGTGTTAGACAATAAAACTTCTAACACTCTTAAGGGTATTATCCCACAGTAACCTCATGGAGAGCCCAAAGTAGGGGAGGGCTTATTTTGAAGAGATTAGTAAGTGTGGCTGTTGTTGAATAGAGTGGATTACAAATTGATAAAGAAGAGACACACAAAGGTTTTAAAGGAATTGAATTAGATTGAAAGGGAAAGAGACAAGTCAAAATGAAAAGAGGCCTTTAAATCCCCACATTTTTATGGGCAGGAAGCAGGTTCAAGGCTACTTAACAGCAAATGCAGGCCATTTCTTATGGAAGGAAGATTAAAGGAAGGAGGATTCTTATTAAAGGAAGGAGGATTCAGAGGGCAGGGTCAAGAGCCATGGAAAACAAGTCCCAAGGACTTGGCAACTTGTACCCTGCTAGGTTTCAGAGTTATTATGGTCCAATGTCTCCTCTGTGCCTCCCTTTTTCTCCCATTTTGAATAGAAGTAGCTGTAGTGGTCATCTTATTCCTGTCCTGTTCTTCTATGTAAGGGGGTGAGGGATAATGTATCCATTTAGTTCACGGGCCTTCAAATAGAATACCCAAGGAACCACACCCAAGGTATCTTATTCACACCTGGGTCTGATTCTTATGAAGACATCTTGGACTTTGAGCCTAACCCTGATGATTGAAAGGGGAAGAGACTTTGGAGAGATAACCGAGTGTGCATTTTACAGAAGAATTGTTAAGACCAAAGAGGAAACAAGGCATCTCCAAATAGAGCCACAAGAGCTCCCATCTCAAGAGATCTACAAAATGGTCTTGCCACTTCACCATCAAGAAGAAGTAGAGATTAATGCTCCTCTTATTTGAATCTATGACTGCTTCCAGCAACAGGAAGTGATGGCTGGTAACTGCCAAAGGTGGGTGATGGAGCCAAAGCAGTGTCCACCTTTTTTGTCAGAACTCACCTCGAGGCCTGAACTGCTATGTAAAAAGTTTGACAACCTTGAGTTTACCATCCTGGGAGCATGTCCAGGCTACATGGAGAGACCACATTCAGGCTCTCTGTGGTCAACCACCAGACTGCAAGTGAAGGTGCTTCCAGATGATTCCAGCCTCCAGCCCCCAAGTCTTCCTAACCAAGGCCCTAGAAATGGTAGAGCAATGACAAGCCAACCCCACTATGCCCTGTCGGAATTCCTAACTCAGATTCCATGAGCATAACAAAATAGCTGTTGGTTTAGGTCATTAAGTTTTGGGGAGTATGTTACACAATTGTAACCAGAACAGATGGGTTGCTAGATGGATAGATGAACAGATTTACGATGAAGCAACTATAGTAAAATGTTAGTTGTAGGATCTAGGTGGAAGATGCATGCCTGTTCACTGCACAATTCTTTCCATCTTTCTGTATGTTTGAATTTTTTTTTTACAATAGAATATTGGTGAGGGAGAAAAGAATAGGAACTACAGTGAATAACAGAAAAGCACTAACTAGCATTTATCCTGTATTTGTGCTGGGTCTCATGCCAAACACTTTTCCATTCATTATCTCATGTAATCTTCTCAGCAACCTCACTTTTGGTGCTATTTTCTCCATTTTACAGATAAGGCTCATCAAGGTTAAGTCACTGACTAAGCTAACAAACAGTGCTTGTAAATGGTAGAGGCAGGACTCAAGGGAAGTGTGATTCCATAATCGATGCTGCTTTTAATTCTCAGGTCTAGAGCACCCAGCATTTCTGCCCACCCACACCCATTTCTTTGATAGAAAGAGTAAGTTAAAACCCAACAAATGGCTTCTAATGACTCCTTCATTTTCACTCTTCTCCACCAGTGGATTGTGTTTTTATAGAAGGAAAAATAAAGTTCTTATTTAAGTTCTCTGCTTTCAGGGATAGGATTATCTCCTTCCCAACCATCTTGGCAGTTGCACATTCTTTTCCAGGTGCTAAGAAAACTTGCTTCATGCATGGGTGTTCATGAATTGTCATGTCTCCTTTGGTTCTCGCTTTATTCTCTGAAGGTTGGGGCGGGCTCTTTTTATGAATGAGAACACTGTGAGGTTCAGAGACTGTAAATGAATTGACCATCATACTGGATGACTGGACAGGAGAGATTTCAAACTCACACTCCTGATGCAGAGTCTCTTATCTGATCTCTAGACTGGTTTTCTACTAAGCTGAACCTGGCAATTAAGCTGCAGTTGCTCTCAGATGCCCGTGGCTTCTGTGGGTACTTTCCAGACAGTAGTACTTCCTGATCAGCGTTGCCTGCCTGGCACAATCCTGAAAAGTTTTGGAGCGGGTGAGGAGAAATTTAAGCCCGTTGTGGACATGCGCTCTTGGCCACCTGGGCACCTTTGCGAAAGAGGTTGTTTTCATCCAGGTTTCTGTTTTCACAAAGGGCTTGTACGACCGCTGGATGTCCCATCACGTGCTTCACTGTGGTGGACCTTACCGCAGGGTGACCAGACGTCCCGCTTTTGGCGGGACAGTTCCGATTTTAAACAATTTGTTCCGCGTCTCGCAGCGTTTTAAAAAAAGTCCCAATTTTTGGAAAGAATGCACGACAAGCTAGGGAACGGCGGGAGATAGACCAAATTTTTAATCAAGAACCCCCTGTCCCGCTTTACCAATGTTACAATCTGGTTACCTTACGGCTTACGGAGGCCGTGGGCACAGACCTGGTGGTCACCTTCCCCAGCAGGGAAGGGCCCCTATTCTGAGAGGAGGCCGTGCCTTGTTCCCCAGCCTGGGCAGAGGCCGGCCTCCCTCGCGCTGACACCCACCAGGGCGGAGCTGGAGACCCTGCATGACGGTCTGAACTGAGATGGCCTGAGCCCAGAACCCCAGAAACTCGGGCGGACTCTTGCAGCCCCCAGACCCGCCCATACCCACCCCCATTCTGAGTGGGGTGGCCGGGCCCTGCTCATGGGCTTGGGCCCGCGCTGGGGCCCACGCGCAGCTCAGCACGAGCGCCGCCTTTGGAGGCGGGGCCCACAGCGGTGCGGTGACTGGGCCAGGGCCGGCGGGCGGAGGCAGGGCCGGGGCCCAATCCCATCCGCAGGCCCAGAGGCGCGCAGCTCCCGACCCACGCGGGGCCGGCTGGCTGGCTTGCCCGTGGGTTCTTGTCTCCTCCTGGGGTCGCCTGAGCACTGCAGCTCCGAAAGGCCTTTTCTGGACCTCTGGGGGGAGGGGCGTGGAGGCAGCTGTGTGGGGGTTGCCCACGCCCCCGCCCGAGGTTGGGGCTCCTGACATCGGCCCCCGGCTCGGGTCTGGCACTCCCTCCCTCCTTCCCCTCCCCCACGGAGGCCCCGCGCAGTCCGAGCCCGGGGCTGGAGGCGCAGCCCCGGGGGTGGCCTGGGGGCGAGGCCCGTGGGCGGGGGCCACCCCGGCTGCCCCAGCTCCCCTGACCGCCGCGGGGCTGAGGCGAGAGGCCAGGGGACGGGCGAGGCCACTCGGAAGGCTCCAAGAGGGGCGACAAGTCTGTTTCCGCCCGGCCTCCGCCTGCTCCAGCTGAAACGAGTCTTTCCGGTGGGGCTGCTGCGCCGGGCCGCCCCGCCCGGCCTCCCGGAACCGGCCCGGGAGGAGCCCCACCCCGCCCAGGCTGCAGGCGAGCTCCGAGACCAGGCCCACGGGTGGGCCGCTGGAGAGGCGGAAGAGCGAGGCTTCCCGCGGGGGCTGCTTGCCTCCGGGGCCTTTTCACACCCGCCACCCATTCTGATCCGGTGGCTTCCCAGGGCCACCCTGACAGGTTTTGGAGAAGCTTCCTGGGTCAGTCAGCGAATCAAGGCTCCAGTCCAACTTTATGACTTGGCAGCTAGGGAAACTGAGGCACAAACAGATTGTCCCAAGGCCACACGACGCCTAGCAGACGCCTGCGAGGAGCGGCCCAAGAGGCGCGGATTTTCCTTGGGCCCGAGTTCTGGAGGTCTAGGGTGGACGAGGGCCCGGGACGCAGGAAGGGCTGGACACCCTCAGCTCTACGGGGTGGATCGCGCTGCACTGTCGCGGGGGTCCTGGGCCTCAAAAAATGAACGAGGGAGATGACTTTCTTCCATCAGTTGAGGAGTAGATTCCTTTGAATGCTGGCAGACAGCAAGACAGGGACCACTCTCTCTCCCAGCCTGGCACCAGCATGCATCCACCGGCATGTTAATAGGAGCCAAGAATTCGGGGGGAAGCCTCAGCCAGGGAACAAGGGGGGTCTCTGATTGCCAGGGTCTGTTTTTGTTTTGTTCTGTTATTATTATCTCAGCATGCTAAAAGGGGGTGGGCATCCTGGAGGATTCTATCTGCTGAACCTTGTGTCAGACTTGCAATCAGCATTTGATCAAGAAACTCGGTCAGTTTCTCAAAATGCAAAATCCATCATTGATGTTTCTTTCTTTTTTTTTTTAACTTGGCATTTCCTTGGGATATTCTTGGTGCTGAGAATGAAAGATTATCAACTATTGTCTTAAATTCTGTCCTGAGGATCCTCCTTCCTCAATTCTGGATTTCCCCGGAGGCAGAAATTGCAGTTTCAGGATTATGACTTTACAAATATATAACTTTGATGAATTTTTATCTGTTCCTCAAATTAGAAACTCCTGTAATTATAGGAGAAAACATTTTCAGAGAGGGTAGACCTTTCGAGCAAAGTCCTGGAACAATGCTTCTTAAGGCCCTCTCAGGGCAGCTGGTCCTCAGCTGACTGGTGTGAGGAAAGAACCAAGCAAGATCATCTTTGATGCAGCCTTCAGACCCACCCGTCTCCCAGTTACTGTATTTTTCGCTCCATAAGATGCACCTGACCTGCCTGGACCCGCTCCCCTTCCATGCAGTCCCTGCTTTCTGATCTGGCTGCAGGCTTCCCCACGGCGTCACTAAGGTCCCTACGTGCACTCCTC
This sequence comes from Craseonycteris thonglongyai, assembly GCA_004027555.1. Taxonomy (NCBI): domain Eukaryota; kingdom Metazoa; phylum Chordata; class Mammalia; order Chiroptera; family Craseonycteridae; genus Craseonycteris; species Craseonycteris thonglongyai. Next base: position 339,004 of record PVKE010000004.1, on the reverse strand, counting down.
TTTGCAGTATTCGCTCCATAAGACGCACACACGTTTCCCTTCACTTTTGGGGGGGGCGGGGGGGAATTGCGTCTTATGGACCGAAAAATATGGTAATTCTTGGCTAGAAAATAAAGAATAAATGAAAGTTTGCTTCAAGTTGTTCAGCCTCCTGTGAAGGATTCCAACTTGAGAGAAAGCATGATCTTGGTAAAATGGTTTTAAATGGTAAATGAGGGGAAATTGTTCTTTATAAAAGTATTTCCAACTAATACATGAAGAGTGATAGACAGAATATCATCACTTCCCATCCCTAACGATTTACTGGATCTAAGCATTATCAATGATGGCTACTAACACGTTGAGAACAGAACCTGACATGATGTGCCTTCTAATGGGAAACTCAGCACCTATTATAAAGTAGTCTTGATATTCCTCGTGCCCCCTTCCCCAAATCCAGCCTGAATCTGATTGAGCCCCGTCTAGATCAATTACTACCTTTCAGGATATACAAAATGCAGGAGAATGTGTGAAACAGCACAGTGGGGTCATAATTAAAACTATCCAGATCTTGGGGGAAGCTGGGATGGTTCAGCGGGTTAAGCACTCACTTTGCAGTCCCGGAGCCTGAGGATCAAATCCTGGCCCCGACCCAGACGGACCCACCCATATGCTGGACTGGGGTGTGCCCCCAGTCCAGTTCTTGCCGGGGCCTATGTGGGAGGCTCCTGGCCCAGTTCCTGCCCTGTGCAGCCCCGTGCCCACCTGTGGAGTGAAACTATATGGAAAACTAATGCTGTCAACTATGGAGATTGCTCTGGGCCCTCCCCCCTTCTCTCTGTCTCTCTCTGTCAAAAAACAATAATAAATAAATAAATAAATAAATAAATAAATCTTAAAACTATCTAGATCTTGTGAAACTACAGGACAAAGGACCCAGTTCTACAATTTAATTGCAAGGAACATCATCACATTTGTATCCTAAATCAAATAAATGGTAAAAAGAAAAAAAGTAACATTCACAGGATACATAGCACTGATGTAATATTTGATATTTAAAGATTTATTTTTATTGTTTTTGACAGAGAGAGAGATACAGAGACAGAGAGAAGGGGGGAGGGCCCAGAACAGTCTCCATAATTGCACATCATTTGTTTTTCTACATGGTTTAATTCCACAGGTGGGTGTGGGGCTGCACAGGGCAGGAACTGGGCCGGGGTCTTCACCCCGGTGAGAACTGAACTGGGGGAACTCCCCAGTTCAGCATATGGGTCCGCACGGGCTGGGGCCGGGATTCGATCCTCGGTCCCCGGGGGTTGCCAAGTGAGTGCTTAACCCACTGAGCCATCCCGGTTTCCCTATATTTGATATTTAAAAACTATTATTTAGGATTAAAATATGGCTCTATTCTTAAGTATTTTAATGTATTTTGAAGTATTTTGAGATCTTTGCAAAAATATTTATAGATGAATTGATATGGCATCTGAAATTTACTTCTAAACAGTTTTACGTAGCAGTAAGGAAAGTGGGTAAAGTTATAGGTGGAAATAAGATTGGACATTAGTAATAGGCATATGGTGGTTTATTATGTTAGTCTCTCTATTTTTAATTTCTTATGTTTAAATTGTTTTATCTTTTACTTTTTGCAGGAATTTCTCATTGACGCCTGACGGAACGGCCTGGGCTGGAGCTCAGACAACTGGCCGTGTCTTGCTCTGTGACTGACTGCACAGACCAATTCTCACTTGTTGGGTCAAGAAACATTATGGAGGGCCTTCTGCTTGAGCTTCTGCAGTTATGGAGGTCATACTCTAGATTAGAAAATAACAAAGAAAGCCACCAGGAGGAAGAATGGAAGGCTTTGCCGAAGGATTGATGTTTCATGAGTCCTGACAGATGCAAAGGCATTCCCTGGGTGGTGTCAGTTCATCTTCTAAGATAAGATGGTTACACTAGAGCTACTAGAACCCATTTAGTTCTCATAGATTCTGTGATGATAATCTTCTTGTAATCAATTTTCTATGTTGAGGGGCCCCTTGGCCTTCCTTTCATCATCCCTTGTTTTGTTAGTTGAAATAATCCAACTCGAGCTGTTGGTCTTGAATCTTCCAGTTGTTTGGAGGCTAAAACATAATTACATTAGCCAGTCAATAAACTTCTTTGGGGAAGCCGGGATGGCTCAGTGGGTTGAGCACTCACTTTGCAGCCCCGGGGACTGGGGATCGAATCCCAGCCCCGGCCCATGTGGACCCATATGCTGAACTGGGGAGTGCCCCTAGTACGGTTCTCACCGGGGCGAGACCCCGGCCCAGTTCCTGCCCTGTGCAGCCCCAAGCCCACCTGTGGAATGAAACTATGTGGAAAAACTGATGATGTACAACTGTGGAGACTGTTCTGGGCCCTCCCCCTTCTCTCTGTCTCTACCTCTGCATCTCACTCTCTTTCTCGCTGTCAAAAACAATAAAAATAAATCTTTAAAAATAAACTTCTTAGGGAATGGTCTCTTGGGCTTGCAGATTTATTTCCACCCATCTAGTTCCCAAAGCATTTCACTTATAGCCTTAGCTATACATTTGCTGATGGCTATATCCAGCCTTGGTAATAAAACCCCCTTACTCATCAAAATGTGTCTGCAGTCGATACTGTCAGCCTTTCCAGTGGCTCTTGTCTTCCCTTTCTTCCTATAGGACAGAGGTTCCCAACTCCCAGGCCACTGATCAGTATCGGTCCACGGCCTGTTAGAAACCAGGTGGTATAGCAGGAGGTGAGCAGCGGGTGAGCGAGTAAAGTTTCATCTGTAGTTACAGCTGCTCCCCATCACTCGCATTACCACCTGAACTCCGCCTCCTGTCAGATCAGCAGTGGCATTAGATTAGTTGTATAATTATTTCATTATAGTTTACAAAGTAATAATAATAGAAATAAAGTGCACAATAAATGTGATGTGCTTGAATCATCCTAAAACCATCTCCCCACCCCCTGTCCATGGAAAAATTGTCTTCCCTGAAACCAGTCCCTGGTGCCAAAAAGGTTGGAGACTGCTGCTATAGGATGTGTAGTCCAAGATACAGCATACAGCCTTGAGGTTAACTAGTCCATTCTGAGACTCTACTATAACAAGTTGGAATTTGTGCTATGATGGCCCTTTCACCCATGTGACATGAACCATCTGTTAGAGCAAAGCTTGAAACAGCAGTGGTTATTTGATAAAAAAAAAAGTTGGCTCTATCATGTCTCTACTCTGTTATGGAAAATTGTTTGTTTTTTGTGTTTATTCTTTCATCTCAATTTTTATGGATGTTTACACTTAGAACAAATACTGAAACATTTGGAGAGGTGAGACAAGAATCTTTAAACTTAGTTGTTATGTGTTTGCCAAGTGAGTTTGCCTGGCCTATGCTGCACAGTCAAACACGTTATCTTCTTAGGGACCTTGCAAATATCTTACAGTATTGTCCAGAGACTGGCAGAAGGCTGGGAGTGCTCGGCACTCTCCTCCATTCTTGCTGCTATAAACCAAAGGCACTACGTCACCTGGGAAAAAATATTGGAAACTAGCTGTGATATATTGTACTTGTATGTTTCTAGTGACTTCTGAAAAGCTTCTTAGATAGGCTAACCAGACGTACTGTTTTAAATTGGACAGGAAACAATGTCAGTGCCCCATTTCAAATGGTATGCATATACATAGACTGGGTGGCTCAAATAATAGACATTAATTTGCCACAGTTATGGAGACTGGTCCAAGATCTAGATGTTGGCAGAGCTGGTCCTTGGTGCGGGCCCTTTTTCTGGTGAGTAGATGGCTGGCTGCCTTCTCACTGTGTCCTCACAAAGCAGAGAGAGGACACTCTGATATCTCTTCATGTTCTTATAAGAGCACTAATCCCATCATGGAAGCTCCACCCTCATGATAGGTCTAAACCTACTTACCTCCCAAAGACTTTACTTCCTTAAAACAACACAGTGGGGGTTAGGGCTTCAACATGTGAACTTGGAGGGGACACAAACATTTCATCTATAACGGTATTATTATTCCCCTCAAGGCATTTACTTCTAAGAGCAGTGACTTAAAGCCTAAGAAGCTGAGCAAAACTTTAGCAGTCTCAGAGAGGCCATGGTAATATCATAGGATTTTGGTTAGGACCTCTGAAAGATTATATCCTTTACTAAGAGAAATTAAAAAAGGATCAATTGCCACAAAGATAAGTTTCTAACTCAAACCAGCTTGATTGTCTGCCTGTATACTAACTGTTTTACAAAAGAAAAAAGACAATCTGTGGAGAAATATAGTATCATCCACAGTACCACATTGGTTCTACAATTGTTTATATACAACATGTAGCATTTAATCAAAATTTACTAAACATACCAGGAGACAAGACCAAATAATCTAAATCCAAGAGAAGAAATAAATAATAGAAATTGACCCATAGGAGATTCAGTATTGGAGTATCAGATATAGACTTCAGAATAACCTCTGATTGACACACTGAGACATAAAAGACAAAGTGGAAAATTCCAACAGCGAATAGAAATGTATATTAAAAAAATCAATGGTAATTTTTTGATATATTTTTATTGTTTTTCACAGAGACAGAGAGAGACAGAGACAGAGAGAAGTGGGAGGGCCCAGAGCAGTCTCCATTAGTTGTACATCATCAGTTTTCAACATGGTGGGAACTGGGCTGGGGGCCTCCCACATGGGAAGCACACTCCGGTTCAGCAGATGGGCCAAGACTGGGATTCGATCCTCGGTCCCTGGGGCTGCAAAGTGAGCATTCAATCCTCTGAGCCATCCCAGTTACACTGGAAATTTTATAACTGAAAAAATATAATTAAAATTAAGAACATATTAGATGAGTTCAAAGCATATTAGATACAGATGAAGAGAGAACTGGTGAATTGGAAGATAATTATGAGAATAAATTATCTAGACTGAAGCACAAAAGACAAAAGGATGGAAAATACAGAAAGAGTACATCATATTTGGACATAGTGAAAAGATTTAGCATAATTGTAATGGAAGTCCTGAAGAGGACAGGTAGAAAGAAAATAGAACAGAAGCAATATCTAAATAGACAATGGCCAAGAATTTTCCAAAATTGATGAAAGATATAAATCTACAGATTCAAGAAGTCCTTAGGATTCTAAGCAGTATAATTTTAGAGAAAGTCACACCCAGAAAGATCATAGTGTAGCTACTGAAAACCAGAAGGTAAGAGATAATTTTAAAAGTAGCCAAGTAAAATGACAGATTACCTTCATTGGAGCTACCATAGGACTTACAGCTAAATTTTTAATAGAAACCATGTTAGGCAAAAGACAATAACATAACATCTTTATAGCAGTGAAAAGCTAAGCTAAAAGTTTATCATAAAAAAAAAAAGACCAAGAATGAAGATTAAAAGAGGATATTTTTTAAAAAGACATAAATAAATAAATAAAAATGAGAGCTTATTTGTCACTAGCAAAGATTTTTAGCAAACTACATGTAAGTATTAAAATGCATAACAACAATAGAACAAAAAAATGGGAGGTAATGAATAGAGTTAAGACATGTTAAGGTCGTTGCATTGTTCTAGACTAGTAAAATTACTGATTTGTTTTAGATTTTAATAAGTTAAAGATGCGTGTTGCAATCTGTGTTTGTCTACTTAAGATGCCATAACAAAATATCATAGACTGGGTGGCTTAAACAACAGAAATGTATTTTCTCAAAGTCTTCGAGGCTGGGTGACAACATGGTTGGCTTCTGGTGAGAGCTCTTTCTGGCTTGCCGGTGGCTGCCTTCTCGCTTGTCCTCTCAGGGCAGAGGGAACAAGCTCTCTGACATCTCTTCTGATAAGGACACTAATCCCATTATGAGGGTACTACCGCCTTGACTTGTTCTAACTCTAATCACCTCCCAAAGAGCCCCAAATACTATCACATGAGGAGTTAGGTCTTCCACAGATGAAGTTGGGTGGGGAAGGGTCATAATTCAGTCCATAGTGGTTGGTGTTTTTGCCTTTAGGCAAATCCCTTAATCGCTTACTATTAATAGTAGAATGGACATATTATAAGTCCAAAGGGCTAGCAAGTAAAAGCCCTACCTTACTGTCTGTTCTTTTCCCCCTGTCTTTTCAGAAGGCCCTTCAACAGGTTCACAGCCACTGATCAGGAGAGGCCAGTCTCTCCACTGAGACAAATGACCCCAAGCAGGCCACAACCTGTTTCCCCCAGTGAGTTAAATGGGAGAGTATCAGAAGGCCCAGGTGTTACTGAGCATGAATCTAGACACCTGGAACTCTAAGGACGGTGGCTGCTGCTTTTGTCAGAAGGTCAAATCATTACCTGTATTTTCCGGTGTATAAGACGACCGGGCGTATAAGACGACCCCCTAATTTTACAGTTAAAATGTAGGTGTAGGCCTATATTCGCTGTATAAGACTACAGCCTCGGAAGTGGGGGGTAGTCTTATACAGCGAATATAGGCCTACACCTACGTTTTAACTGTAAAATTAGGGGGTCGTCTTATACGCCCGGTCGTCTTATATGCTGGAAAATACGGTAAGTGGCTTTTGTATGTTGTATCGTTCCAAATTAGCTTCTTTAAAAACCTCCAATGTTTGAACGTATGGGTTCAAATGCTGAAAACAGATGCTTTTGAGGCCCCATGGTCCCTTGGATGGACTTAGCTCAGTGTCCCTGCCCTGGCCCCACTCCCTCCTATCCTCAGGAGACCTCAACTGCTGGGTCTTCCTTTCTGGGACCCAGCCACCCATGCTCTGGTAAGACCTCACCCTGTGTTCCAGGCACAAGCAGGGCTCCAAGTGGAGGCGCAGTTGCTCCAGCCCAGCCCTGTTGAGGGTGCTGGGTCTGCACCTCAAGTCTGAGTGGGGGTGTCCAAGCCTCAGCACTTCCAACAGGCTGAAGATTCCTAACATTGCCTTGACTCATGAATGGTCTTGACCAGCCTGGACCTAGCTTACCCTTTGACTGAACTCCAATCCTGCCTTCAGATTGGCCATGCCACTACTCCCATTTTTCTGGTACCACTGAACCATTGCCAACTCTTCATGGCTTCCCAGGCTACACCTCTGCACACACCCCTTGCCCCAGGACATGAGCAGCAGTCCGGGTCTTCCTGGGACCTGCATCTTCCCTCCTTGCCCTGCGGGGGTGCTCCCGTGACCACACCTGCCAGGTGGCTTGTGAGGAGGCTGGGGAAGCCTCCAGGGAGGACAGGCTGGGTGGGGCAGAGCTGGTGGGGTGTGGAATGCTCTGCTGTGGCCTAGAAACAAGGTTTTACAAAATTACCCTGTAATGCATGTTCTCCCAGTCCCAGAAGCTTCATGATGGGATGATGAATTCACCCGTAGTTTAGTAATGAAAACCAGCACTTCCGGTTTTGACTAACTCAGCCTTGACAAAGTGGCACCAGGACAGCTGGATCAAGCTGGCCCATGTCAGGAGCTACTCTGGGATGAAAACACAAACTTCATGTGTGTTCTCTTATATAAGTCTTACAACCAGCTGGTGGGCACAGAGTGCTCTTTGAACACCGAGGTTCAGAGAGGTTAGGTTCCTTGGCTTTGGTCACACAGCACATCTATGATAGGGTGGGGGCACTCAAGCTGACCTGTATCCCTTCTATTGCTCCACACTGTGCAGGCTCAGGGTAAGGGGGGAACCGACATTTACAAACATGTCTAGTTTTTTCCTTTGGGAAAATTCTTCACTCTACAACTCTTCAAGTATGACTGTGTTTCACTTTGTAGACCTCGGCATATGCAGAAAGCACAGGACAAAGGGCCACAGTGGGAGCGTCCTGGCAGGTTAACAAACCAGCAAATCTGGAGGTGGTGGTTCTCACCCTGCCTCAAACCCTGGAGCTGTCCCAACCCCCACCCATGGGCTGAGACTCTGAATTGATGCCCACCGTGGCTGTGCCACACACAGGACTGGGTAAGGAAACAGTTGCCTTCACCAACGTGACCATGCATTCAAAGGGATCCATCTGGTCTAGACAGTGCCTTCGGAGACCCAGTGCCTCGTCCTGAAGGGAAGAGACACCTAGATTCAGTAGAGGGCTTCCCAGTCGGGCCCCTCCTGGGACAGAGCAGAAACTTCCGCTTTGCAGGCTCTGGACCTAACTCACCCCTCCCTTCCTCAACTACCCAAATGCTCCCTGCTTCCCCCCGTCCCCCCAGAAAGGACCCCAATTCCTAGGACCTCTGATTTCTGGCAGCCACATCTAACCAGATACCACTCCCAGCTTCCCCGCCACCCCCGCACTGGGCGTGGGGCCCGGCTCTCTGACAGCAGCCAGCCTGGTGAGGCAAAGGCCTAGGGACGGTGGCTGGGGCTGATTGAAGTCCCTGGTTCTCTTGTACAAAGGCAGCATAATTAATCAGGCAGTAATAAATTCAGGTACCACCAGACTGTCACCTCGAGAAAGAGGCTATCTGAGAGGGCTGGAAATCAAAAGAGGGAATCAGGTCACCATTAGGATTTTTCAGTATTCAACGTTAATATTAACGGGAGGATTTATTGGCACGTGACTGAAATTGGGTCTGTTGACCTTCAGTAACCCTGTCTCTCTCGTTCTCTCTTGATGGGCTCTCGGTACAGAGGCACCTGGAGTGGGTGGGACTCGGGCTGACCCTGAGCCTCATGGAGCCCTTCTCAGCTCAAGATGGCTCTTCCCGTGTGCACCCGATACTCAGCGTCCTTTGAGGTGGGGCCAGGGGGGAGGGGGGGCAAGGCGAGGCTCCTCGCGGCTCTGCCTCCAGTCCCTCAGGCCCTGGACCATGCCATGGAGAGGGCATGGGTGCTGGGTGGGGATGCCAGGCCCTGTGGGTGGGTCCTGACCACACTGGCTACACTTGACTCTGCCTTCAGGAGCAGCCAGGCTGTCAGCAAAACATGGACACTGCTGGCAGGTGGATCCGAGTTCAAATCCCAGTCTTGCTAGGGCCCTGCTAGGAGATTTGGGGCAAGTGGTAGAACTTGGTGTTGGCATCTATAAGGTAGTGGGGTTAAACAAAAGTGTGATGGGGGCCACTTTGCTTAGGACTTGCGCATAGTAGGCACTCAGCTGCAAAAGGCTGTTGCAGGTGGAGCCTATAGAATCCCTCCTCTTGGGCCGAGGCCAGGGCTGGGACCAGCCCATTAGTACTGCACAGCTCCCGGTGGGGAGGTCCCAGCTGTTTGTGAAAAGCCCTTTGGGGCAGGGCTATGGGGCCTGAGGTGTAGTGTGTGCTGGGTTCCCCTAATTTCAAGGGGCCCCTGGTCAGCAGTAGCTCATGCCACTTGCCAGCTTCAGAATCAGTGATCCCCGAAGGCCATAAGGATACTGAGACCGCTTCACAGAAGAGGCGTTGACCCCTTCTGAAAGAATATGTCAGAGCCCAGAGCTGCTGCACCTGCCTACAAAGTGAATGGGTGGCTTGAGCTCCCGCATGCCCCAAGCTCCTGCTGTCCTCAAGCAGGGAACACATGATGATGGCAAAAGACAAACTATTCATTGTTTTTTTAATGGGCAAAGAGTATGAACAGGCAATTCACAAAAGAGGCATGGGAAATGGATTGTAAATTTATTGCAAATAAAGAAAAGATGCTTACCCCTGTCAAATCCTAAGAGAAATGCCAACTAAATGAGGTAATATTTGTCACCCGTCAAATGGGCAAAAATTCACAAGTCTGACAGTAGCAGGTACTACCGAGACCACCAGGAGAATGCTGCTCTCAGATGAGGCTGGACCGCGTATTGGTGCATCAGCTTAGGAGGGCCTGGCGGTATCCTTTAGAACTAGAAATGTGCATACGCTCCAACCCAGTGATTTTCCTTTTGCCCTTCCTACCCTCAAGAAACATCTATGTGCACAGAGACTCATCACAGAGGCCTTTGGAATAGCAGACACCTAATTAATTAAGGCATCTTCACAGCATGGAGTTTCATACAGCAATTTTTAAAAACTGAGTTGCACATATAGGTATGGGAATAGATCTCTAAATGTATTGTTAAAGCACATGAAAAAAATCATATTACATTATACAATTACAATGAAGTACATAAATCCACAATATAAAAATATATAGTGAATATATATTAAACACACACATACACAATGCAGATGGAGACTATATATAAAGTATAGCCAGGCTACCTGATTGCCTATGACTTGGTATTTCTTTTTTCTTTTTTTTAAAGATTTATTTTTATTGTTTTTGACAGAGAGAGAGAGAGAGAGATACAGAGATAGAGAGAAGGTGGAGGGCCCAGAACAGTCTCCATAGTTGCACATCATTGGTTTTTCCACATAGTTTCATTCCACAGGTGGGTGCAGGGCTGCACAGGGCAGGAACTGGGCTGGGGTCTCACCCCAGCAAGAACTGAACTGGGGGCACTCCCCAGTTCAGCATATGGGTCCTCATGGGCCGGGGCAGGGATTTGATCCTTGGTCCACGGGGCTGCAAAGTGAGCGCTTAACCCATTGAGCCATCCCGGCTTCCCCTTTTTTTTTTTTTTTTTAAAGATTTATTTTATTGTTTTTCACAAAGACAGAGAGAGACAGAGAGAAGCAGAGAGGGTGGGGGTTGGAGGGGGGGGGCGCCCAGGGCAGTCTCCACAGTTGTATTTCATCAGCTTTCATCATAGTTTTATTTCACACAGGTGGGCAGGGGCCTCCCAGGGTGGGAACCAGGCTGGGGGCCTCCCGCATGGCAGGCACGCCCCCTGACCCCTGAACCAGGGCCAAGAACCAAATTAGGGGCCTCCTACATGGGAAGCACACCCCAGTTCAGCACATGGGTCTGCATGGGCCAGGGCTGGGACTCGATCCTTGTTCCCTGGGGCGGCAAAGCAAGTGCTTAACCCGCTGAGCCATTTCGGCTTCTCCAGTATTTTTGTTTAGTTTGAAGCTGAGAGGCCTGGGCCTGTCTCCTCTTTGCCAGTGTCCTGATAATGGTGACTGTATCCTCCTGGCTTTGCACAGTGCACTGTTTCATTCAGCTTTAAGATTTATGAATTAAGTAGCTATTAAAATTACTTTATTTTGCTTTTTATGTTTATTTTGTAGATTTGATTCAAGCTCTTCCATGTTATGCATATTTTGTGTCTGAAGAAAAATATGTATTTACTGTTTGCACTGAGTATCACAGTCTTCAAATACCTCTGAAACTCATTGTAGCAGCTGTTTTTCACATACCATGTGGTTCTTGACATTTAATAAAATATTAATGCCCTCACTCCCCCCCAAAAAAGATGTAGGATGCCAGGATAGCTCAGTGGTTGAGCACTTGCCTCACAATTTTGAGGTCCTGACCAATTCTTGGCCCCAGCCTGTGAAAACCCATATGCTGAACTGTAGCACAGCTGGTAACTATTGAGATGGTTCAGTGGGGAAGGTTCTCTCCTCCCATGCAGATACAGAAGGTCCCCGGTTCAGTTCCTGCCCTACATGGCTCCACACCCACCTGTGTGGAATGAAACCATGTCACAACAAATGATGTCCAACTATGGAGACTGCTCTGGGCCCTCCCCCTTCTCTCTCTCTCCTTCTCACCTTCTCTCAAACAATAAAATAAATCTTAAAAAAAAAGATGTATTGTTAAGTAAAAAAAAAAAAAAGCCAATCTACAGAATAATATAAGTATAGCTTATATTTAAAAAAATCAACAAAACTCATTAATAACAACTAATACCACATAGTTTTAATGGAGTGCCATGCATGTTGCAAACGCGTAGAAAAAAGTCAGAAAGAGTACGGTATATACAGAGTCAGTGGTTACCTTTTGGAAGGTCGTGGAGCAGCCATGGATTCTAGGTATCCAGGGGGACTTGAGATTTCTCGATAATGCTATAAAAGTTTTGGGGAAGCGAATGGGTTAATGTACGCCATTATAGAGGTTAATTTTTAAAAGAGCTTTGGCTGGGGAAACCGACAGTGTATCTAGGGGCTCTTGGCATAATACAAAGGGAAAGGCTGAGAGAATGGCTAAGAAGGAATGGAGGGGCACATACTATGAGCAAACACCTGCTGGCCCTTGCTGAGGAGAGAAAAGGGAGGACAGTGACAAAGCCAGAGAGCTTGGACCCCACAAAGGTACCGCCACCAGGGAGGGAAGGTGAAGAGCCAGGCTTGGTTACTGCCTCGGGCTTGGCCTGGCTGACTTGTTGGCAGGCTAGGAACACGACACACAGAGATGCTTTTCCTGATGCTTAAGTTTCCAGCTGCAACAACCAAGCTTCTTCCCTACTCTCCTCCTTTCCTTGTTTTCGGCTGGCGATCTGTTTATCCTGCTCCTCAGACAGGAAGTCTTGATTATTTTTGCACAAGGATCTGGAATTTAAAATCGGCGCTCTTGTTCCCGACTCCTCTGAAGGCATTATCCAGAGGAAGTAGACTCTGGTCCTGGGCACACCTTTGTGTGCAGGGCTGCCCAGCAGGGTGGGAGGACTGCTCCTTCCCATGCTTATGCGGGTCACATCCAGGGGCCGTTAGCTGCAGGTCCTCAGATATATGGGGGCCCAGGAGGTGGTGGCGGCGAAGGGAGAGCCATATGACAGTCACCTGGCCATTCTCTAGTGCTGGGCTCAGCATCCCTGTACAGAGATAGGCCATTCACATGTACAAAGAAAGAGTAAAACCACACTTCCCTCCAAGTTTCATGGCACGTGGGCTTTGGTGTCCAACCTGACTTCATATCCCAGCTCAGCCCCCTGGCCGGTGCATCCTCAGATTTGCCATTAGGGTTGCAGGGAACTAAGCAAACTAAACCATGCAGAGCCCTCAGCTCCATGAGTGGCACCCAGCCAGTGATGGTGGAGGCTGATAATACATCCCCTCCTGTCTTTTCAAGACCTTTATCAGAGCAGCAAACCTTTACCTACTACGAATGTGGTTTCTGATGGTACTTAGAAGAATTTGTTGAAATGTGCTATATAAGAAAGGCTCTATTCTAATTCAGTAACTCTTTCCCATCTTGGGTTTCTTAAATAGTTAGAGTTTTACTGTTTCAGAAATCTTTATGAAGGTATGAGTTTAGCCCATTTCCTGTTGGCCCTCAGAATCCTCGCCACCGGCTCTTGCAGCTGTAGTGCTTACCATCAGCTAAGTCGCAGCTCACAATTCCAACCTTACCCCCAAAGTTTGCCATGAAATATCTCACTTTTATTATTATTTTTGCATCGCTCTTGTATATCGATAGTCTTTGGAAACGAATGCCATCATTCTACTTAAAACTAGTATTAATATTTTCATTTACATAATATAGTAATCCTCAATCCATGAAAATGTCACATCCTAGAAAACATAGCATCCCAATGCATGAAAAAAATTATTCAATACTGACCATCATATATAGTTCTGTTACATTAGGATCAGAGACATGTTTTGCTTAGAAATAAGTCCAAGAACAGTTTTTATGTTTCATTTTCATGTTGAAAACCAGTCAGATTTGCTTCAGCCTCAAAAAGCGTGTTTACAGAAGATTAAATGAATGTGGCAGCAAGCTGCACTTTCTTTTTTCCCCCTCTCTAAATGAGAAATGAGTTAGAAGAGAGGTTTCAAGGAGCATGGATGGAGAATGGTGAGTAAAGAAATTGCTTCCAGCCCTCGAAGAGAGAGCTGTTGGGAGAAATGGTGGCTTCTCTGCCATGCTGTCAGGAGCTTGCTGGACTAGTGGTGCATCCATTCCATACCAAAGACCAGGACCACGCAGAGCTGTGGGAGGCACTTGCCTGGGGCGAAGTTTAAGGAGGCACCAACAATTTAGTAATCAAGATAAATACTACCTTACTGCAATTGTTAAAAGTAAGCATGAATGCAAAAAATAATGTGTGATGAACAAAACATTCCCACTCTATGCCTCTGCTCCCAGCCCCATCTTAATGAGGGTCAGCAGCTCTCAGGACCCTGACATTCTCCTTCCTGGGCTGTCTTGGGAAGGCCCAGGTCTGCGCAGGTCTAGCAAAAGGGAACTAGATGGGGGAGTCCGTGGACTTGTCTTCCATCCACATGGGGAGGAGCTAGGAAACCTTTCTGGACAACTCTCTTTTGAGTATGCATATGATTAAAAAAAATAATAATAAATCTTGGGATGCTGGGATAGCTCAGCAGGTTGAGCACCTACCTTGTAACTGTGAGGTACGGGGATCGAATCCCGACCCCGGCCCATGCAAACCCACATGCTGAACTACGGCACAACAGGTAACTGCCAGAATAGCGGCAAAATTCTCCACTCCCAGGCGGGAGGCCACCAGTTTGGTTCCTGCCCCACACAGCCCCACATCCACCTGTGTGGAAGGAAACCATGTCACAACTAATGATGTACAACTATGGAGACTGCTCTGGAGACTGCTCTGGGCCCTCTCTTCTCTCTTTCTCTCACCTTCTTTCAAACAATAAAATAAATCTTTCAAACAAACAAGCAAGCAAAAAAGCCTTTTTTGGGGGAGGGGGGGCTTGTTGAGTAAACAAGAAATTTGAACAAAACAAAATATGAAAACAAGGGATAGGAAAGTGAGAATTTACAGTACAAAAGCATATTTGAAAACTGTTTTGAGAAAGTTTTCACTTTCTGTTATCTAATCTTTCAGAAAATAAATACCCAAGGGTTTTCACAACCAAGAACAGTTTTTTTTCGGTTTTAGGTGTCTCCACTTTTTCCCAACAATACTGCTGTCACAAATATAGGTGCAAGTATATAACACATCTACCCTTCTAGGATCTGAGCGTTCTGTGTACTTGTCTTGAAACCTCAGCTGATTTGGTTTCAGCAACACACTCATCTCAATCCCTCCATCCCTGGCTGATGGGGCTAGATAGCCAGTCAGGGAGGACACTGTCACACCGGAAGACAAAAAAAATGACTAGAAGATGCTGGTTCAGTGAGACCATCCATTAGTTGGTTGAACACTTTTCCAAAAGAAAATGAGATTAGGGAGAAAAAAACACACAAAACTATTTCTGGAAGTTGGAAGTCATGTGACTAAAACCAACTTTTAAAAAAAGATTTATTTTTATTGTTTTTGGCAGAGAGAGCGAGAGAGAGGGACAGAGAGAAGGGGGAGGACCCAGAGCGGTCTCCATAGTTGACAGCATTAGTTTTCCATATAGTTTCACTCCACAGGTGGGCATGGGGCTGCACAGGGCAGGAACTGGGCCAGGAGCCTCCTGTATAGGCCCTGGCAAGAACCGAACTGGGGGCACACCCCAGTTTAGCATATGGGTCTGCATGGGCGGGGCCGGGATTCGATCCTCGGGCTCCAATCCTCCGGTTCTGGGGCTGCAAAGCGAGCGCTTAACCCACTGAGCCATCCAAGCTTCCCCCTAAAACCATTTTTGTTGCAATCAAATATATTTAAATCAAACCAAATGAATGATAATATAACCATGTGTATTTATTCTGCCATTCTTCTACATATTTTTAAAACATTGATCTGAGGCTACTTAGAAATAAGATAAGCTGTTTATGGCCAATTATTTGTGGTATATGTCTAAATGCACTGCTGAGGGCCCCCGGTTCCATCAGTGAGGACAGTGGGGGGCTGGGTCCAGGGGAGGTGGAGGAAATCTGGGGAGCAGTAGGACCCCACTTCCAGAAGAAACGGTAGTAGAGGCTGGCAGGGGGGTTTTATTTCAATTTTTCAGACAAACTGCTTTTGAAAAATAGATTCTATAATTTCTTGTATGAATGTTATTCTTTAAATTATTACTAAAAATTCCACACAAGTGAGCAAGAAAGGAGAATCCTTTTTGTCCTTCCCTTTATGTGTGGACTTCATTTTAGAAACACTGTTTTCAGCACCTTGGTTTTTGTTGTGTTGCCAGAAAGTAACTTTTCTGTTCAACAGTATATTAATGCAGAATAGAAATAAAGATGCTTTAAAAAAATTCTTTCAAGCACAAAAGGAGATGGTTTTCAACAGATAATTTTACATATTTACATATTTTACCTTAAGCAGTTGGTAGTCTGTGCCTACTGGTGAATGGATCAGATTTTTTTACACTCTTTCAAAATGAACCAGTTTGGCTTCTAAGCCACGGCAAAAGGGACGGAAATGAATTCTAACTTTTTTTTTTTCACTTCATTTTCGCATCTTCACATTTCCTTATTTCACATGGTTTCAAATAAAGTGCCTCCAGCATTATTTTTCCTTTCTCAAGAGCAAAGTGAATGTGACTTTTCGCAGGGGTCACAGGATGCCCGGGAGGCCCGTGGGTGTTGTTGGACCGCTGCCTGCTTTCAGCTTGACTGAAGGGCTTGTCAGAGTTTTCATCTCCTAAGAAACAAGCCCCCGGTGCTGGCCAGAAGGGGGAGAAGGCAGCAGTGTGAGTCCCACGCTGGTTCTTTCCCACTGACATCAAATCCTGAGGTTTTAAAATTAATCCCACACAAAGACAGCCCTTCATTGTGGTGCTCGTTTGAAATTAGACTAGCAATAATGACCTTTCTAAGTTGTCTCGTTGTTAAGACAGCCCCCTGTTGAAACTGAAAGGCTGCCGGAGTGGGGCGGTGGGGTGGGGGGCCAGAGTGGGCGAGACACCCCAGCAGCCTGGTCAAGGTGACTGCCTGTCCTGTCTGGGGTGGGGGGAGTGCTGCTGCATGACAGGACGTGGCCGCTAGCGCAGATGGCCAGGCTGCCTGGGCCCCACGACCTGGAGCCACTGTGGCTTCTCAGCTAAGAAACGTGATTTACCTTCTGGTCCAACAGATTTCCTGATGTTCCAACCAGTATTTTTGTTAAAGGGAGCTGGAGACATAACGGGACTAAAACTGAACATTAGCAAAGAAAGCAGTCATCCCTCTGAGGATGAGAAGCCCCCCGGGGGCACAGAACGGGAACCAGGTGGTCCCCCACAGAATCCCTGTGAGCCCCCGCTGGTCTTGCTCAGTCTGCACAATGAGTTCCCTTTCCCACAGCACAGTGGCTTCCCCCGCAAACTGCCTTGGCCAGAACGTGGCTGGAGTTGGGGGTCAGCCAAGCGGGCCTGCCTAGACTCCGGCAGTGGACTCTGCCTTCTGAATCAGGGGTCTCTCTGCTGGGCACTGGGCACTCATCGATGGCCTCTGCCTTGCCTATGGGCTCTTCACGTGGAGACTAAGAAAACATCTCTCAGAGAGAAGGAACATTAACAGCCTTGTGTGTCCCTGAACACTCATAGTGACCGAGGACTCCTTAGAGCTTGTGTGGTTTGAAAGTAACCTGCTTGCCAGGCTGGACTAGAATAACCATTTAGTTATGTTCGATAACTGCTCTGCTTCTTAATAATTAGATATTGTAATCATTTTCATCAGTGACTCCATTTGAAGCCCTGTTTTCGTTAAAATGGTCATTGTGCCACTGTGGGCTGCATGCAGGTCGTGGTCTTTAGAAACACAAAGTGGATGTTAAGCATCTATTATTTGTGCAGCATACCGCAAGCTGCTGCTGCATTTTCCTTTTTTTTTGAGAAGAAATCTGTGGTGTTAGATTTTGAGTTCCAAGTACAGTGTCCTCTGCAAAGGTTCTATCTCATTCACGTTGCTCCTTGTAACCCTGGGCTGTGGTTTGGAAGAGAAGAGGCACATACAGGCAGCCTGAGCATTTTGTAAACAACCAAAGATGATTTATCAAAAGAGCACTTTTTATAGCGTTAAGAGTCTCTCTTGACAAACTCCTTCCTCTATTCCAGGTGCTGAAGAACGCGCTGGGCCTGGTCTTTGCATTCGGGAAGTTAGAATGACGCCTCCTTCTCCGTTTTAATGTATTTCACCTCTCTGAGGCAGACAGATCAGAAGCTCACAAGGAAAACCGATGCCCTTTCCCGCAGCGAAATTAACCAGAATCACGTGGAAAACAATCCAAGCCTTGTAGGAAAGGGGAGCCATTAAAATGTGCCCGGAGCGATGGGCTGCACCGAACCTGCAGCGGGGCTCTTTCGATGGCTGCAGACAGGAGGCTGCTCCTCGGCACGGAGGGGGCCTTGCTGTAGTGCCACAATTAAAATCAGCTCCTCTGCCAAAAAAATAAAAGGGAGGAGGGAAGAAGGAGAACATCAAAGACAGATTGAAATGTGTAGTTAGTAATAAGAGTGGTCTCCTCTTGAACCAAAGCCTGCAGCGATGCACGGCCCCCTAGTTAATGAGAAATTTTGACCTCTGGTTTGTAAGTTAAACTTGTAATCCCAGCTAATGAAGTAAATCACTTCCAACTTGAGTCTGTTGTTCCCTGTCTGCTCTGCACACTGGGTCTGAGCGTGAGGATCCAAGTCCACACACATGAATCAAGGGGAAATATCATTATTCAGTGACTGCCCAGCTTCTTGCGTGTTGAGGATATGTGCTTGTGGTAACGATGCAGGCACAGATTGTGGACCGATGCGTTATTTTATTGTAACCTGTGTGTTGATAAGAGAGAGAGCCCGTTAGACTCTGGGTTGAACAGCAGGATTGAATGACACTGTGCAGGGAGGTAAGCTGGGAACCACACACACTGCATTTCTTCATTTCTCTAGCCAATAGAAGCGGGTCTTACTCAGCCCCATGCCAACGACCTGGCATCAGTTCAGTGCTTTTGCATAGGGTAGAAGGCAATGCATATTGAAGAAATGCTGTGGATTGAAGGAAAGGCTATTTGGGTGCTTTGGGGCTTGGAGGGAAGAAAGTATGGCTAAGGAACGCAGGGCTGAGGAGTCTAAGCTGACTTCCAGGGGCACTGAGATTGGTGGGGAGAAGAAAAGCCATTGTGTGAAACTGGATACAGCTGGGCTGCTAAGGGGCTTTCTTCTTACAGTGACAGATTACAGCTGGGAGAAACAGGGCTAAAAAATTACCCTAGTTTAATTGCGCGAGGGCCAAAGTAGGTATTAGGCTATTGTTTGTTTCATCTGAAAGGGATTTCGTTGAGATAGCGGCTGTTGTTGACATTCTGTTGAACACTCAGAGGGCCCTATTTTTATTTGATTCCATGACAGATCACATTCTATTTCTCCCGGCTAGTTTAAATTCTCTCAAGATTTTCCAGATTATTTTGTAAATTAGCTTCTGATTGGTCCAATACTATTATTAATTTTCTGCCAGGAGACAGCTCAGCTACACGGTCTGGTGCCAACCTTGGAGGAGTTACCTGTGGGGCATGAGTTGTTTAGAGGTGAATCTTATCCCTCCCTACCAGTATGTGAATCTTACCCCTTCCTACCAGTAATGGGGAGGCAGCAGCCCCTCAAACCTGCTGGGACCAGGAAGAATCTGTGGCAGATCCCAAAGGGCAGGGACAGGTGCTGCCCACCCTCTCTGCAATGAGGATCTTGGTAACAAAACCCCACAATGGAAAATAGCTCTTGTTCGATAATGTGGGGAAGCTGTTCCCTTTCTTTCCCTCTCTCTTACACTGGGCATCCTTGTCCTCACATCCTAAAAGGTTTCCAGAAACTTCTTTAAGCTCTCTGGGCATAAGAAGGGAGTTTCGCAGGGGAGATGTTTTTAAATGCTATCTTCTGTTATTTCCACTGAAAGGCACTCAGGCATAGTGTCCTTGTGTCTTTCTGGTTTTTCGTTAGACAAAGCAAAAGCATTTGGGGCATTTGTCCTGTTTCTATGACCTCCAGAGAGTTCTGGGGTGACTCTCCAGGCAGGAAAACTCACTACTGATGGGTGTCTGAAATCTGAGGACGTCTGGGGCCCAAGGCTGGGCATTTAGATCTACTACAAACAACAGCATATGAAACGTAAAGTGATTTGAATAATCTAATTTTTCCTCTAAATGTGAGCATGTATAAAATGTTAATTTTGTCAACAAGTGGAGGAAAATGCTGCAGTGAATCTGTTCTCAGATAGTATAGGTGGTCTGCAGAGAAGAGGCCTATTGAGAGGGACCAGGAAGATAATCATGGTTTATTAGCTGCTCAGGATTTTCTCTTTGTTTCTCTTCATTGAATTCAAAGTGAAACAACTCAGCATGCAAAACTAAAATTAGCTGGGAAAAAAAAAGGTGTAAGTGAATAAACAGGCAGATCCATTAGAGTCGATGGGTTATCGGATCCCTTGCCACTCCTCAGACAGCGGCCTATTAAAAGTGGTAATGTCTGCTGCCGGCGATGCCCCTGGCAAAGAAAGAAGGCCGAGGCAGGCCTATTTCACATGCATCAGACACAAGAATTAAATAGACCAATGTTCCCTAAAAGACTGAAGTACATCTCTTTCTGACGTTCATCTCAGGCAAAAATTCATTGATCTCAGTATGTCCCTTGGCAATTATAAAATATTAAATCCAAGTCACACTTTTCTAGTTGGCTTAATTTTTTCTCTTTTCACAGCTTTCTATTTGATCAATTTTAACAAGTTAGGACTAGCATCTAATAATAAAAAGTGCAGAGTATAAAAGTTTGTTCTTTTGACATTGTTTCCCTTTTATTTTGTTTTGGGTTTCCATTAACTTTGTGTTGTATAAAATGACTTGAATGCTCTTTTAACAAACAGAAAGAACATGAATCAGCCAGAAGGGTCTTTATTGAGAATGATATTCATCAGTAGGCATCCAATGATAAGGACAACCTGATTTAAGGATTTTTTTTTTAGCATATACCCAAAAAAGCCTTCTTATTTCTTATTGTTTTATAGTCATTAATGCTCCATATTCCAAAATTATCATGTGGTTTGAGCTGGGAGTATCTGGTAGGACTAGAGGTTTGAGTATGTTCCACTGAGATTTACAAAAGATGCATATTCCTTTTCGTATTTTTATGCATATATAATTTTTTAGCGTTTGATGTTTGTTAATTCAGAATATAACATAAATGCTAGCAAAGACACATGATAAAAATGCAGAATTTTGGGAGCCCATTTTCATTAGAATATCAATATGGGAATTATTTTAGGCCAAATGTTGCATAATAGTAACTTTACTCTCCAATTCTCATCGCCACAAATGATGAAAGCATTCCCCCAAAATTTATAAATTTATTTTTATAATATATAGAATCAATTTATGTGAAACAAAATCTTCTGAAATACAATCTGTAATGAGTTTCTCCCTACATTTAGCTTTTCTTATGGGAAAAAGTTATTCATTAATTGTCCATCATGTACCAATTCCTTATTATTTACTTTATTTATAGTATTTCATTTGATTCTTACCACAAACCTATGAGGCCATGATATTGTCCCCATTTTTCAGAAAAAAGGTCTAAGGGACCCATGATCATCTAGCGGCTTCTCTTTCTGGCCAACTAGGACAATCCTTTTGGGGTTTTGTACAACAGGACCAGAAAGAAGGGGAGAGGGAAAGTGGGTCAGGGTCCGGGGGAGTGGCCTGAAGGGTAGTGTTGAGGAGTATGGAAAAGATGGGGTAACTGCAGTGTGCCGGGGAGAAGCAGGAAAGAAAGGACAGATTTCAGAAGCAGCGTTATGATCAATGAATCTTCTTCAGAATGAGAAATGTCAGGATTGAACTTGGCTTCCTTTGGAATTATATTTAGGTTGGTGGACTGTGTTTCTTTGTCTGAGACTGCCCTGAGACTGGGCCACATAGGTGATGGCTTTATAAGTACTGTGGTTGTTCTGAATGGCCAATTACACTGCAATGTTTCAAAGAGAATTCAGAATAGAATCCAAGCGTGGGGATAAGACAGCTCTAAGTCTGGTGGCTTTCGGGCTCCTCATAGGCCTTGCCTAGGTCTCTGAAGGGGCCTCAGAGGCAGAATTTTCTGCAGTTTCTGTGTGGCTGCCACTGTCATTCTCCTTTTCCCATTTTTCCTTTTGGCTCATATGTCGTCCTCTCTCTCACCAGGCAATGATCATGAATTGCATTTTCCTGTGTGTGTGTGTGTGTGTGTGTGGCAAGGACCGACTACTTGAGAACATGATTAGTACCCTAGGGACTCAAACTATCCTGTGAACCACCTCTCATAGTGGTCCAAGCAACACAGGGCCTTGCTTGTGAGACCCTGAGCCCAGCACCAGCAAGGTGTACGACCACATGGGCTCACCCGCCTCTGGGTCTCCTATAGTGGTGTCCCCTCTCTGAGCCACCAGCCCTCTTTAAGGTCTGTTCCTTTGCATGCTGGGACCTCTTTTACCACTCAGCACCAAGAACGTATCTTGACAGAGAATAAATGTTGGGAAAGGATCTGTTGAACAGAAGAATGGATGGATGGACGGATGGACGGGAGGATGGTTGAGAGTAGCTCATAAACTCATGTCAGGAACTGAATATTTTGGCCCCCCAAAGAGCATTGGTATTTCTGAAAGACCTAAGAAGGATGCTACACATGAAATAATGGGACCCCCAATTGGGGTTTCGCAAGGTGTGTGCTGCTACCATCTGTTATGAGACTCCCCTGAGCAGCTTGTTCATGGAGACCCCTGGGCCTCACTCTAGACCTCCTCATTCAGAAATGTATCTTTTCAGTAGATTCTCCTGGGTTTGAAACCTCTGCTTTTCTAAAGGTAGGATTTCAGGAATCAGGCTGCCAATCTCCTGGAGTTGGAGTGGAAACTCTTACCTGGTCTCATAGTCATAGCTGAAGCCTCCTTTCTGTACCACCTACTACTGTTGGTGGGGCCAAGGCAGCCCTAGGATCCAGTCCGGTCTCTTGGACATGAGGTGCGCTCCCTCCCTGCCACCAGGTAGAGAGGCTGTGCTCCCCCAGCCCTCACCCATTTCTCTTAGCAGCAAGCTCAGTCTTCAGGCCCTGGGTGAGGATCAGCATGGACCTTTGCGGATTTGCCTTGCTGCCCACGTTAAGCTCCTTGGGTCCCAGGGACCTTGTGTGATGAGGGGACCCAGCTCCTCTGGGACTAGGGATCATGCCTCAGGGTTAGCTACAAACATGTTTAAGTCCCCCAACTGAAGAAAGCCCAGAATTTCCTGTTTCTTTGTAGATGGAACCTCAGTTATACCATCTGTAAAACGGGGATAAAAGAACACCTTCCTTGCTTCATTCAGAAGGCCGCTTGGTTGCTCCAGACACCTCATGAATGCAAGAGCCCTTTCAAGTCTTAAAGTATGCAAAGGCTCTGTGCACATGGGTACATTGTAACCTTGAATCCTGAAGTATATCTGGAGTGATTTTTTTCCCCTCCATTGGTGGAGCAAGGGTGAGCCTCTCTTCTTCCCCAGATCTGAACCCCTGTGAGCTTGGGAGTGGGAAATGTGCTTCTTGGGGTCAGTGTGCAGGAGAATTTTGCACACATTCTGAGAGCTGCGGTATCTCTCCACATTCTCGTTCTCCAGTTGAAATGTTTGAATCTCTTGTTATATTAGGAATTTGCTCTGGTTTGTGATCATTGCACCCAAGTATCTGTAAAATACAGCAGAAGCCGGTGTGTACACATGGACTGTCTTTGGCCTGTGCATGTGTGTATATGATGTATAGTTGAGCTAGGCAAAGCAGTTCACGTAGTCGCACCTCATGCTAACAGGATGTTCTTTCCAGAATATAACATGTTTCTGAGAATTCCCAAATCTTTCCCTCTGAAACTCAACATGATTGTTATTAAAATGATTCCATTTAAAGAACACTTTGGTGAACTTTATTTCCTTTTAACGACCTACTCATTTGAAAGGTCATGGTGTTGAGTGGCGGGAGCAGTGACCTAAGAATAACCTTTCTCTGCTACCTGCATTTCTGATCGGAGGTGTTAGCATTTGGAAATGCTCTTTCCCTTTGAGTTTTAGCAGCTAAATAAGTTGCAGCCCCTTCAGCTATACTCATAAAAATTTGCTCCCAGACAACATGGTCCGTTTATTGTGTAATAATCGAAATGGCACTAAATTGCACTGATTGCCGAACACTTAGGAATTGTATTAACCTCTTAAGCGCTAAGCAGTTTTCTGTCATCTCCCACTCACACGTGCAGCCCAAATGTGTTTCTGTCACCGTATGGAAGTGGTTCTTGTCAGTGTCTCAGTCACTGTTGGGGGTGAGGCTGGGGTGGGGGATAGGACGAAGTATCCTCAGGCTCAGGTCCTGCCCCTAGCAGGCTGGACCTTGCTCGCATGGTGCTGCAGACTGTCCCTCTTGGCCTGTGGCACAGATGTAAGCTGTCCTAATGGGGGGCCTGAGAGGCGGGATTGTCCAGTCTTGGCCCACAAAGCCCTACGGCTGTGCCCTGGCTCCGGCGTGTTGTGTGTTTTATGAATAGGTTTAAGAATAGATTCTGTAAAGACCTCAGGCGTAGCCAGCCTTTCCGCAGGAGACACCGCATTTGAGAAGCGGCTCTTAGTAGACTGAGTCTGGGCTGCCCGGTAGGAGGCCGGGTGGCCGGGGCTCGGCGTCCCGTCCCAGGGCCCAGCACCTCCAGCCCTGGCTGCGCAGCTCCTGTGCGCGCCAAGCCCGGGAAGGAAGAGTTAACCAGAAATGGAGCGGCGCTGCTCCGGGGCAGGCAGCCTCGCTGCAGAGCAGAGCAGCGTTCGTGCAAAGGCAAGTCATTTCCCGAAACACTGCAGACACACGGCCTCAGGCAGCCTAAAACCTTTGGAGACCAAAATGGCTCGCAGGGGTTGGAAGTAATAAGGTGTTTTTCCTTTCTTTCTCCTTCACTGAAATTCTGCGAGGTTGCTCTGTGTTACTGGGGAACAGTGGTGCTGTTTTTGTGTTTTCTGTGGGTATTAAGATCCATTACGTGGTGGCATTTTTAAGATTGGTTATCCTGTAGTTTGGTGTTAAATTGAAGTTGTTTGTTTTGAATTTAATTCTTTCATTTTTCAAATGGCGAAAGGCAGCTCTGCTGAGCGGTGAGGTTGGCTCAGTGACGTGCGCCCCGCTCATTCTGGGATAGATCTCTGCCACCGCTGGACCTGGGCAGCCTCAGCCGCGGAAGAACACGACCTAGTTCTCTCCTGAAAAGTCTGTGAGCATCACTGGAGAGGCCTTTCAAAACTAGGAACTAGGGGTGGTCCCCGTTGTATCTACAGAGAAACAGGGTGTGAGCTGGTTTGGAAGAGAATGTTACACATCCAATCTGTTATGCCTAATGCAGCGCACATATGATTAGCACTACCTGTTTACAGGAGCAGCAAAGTCAGCTTCCATCCAACAAACGACCCAGCCGCAGTGGGCCAGCCGCCTCCAAAATGACATCTGTTAACTCTTTGTCAAATGCCCTTTCCCTGTCCCTTTCTCCCAAACAGCTCTGTGGTTAATTACGACCTGAGCACATGACACAGTCTTTTGAGTGGAGAGAAATGCTTAGGGGCAGGGAGAAATCTAGCTCCAAGAAATTCTCTTCTCTCTCTCTTAAAAAAAAAAAAAAAAGCCATAGCAAATTGTTTAAAAATAAACATTCATTTGCAGCACCAGGCTAGGTTGTTGGAATATGTTTTGATTAAACCCCAAGATTACAGGGTAACTGTATAGCGTTGTGTCTAGAGGCCCAGGTCTCCATGGAAAAAAAGAATCGCATTAAATTCTTGTCAAACCATAAAAAAGTTTCCATTAGAGGACCATGGGCGGGCCGGACTCCGGTGAGCGGGGGACCAGGCGCATGTTTGTGTTGCTGTTATCAACTTTGTTAATGTTGAAAAGCAGTTTCATCTTAATTAGTCACTGGAGCTTGGAAAGACCAATCTGCTAAACCAAAATTTAGGCCCAGCCCACAACTAAGGAGAGAAAGTGATGCCTACGTTCCCTTGTCTGAGGCTCGTGTGGGCTGGATTTCCTTCCTTGGAGCTCATGTGTGGTGGCTGGTTTCTGGTCCTGGACCTGGGGGCCTCCTGACTTTTACCTCCCGTGAGGTTAAGCTCAAAGCTTCAGAGTCCTAAGCCTCCCCTTTGGGATTCATACATTGGCTCAGACCTGAGTGTGTGCAGATCTAGTGTTCTGGATCTCGGTGTTGTCTGCCTGCTAAGCATCTCCACTGTGATTGTCTGCTAGCTTCTCTGTGTGGGGTTCATCAGAGGATTAGCCAGGAGCTGGGCCGAGTGGCTCCTATAGAACCAGAACAGCTCAAGCCTGGCCTGGACACCTGTTCTTACAAAATACGGAATGGCAGGGGATACCGGGGTAGCTCAGCAGGTTCATTGCCGCTGGCCTTGCAATCATGAGGTCCAGGGTCTGATTCCTGGCCCTGGCCCAGACCCGTGCAGACCTGTGTGCTGGGCTGTGGCGAAATGGTAACCACCAATCCTGGTGGCGGGGGTTCTCACCTCCCATGTGGGAGGCCCCTGGTCTCTCTCTCTCTCCTTCCCTCAAAAACACTAAAAAATAAATCTAAACAACAACAACAACAACAGATAATAATAATAAATCCAGAATGGCCTTCCTCCCATTGCCCATCTGAGAAAGGTGCTAAGGAGAGAAAGGTCCTGAAAGTGGCATGCTGACTGTCCCGATTGAGGGGAGTAGCTGGCAGCCTGGCAGAGTCTAAAGCTTTTAGTACAAACCCCCAGGGAGCCCTGCTTTGCCTTTGGCAGAGGGGACCCTGAGAAGAAGGCCCAGTCACAGGCATAAATGAGGACTGTTGTCCAATGTGTGGACAGTACATGGACGGGCCTTCTCATAGTTCCATTGCTTTGGCTGTTCCTGATAGAAATACATTTTAGTACAATTCAAAAATCAGATTATGATCTGCTCTTCTTTCCAGAAGCATCTCTGAAATGCCATCCTTTGAATAGCTCTGAGGGCTATTCCTGGTCCCTCCCAGCTGAGGGGTCTGTGATGGTGGGAGGGGTCCCCGAGAGGCCCAGAGGTAAGCTGTGTGCATGAATGCTCCAGTGCCGCCTCAGACATCAAGTTCTTCACACACGGGCATGTAAACGTGCCTGTGCTTAGAAGTCAGGGCCAGACCCAGTAGACAGCGAGTGCTGGAGCAGTGGGCGTGGCCAGCTTGGGGAAAGAGGATCGTCATTTCCACGGGGATTAATTCGCCCAGATCTTGACTCAGAAGCCACCAAAAGGGTCCTAGACCTTGAATCACTTGCGCTCTGTCTTTCAGTGTTGTCTCTCCCATCCCTGTCATGAATAAACATCTGTGTGAGATTGGTTTTCTCATTTTTGGCCATCGGTTCTTCCAACTGATATAATTGTATTCAAAGTAAGTCATGTGACAGGAGTAGAG
The DNA here is from genome assembly GCA_004027555.1 of Craseonycteris thonglongyai. Taxonomy (NCBI): domain Eukaryota; kingdom Metazoa; phylum Chordata; class Mammalia; order Chiroptera; family Craseonycteridae; genus Craseonycteris; species Craseonycteris thonglongyai. The sequence goes on along the minus strand of PVKE010000004.1, from coordinate 311,995 downwards.
TTGGAAGAGTGTATTGAAATGAGCACACTGGCTTTGCTCCCTGCTGGCTTTCCGCCGGCGAGGTGGGGCCGCGAGACAAGTCTCCTAAACCACGCAGCAAGTCTAGACGAAATCTTATGCCACGTCGCAGAACGCCAGCCCTGGGTTATCTGTGGCTTCGGTCCTGCAGAACATCTTCCCCACGGGATTGGATAAACTGCCTCATGCCACCCCTGTTTGCCTCAGAGTTTTGAGACACTGACCCTGAGAAAAGGAGTAGGAGGAGGTGATAGGGGTCGAAGCCCTCACGCACTGACCTCACCCCACCCTGTGCCCACTGGCCTCGTTCTCTGCATGTCCTGTCAACTGCAGGCAGTTGCCACCCGTGCAAGTCAGCTTTTTGAGTCTCCTTTCCCAAGACACGCCCCCTTCCTGCTTGCCCAGGACCCAGGTGGGGTGGGGGACTCATTTCAGCAAGGACCCTTGAAAAGTGGGTCAGGGCTGATCCTGAGGCCAGAACCCTTCCCTGCTATAGCCACAGGGCTGAGGCTTTGGGTCTGGGACTCAGGACCTGAAGTTTCCTTTTCAACTCTGTCCTAGGGATGCACATGTGGAATAAATTAGACCAATATGTTTTTCTAACAGCATCTTGGCTGAAAAGTCAAGCAGATAAATGGAAACAAACCCAGCTTTATGTGAATGAAAAAGGGTTGCGGGGGCGAGGGGTACCATTTCTCCCTGAAGCAACACAGGGCAGCCCTCCTGGGCTCTCCCTACCTCCCTCCACCCCCTCCAGCCCTGACCTCTCAACTTGGCCCCACCAGCCCTCACCACAGGGCTCCCCGGGCCACTCCACACCCACCACCAGGCCTGTGCACTGGTCTAACTGGCTTCCTGCCTCTCCCCTTATGCTCTCAGTGCTGTCCCGCCCGCTGCCCCATGCTGTGCCCTCTGTCCAGGATCCCAAGCCCCATGCTGAAGAGCACACATTCCAGAGTCACCACGGACAGGCCACTGACTTGCTTTGCCTTCAGGTTCCTGTAAGGGGAGCAAGATCTACCTCACAAAGGATTGAGTGAGATAATTCACGTGAAGCCCTCAGCACGGTACCTGAGACACAGCTAACATTTGTTGGGCAGTAACATTCTGATCACTACCTGCCACCTCTCTAAACTCTACCTGGTCTCAGGGCCCAGTTCTGTAGCGATGCCCACCATGGATGGAAAAGATATCTTCTGTGGAACTCCTTCTTCACCTCCAACTGCTGTTTCATGCTGGCTGCAGGCTGGGAGCCTCCCTGCAGGGCTTTAATGGGGTTGCAGCTGGGGCCAAGATGGCAGATGTGTAGGTAATACTTATGGGTAGATTGGCTTGTGCTTATGGGTTTCATTGTTGGTGTTCAGGGAGGGAAGAGTTGGCCAAAGTCTCCCACAAGAGCAATCTAAATTTATTTTATTGGGAAGCTGGGATGGCTCAGCGGGTTAAGTGCTTGCTTTGCAGCCCCAGAGACCAAGAATCGAATCTCGGCTCTTGCCCAGGTGGATCTATATGCTGAACTGGGCTGTGCCCCCAGTTCGGTTCTTGCTGAGGCCTATGAGGGAGGCTCTGGGCCCAGTTCCTTCCCTATGCAGCCCTGTGCCCTCCTGTGGAGTGAAATATGGAAAACTAATGCTGTCAACTATGGAGACTGCTCTGGGCCGTCCCCCTTCTCTCTGTCTCTGTCTGTCTCTGTCAAAAAAAAAAAATCTTTAAATTTATTTTATTGTTTTGAGAGAAGGTTAGTTGTGACATGGTTTCATTCTACACAATTGGATGTAGGGTTGCGTGGGGCGGGAACCAAACTAGGGGCCTCCTGTATGGGAGGCGAGAACCTTTGCCGCTGAGCCATCTTGGCAGTTACCAGTTGCACCACAGTTCAGCAACGGGCTGGGCCAGGAATAGAACCCTGGACCTTGCAATTGCAAGGCAAGCGCCCAGCCATTGAGCTATTCTAGCATTTTACCACAAGGCATCTGTATCTGTCACTCCTGGGCCTGCTCACTGTCCCTCGTATGAAGGGAGTCCCATGATTCCCTGAGGAAACAAGTGGCAACTTCCTAGCAGTTGGCACCATGTCCAGAACTAATTAGTGGCCGGATGACTCGAGAGTCCAGCAGTAGCGCACCATATTTGTTTCAGCCACTCTGTTTTGTAAACACTGTTACGAACTTGCACTAGTGGAGCCCGTTCCTTGGATGAGAAGAGTGCTAGTGGCATTCCTCCTTCTCCATGGCCTTCTTTTCCCACTCCCCCCTGTGCCCACTGGCTGCTTCCTCACCAGAAATGCTTCGGAAACCGTTCCTCATCAGATGGCGCCACTCAGCTGGCATCCCCCAACGGACTGTAATCTCCAAGCGGGCAGGGAAGGGGTTGCTGCCAAACATGTCACCTACCCCCCAATGCCAAGGCATCTCACAGTTTTCATAGGAGGCAAGTGCTCGGTAAATCCTGAGTGACTGATATTATTTAGGAATGCCAAGTGATCACCAATCGCTTACCTCATTTCATCTTTACGTTGTGAGAGGGAAAGACGGAGAGGATGCCTTTCAGATGGGCAAATGGGCAGAAACCCTCCTCTCCTCTGGGAACTCACTGTTCTGTTAATGGCCCTTCTCTTCCAGACATACCGTAGTCATATTCTCGAAGGCGGGGACTGCTTCCCAAGCCTCATCCTTGTCCTCCCAGCACCTCGATCATAGTAGGTGCCGCAAAAGTAGGTGCTGTGAATGAATGAGTAGAAGGAAACAGAGAGCATGAGATAACAGAAAACAAATATTCCCTATTCCCGCCCACCTGTGTGGAACAAAACCATGTCGAAAACTGATGATGTGCAACTGTGGAGACTGCTCTGGGCCCTCCCCCTTCTCTCTGTCCCTCTCTCTCTCTGTATCTGTCAAAAATAATAAAATAAATCTTAAAAAAAAAAGAAGAAAAGAAAATAGGTATTGGTCTCTGCTCCTGAAACCCTTGTAATTTTCCAGGTGATTAGTGTCTTTTGTTCTAATAAGGCAGCACTTAGTGGGCTCTTGAATGGTGATTGGTCACCAGAAAGGCCAGCCATGATCAGAGGCTTGGATTTTCAGACTTGTGCTCCCCACCTCCCCAACTTCCCCCCCAAACAGAGAAGCACTGAAAATGGAGTTAAAGATTGATCTACGTGAGGAGCCGCCATAAAATCCCAAGGTACAGGTTTTGGGGAGCTTCTGGGTTGGTGAACACATGCACAAATTAGGAGGGTGACACACCCCAACTCCATGGGACAGAAGGACCGTCCCGGATCTTGCTCTATGTTCTCTTCATCTGGCTGTTCATATCTTTTTATAGCTTTTATCATATCCTTTTATACACTGGTGAATACAAGTATTTTCCTGAGTTCTGTAAGCTACTCTAGCAAATGAATGTAAAAAAATAGTATCCATGGAGCCACTTTGAAATGGAGTTGGAGCTGCCACCCCGGAGCAACTGCCTTGCTCATCTGATGCCTCCAACCTCTGGAACATTAAAACAGGGCAAAAGAACCTTTGGACTGGGCCTCAAGCAACATTGTGTCCCAAAGAACTGTTTGCAAGGATAACAGACAAGCAGATATTATGCCTATCTGACGAATGACAACTGGATTGAAGATGAAAAATATTGTTTGGAATTATCATCACTATGCGTATCTGCACAGAAAGAAATGCCTTCTTCCATTGCCTTTGCCTCCTAGTCAGAATACTCTATGGGCTCCTGCCCAAGTCAGTGCTTCCCAAATAGCTACTCTTTTTGAATCTCAAATACATGCCTGTTGCCTCTCACTTTGGCCTTTTATTGTTACGTTATCATTAGTCAAATCCCAGGAGGGAACTTCTGATCGATAACTGACCGGTCAGAAGCACAGGTGGCAACCTGGATTTGCCATTGGCATCTGAAGAGATGGGTGGGGACAGCCTCGTGGGACTGATCCCTTAACCTGTGAGGCCTGGTGCTGTCTCCAGGTAGACAGTGTCAGAATTGGGTTCAGTTGTAGGGCACCCAGCTGGTGTCGCCAAGAACTGCTTGATGTGGGAAAACACTCCACCCATTTGGTGACCAGAAGTGTCAGAAGTAAAGGGTTCTCTGTGAAAGTAAAGAAGAAAGACACAGGAGGAAGAAGGAATGAGTTTTGTTTTTTTCCTTGTTATTATTATTATTATTTTTACTAGTACAGAGAAATAGAGATTGCTAAGAAAATGATAGTGGGGATGCCAGGATAGATCAACAAGTTGAGTGCTTGCCTTGCAACTGTGAGGTCCAGGGATCGAATCCCAGCCTTGGCCCATGCAAACCCACATGCTGAACTGTGGCACAACTGGTAACCACCAAAATGGCGGTGAAGGTTCTCGCCTCCCATGAGGGAGGCCCCCCATTTGCCTCCACCCCACGCAGCCCCACATCCACCTGTGTGGAATGAAACCATGTCACAACTAATGATGTACAACTATGGAGACTGCTCTGGGCCCTCCCCCCTTCTCTCGCTCTCCCTCTCTCTTTCTCTCTCACTTACCTTCTCTCAAACAATAAAATAAAAAATCTTAAAAAAATAAAAGAAAATGACAGTGCAGGTGTATTTCACTTTTAGAATATTGTCACTAGAATCTGGTTGTGAGTGTGAAGGAAAACAAGGGCCATGTGATAGCCCCTCTGGGCAGAGACCTTCGATGAGGGTGGCCGGGTAGGGAATTGATGCCCCCTCTCCAGCACCTCCCTTATTCCAGTCCTGAACAGGAGAATTTCAGGGGCTGGACTCAACTGGAAGCCAGAAGCAAATCAGCCCACTAATAGGGGCCAGACTTGAGGGCAGAGAGCCAGGTAGAGAGGGATCTGCAAGGGCCAAAGGAACACATTTGGGTCCCGTGGGAAGGGAGGGAAGTGATTCCCGTTTCTCAGTCGTCTCTGATCCTACTAAAAGGACTTTCGCTGATCCTCTCTAGTTCAGAAGCCGATGCTTTTAAAATTCCCCATAGAAGGCAAACAAAGACAGACTCCAGTAGTTTGTGGTTAGAGACAAGCCTTAGATGTGCCTACCTCCCTCACCCCATTTTGCAACAGGGGCTCAGAAGTCGCAGCAGGGCTCCACCCCCAGTGCTGGTTTGGGATATGACGCAGGGTCGAGGAAGGAGAAAGCAGATTGCTCTTATTTTTTCTTTTAGGAAAAAAGGTTCCAGTGAACAGCCTACTTTATATGCATGTCCTTCGTGGAGACAAAAGGCAGGTGGAAAATGAGGAAGTCGATTTTTATGTTCTTGTTTTTATTTTTAAAGGATTTGATGCTGTGGTCAGAAGAATCTGAGTGTATATTAAAAAGGTGAAAGTGCCAAACCTCAAAGCAAATCTGTGGAGCCAAAGCGCGTGGAAAGGGTAGCGGAGAAGAAAAACGGAGGCGAGGCTGTGCAGTGGGGCGCCGCCGCAGGGCCTGCGGCTCCGCGCGCCTCGCTTTGGGCAGCGCTGAGGTCGGGGCGCGCACAACGCTGTCCAGCGCGTTCCTCGCTCGTTGCCCCCGGTGAGGCTGCCGGCAGCAGCGGCCGCGCATTCAAAGGGACTGCGTTGCGAGCAGAAGAGAGCGTGGGGTGGGTCTCTATTGGGAAGTGCTAGGGTCTCGGAGAGGCCTTATGCTCCTGCAGTTTCCAGCTGTTCACCCCAACACAGCTCCCCCTTCTACTTCTATAAAGTGGGGACCCCTTCTCAGGGTCCTGCTAAGCACAGCTGAAAAGTGAATTTTTAAAATGTACGACAGCATCTAAAACCATTAAACTCTACAGGAAAAAATTTAACATGTAAAATTATTACACTTAAAACCATAACACGGGGAAGCTGGGATGGTTCAGCGGGTTAAGCGCTCGCTTTGCAGCCCTGTAGACCCAGAATCGAATCCTGGCCCCGGCCCGTGCGAACCCATATGCTGAACTGGGAGCTCCCCCAGTTCAGTTCTTGCTGGGGCCTACGCGGGAGGCTCCCGGCCCAGTTCCTGCCCTGTGCAGCCCTGTGCCCACCTGTGGAGTGAAACTATATGGAAAACTCATGCTGTCAACTATGGAGACTGCTCTGGGCCCTCCCCCTTCTCTCTCTCTGTCAAAAAACAATAAAAATAAATCTTAAAAAAACAAAACAAAAACATAACACGTTGTATGCATCTTTTTCGCAGTTTGCTTTTTCAGCCTCTCTCTTGATAAATACATTTAATACAAATATATTTAATATAAATTTATTATAGATCTTGTCATATATATAATCAATATATTCATTTTCATTACTGAGTATATTCCATTATATGACTATACTGCATTTTATTTATCTGTTGCTCACTTAATGGAAATTTAGGATATTCCCACTTTGAGGCTAATAGACAATGCTGTGCTGAACACATTTTTTTTTTTTAAGATTTATTTTTATTGGTATTTTTTGACAGAGAAATAGACAGACAGAGAGAGACAGAGAGAAGGGGGGAGGGCCCAGAGCAGTCTCCATAGTTGACAGCATTAGTTTTCCATATAGTTTTACTCCATAGGTGGGTGCGGGGCTGCACAGGGCAGAAACTGGGCCGGGAGCCTCCCGCATCAGCCCCAGCAAGAACTGAACTGGGGGCATACCTTAGTCCAGCATATGGGTCCGCCTGGTCAGGGATGGGATTTGATTCTCCGTCCCCGGGGCTGCAAAGTGAGCGCTTAACCCACTGAGCCATCCCGGCTTCCCCTGAACACATTTTAATGTCTCCTTGTACACTTAGTGTTGAGATCTTGGGCTATATATCAAATACAATCCATGATTTCAATCCTTTTAAATTTATTAAGACTTGTGTTATATAACAACAAATAGTCTATTTTGGTGAATGATCCATGTGCATTTGAAAAGAATGCATACTGTACCATTATTGAGTGTAAAGTTCTGTCAATGTCAGTTATATCAAATTGGATGATGATATTTTTCAAGTCTTGCATATTCTTACTCTATGTTGTATTCTTTCTACTTGGTTTGGTCAATTATTGAAAAAGCAGTGAGGAAATCTCCAGCTATGATTGTGATATTTTTAATTACTCCTTTGAGTTATATTAGTTCATCCTTTGTATATTTTGAAGATCTGTTAATAAGAACGTACAATTTTAGGTTTTTCATGTCTTCTTGATGAATTGGTCCTTTAAACATTATGTAATGTTTTTGTTTATCTCCCATAATACTCTGTCCTGATGTCTGTGTTGCATGATGTTCTATAACTACTTCAAGTTTCTTATAAGTATTTGTAGCATATGTATTTTTCTTTTTACTTTTAACCAATCTGTGTTTTTATATTAAAGTGTTTTTTAAACAGTATATAATTTCATCTTGCTTTTTAATCTAGACTGACAATCGCTGACTCTTAGTGACCATTTGCACTGAAAATAATTATTAATATGATGGGGGTTTAAATCCACCAACGTGCTGGTATTATATTTTTGTTCCATCTTCACTGTTCTTTTGTTCCTCATTCCTGCTTTCTTTTTAATTATTTTTTATTATTCCACCTCTATGTTGGCTGATTGGCTATCCGTCTTTATTGTATTTTGAGTAATGCTCTAGGGTTTACTTTGTGTATCTTTAACTCATCACAGTCTGCCTCCAAGTAACATTATATTACTTCATGTACAGTGTATGAACTGTACAAAACCTCCTCATGTCCTTTGTAAAACTGTTACATAATTTACTTCTATATATGTTATAAACCTTAAAACGTACTGTTACTATTTTCCTTTAAATAATCAAACATCTTTTTAAATGAATTTTTTCTTTAAGGAAAGAAAGGGCTTATATTTATCAACCAATTTACCATTCCCATCACTCTCCCCTCCTTTGTATTGATCAGGTTTCCATATGGTGTTATATTCCTTCAGCCTGAAGAACTTCCTTTACCATTTCTTGAGATGAAGTTCTGCTAGTGACACATACTCCAAACTGTTGAAAGAAAAATTAAAAAAAACAAAAAAAAATAAAAAAAAAGCCAACCTGTAATTTCGTATTCAGCAAAGGTAACACTAAGGTAAAATAAAAACATTTTATTTTACTTATTTTTTGTATTTTTAAAAATTTATTGCTTTGAGAGAAGGTGAGAAAGAGAGAAAGACAGAAGTGGGGAGGGCCCAGAGCAGTCTTCATAATTGTACAACGTTAGTTGTGACATAGTTTCATTCCACACAGGTGGATGTGGGGCCCCATGGGGTGGAGACCGAACCGGGGGGCCTCCCACATGGGAGGTGAGAACTTTGACCCCCCTGTCATCTGGGCAGTTATCAGTTGTGCTGCAATTCAGCATATGCGTATGCCCGGGCCAGGGCTGGGAATTAAACCCTGTACCTCACGATTACAAGGCAACTGCTCAAACACTGAGCCATTCTAGCATCCCAAGACATGTTATTTTAACGAAGTAAAATAAAGACATTTCCAGACAAACATTTTTGAAGATCACCATTGCTGGATGTATTAGAATTACAAATTGACATTTTTTTTTCTTTAAGTGCTTAAAAATGTTTCATTTTCTTCTTGCATTAACTATTATCTTTGGAATCCTTGTATGTCATGGATTTTATAAAAAATATATAGCTGCTTCATTGCCTGTGTTCAGACATTTATATATGATTTCTTTGTGCTTACCCTGTTTAGGGTTTTTGAGATACATCTATCTGTGGATGGACATTTAAAAAAGTAAATCTGAGATGTATTGAATCATTACTTATTGAGAAAAAATATTCTCCCTCCACTTCCTTGTCTCCTTTTATGGGTGTGTTAGGATGTTTGATATTGTCCCACAGGTCACTAAGACTCTGTTTTTTAAAGTCTTTCTTCATTTTGCTGCATTTTGCTTCTATTCTGTCTTCAAATCCAAATCTTCATGTTTTCTGATATTTATCTTCTTCAGTGTTGATTCTGATATTAATCCCATCCAGAAATTTTTATTTCAAATGTGTCTTTTCCATCTCCAGAAGTTATATTTGGCTCCTCCATTAGTCTCATGTTCCTTTTAAATCCTTGAAATAAAAAAAAAAAATTCACTTGTATATGTTTAAATTTTTTATCTGGTAATTCTATCATCTGTTATTTCTTGTATGTGTTGACTCATTTTTCTCATGGTTATAGGCCACATTTTCACGTGTCTAGTAGTTTTTTATTGGATGCTAGACATTGTTTAGTAACTGGATTTTGTTGTCCTTTTTAAAAGAGAGTTAAGTTTTATTTTGGCAGCCAACTAAGTTGCCCGTATTTAAGGCATGCTTTTAAAGTTAGGTGGGAGGTTTGAGTAGCCTTTATGCTAGGGTTAGTTTGGCTCAAATACTATACTGTGTTCTTTCTGGGATATCTGCTGAGTATCCTCAGTGTTAAATGAATTCTCTCCATTTTACCTGTTAGAATTCTACTATCTCAACTTTGTGTGAACTCTGGGAATTGTTCTATTTATTGCTTCTTGATAGTTCTTTCCCTAGTAATTGTTTTTTACCTAGCCTCTTGGATTCTCACCCTATACAACTAAAGACTCAAGGAAATACCTCTGCATCTGTCTGGAGATCTTTCTGTGTATAATTTTTTTTCTTCTCAACTGTGCTTTGCAAAGTTCAATCTCCTTAGCCTCTCTGAACTCTACCTCCGTTTTTTCAATTGAACAGGGGTGCCATGCTCTGTTTAAATTCCTTCCCCAAAAGACGCCTCCAAGAAAAAAGTAAAAGTGATTTTAAGAGCCCACTTCATTTGTTTCCATTATCTCAGACATCACAGTCCTGCCTTACCTGTTGTTCAATGTGAGAAAATAGTTCATCCATATGTTTTGCCCAGTTTCCCAATTGTTTGTAGTGTGTGATGGCCAGAAGCAGAAATTCACCTATATTATCTTTTTAAAGTTCTTACCTTTTTCTTTTCACATTTAGGACTTTATTCCTACTGGAATTGATTTTTATGTATAGTATGCAATGGGGAGGGGGGGGATTTATTTTTCTATATATGTAGCTAGTAGTGCCAACAACACTTATTGAATAGTCCATCTTTTGCCTACTTGTCTTTAAGTCACCTCTGTCTTATGCCAAGTTTTAATATTTGCTTTCATCAATTCATTATTTTGTAGTATTAGTTTCAGGTGTACAGCATAGGAATTAGACATTTATGTAAGTTACAAAGTGATCAACCCAATGAATCTAGTACCCATATGACACCATGCGTAGTGATTACAATATTGTTGACTATGTTTCTTATGCTATACCTTACCTCCCCATGACTATTTTGTAATTACCAATTTGTACTTCTTAATCCCCTCCTCTTTTTCACCCACCTCGCCCAACCCCCTTCCCGGTTGGCAAACTTCAAAATGTTCTCCATATTTATGAGTTTGTTTCTGTTTTCTTTGTTAATTTTGTTTTACAGATTCCACATATGGCATTTGTCTTTCTCTGTCTGACTTAATCCACTCAGCACAATACCCTCTAGTTGCAGATGGCAAGATTTCATCTTTTTTCATGACTAATTATAGTATATAAGTACCACCTCTTCTTTATCTACTGATGGACACCCAGGTTGCCTCCATATTTGACCATTGTAAATAATGCTTCAATGAACATGTGGATGCACATGTCTCTCTCTCTTTTTTTAAAAAAGATTTATTTTTATTGTTTTTGACAGAGAGAGAGGGAGAGAGATACAGAGAGACAGATAGAGAGACTGGGGAGGGCCCAGAACAGTCTCCATAGTTGCACATCATTGGTTTTCCCACATAGTTTCATTCCACAGGTGGGCGTGGGGCTGCACAGGGCAGGAACTGGGCCGGGGTCTCACCCTGGTGAGATCCGAACTGGGGGCACTCCCCAGTTCAGCATATGGGTCCACACAGGATGGGGCCAGGAATAGATCCTCGGTCTCTGGGGCTGCAAAGTGAGCACTTAACCCACTGAGCCATCCCAGGTTCCCCCTTTTATTTCTTTTCCTTGCCTTATTTCAGTGACTAGAACTTCCAGTACTATGTTGAATAAGTGTAGTAAGAATGGAAATACTTAATGTGTTTCTGACCTTGAGGGGAAAGCATTTGGTCTTTCAATATTATAAAGTATAATGTAAACTATAGGGTTTAAATTTTTTTTTTTATAGATGCTCTCTATGGAATTGAAGAAGTACCTCTATATTCCTACTGTATTCAGAATGGTCATCATGAATGGGTGTTAAATTTCATCATACGCTCAGTTGATTTTCATTCTTTAGCCTGCTGAGATGAATTACACTGGTTGATTTTCAAATAGTGAGCCAACCTCGCATACCTGGAATAAATTGCACTTGTTCACTGTGTATTATTCTTTTTATATATTGCTGGATTCAATTTGCTAAAATTTTCATCAAGGATTATTGTATCTAACTTCACGAGAGGTATTGGTCTGTTAGTTTTCTTTTTTGTGCTGTTTTTGTTAGGATTTGGTATCAGGTAATAGTGGCTGCAATAAAATAAGTTGAGAAATGCTTTCTCTTCTGTTTTCTGTGTTGCCTAGTCTGACTGGGCTAAATTCAAGATGTCAGTAGGCTGAGCATGCATACCATTTGAAACGGGAGAGTACTATTGTTTTCTGTCCCATTTATTAAAATGGTACATCTGGTCAGCTTAGTCAGAGGAGTAAAAGTTGATAATGTATGACTGTACTTTCCTGATGTGGGTGACTGTATGGTGGTCATACAGGAAAATATCATTATTTATAGAAAACACACATTAAAGTATTTCTGGGTGATGGAGCATCATGTCAGTTAATAAGTTACTCTAAAATGGTTCATCAAAAAATAGTTTTGCATGGGACTTGCAACTTCTAAATTTGTAAAATTTTACTGTAAATCTAGAATTGTTTCAAAATGAAACAAATAAAACAAAACTCATTAAAAATATTTGGTCAATTTCCTCTCAGGAGTTACCCATGTTTGTTTCTAATTTTCTCTTGTTCTCTCTTGAATATTCTCCATGTGGATTCTTGCCTCCTCATTCCACTCGATCGGGCTAGTACTGAAGTTCCCAATGAGCTTCCTGTTGCTGATTCAGCAGTCAAGCCCCAGGCCACATCGGTCCTACCTCATCATCAGCATCTGGCAGGTCGACCCCTTCCTCCTACAGCCTCCTAGTGCTCTCCCACCTCACTGCTGCTCCTTCTCAAAGTCCTCTGCTGGTCCCTTCTCATCTCTCCTGACTTCTAGACGTTGGGTACCCAGGGCTCAGTCCTGGGGCCTCTTCTCCTTTTTCCTTGGAGAGCTCATCTAGTCTTGGCTTTAAGTACTATCTGTCTATTGATGACCCTCCAACTCCTACCAGCAGCCTGGACTCCTTCCTGAGTTCTCCACTGTGTCTCTGACCACCTGCTTGCTCAGCATTTTCATTTGTGTGTCTAACAGGCATCTCAACTCAATATGTCCAAAACTGAGCCTCTCTAACCTGTTCTCCCCCAACCAATCTTGCTCATTTCAGTAAAAGGCAACTCCATCCTTCCATTGCTCAGGATAAAAACCTTGAAATCACTCTAGACACCTTACTATCACATACCCTCCACCGGAAGAAGCAGCAAATCACACTGGCTCTTCCTTCCAAGGGTATCCAGAATCTAACCACCTCTGACCACGTCCACTGTTTCTACCCCTCTCCAAGCCACCTTCATTTCTCCTCTGAACTAGCTGGTCTCTCTGCTTCTCCCTTTCCTCCCTTCAGTCCATGGCACCCCTGTGCTGGCTACACTGCAGTGGCTACCCATCTCTCTCTCATAAAAGCCCAAGTCCTAATACTGGCCAACAGGGTATCTTAGGTTCGGATGCTCCAGAGCCTGATACTGAGAAAAATGCTTAGGAATATGCCATTTATTGGGGAGGTGATTTCTGGGAGCAAGAGGAGAGAAACAGGGCAGTGTATTAGGGAGAGGAAGGATGCCAATACACAGTATGCTAATGAGTGAGTCATTACCACTGGAGATCTCTGGGAATGTGCCGGGAGCATGCCTCACCATTGTCAATGCAAGAGGCAAGACACCTGGGAATTTATTCACCAATTCCACACTGGTTGAGGCTATTCCCAGGGGCATTAACTCCCTGGCCTTCCCCATGAGAGTCTGCTGCACTCCTATGGCCAGCAAAGGCCGTCAGACAGAGCTTCAGGGGCAGTAGGAAGCTCTGGGGTCTGTGTGCCTCCAACGGGGGAATGCTGAGCAGATATAGGTTGGGCACTGGCAGCACCTTCTTTAAAGGCCCTATGTGACTTGCCTTCCGTCCTCTCCCTGGTAGCCCTGTGACCTCACCTCCCACCGCTCCCCATTCTCTCACTCTCTCCAGCTGCTCCTCAAGCACATTATGCATGCATCTACCACAGGGAGTTTGCACTTGCAGCCACCTTGCTCAAAATGCTCTTTCATCAGGTATCTTTCCTGTCTCATACCTTACCTTCTTAGGGGCTTTATCTAAGTGACACCAGCTCAACAAGGCTTTCCTAGGAAGGCAAAGGGCAGCCTCCAGTTAGAATAATCTGAGGAGAGTCTAATAAAGTACTAACAAAGGTGTGGAGAGAATATAGAGAAACTAGAAGGGGCAGGGAGTCTCCCCAAGGCTAGTAAAGGCAGCCATAGTTACCATCTTTAGGCCTGAAGCGACAGGGAAGAAAAGGTGATCTTGGAGCCTGATGGGCTATGTAGGAAAAGCCTCCTGATGGGGCCTGAGGCCTTTGGAAGAGGGATGAGGAGTGCTGACCTCACTTGCATTCTGCCCTCCAGTCTCCTTAAGGTGTTTCCCATCAGCTATGCCCAACAGGAAGCCAGAGGGTAAGGGAGGCCCTTCATGCTGTTCACTGATGTCAGCCGCCTGACACAGGGCGAGGAGAGGGGCAGGTGCTAGATGTCTAGCACACTGACCAAAATAGCCACACACATGCTGCCTGTTCCCTTCCCTGCTTTGCTCTCCCCCTTAGCACTCAGAACCATCTAACCTATGATACACTTTGCCTTTTTTGTTTATTATCTATGTCCCGCCACGGGAGTGTAAACTCTACAGGTCAGGAATGTTTGTCTCCATTCACTGCTATATCCTTAGCAGCACCTAAATTAGTGCCAGCCATATAGCACATGTTCAAGAAATGTTTTCTGAGTGGATAAAGTTGCTACCCAGGTGTGGAAGGCAGAATAATGCTCCCAGATATGTTCACAATAAAGCTGCAAATGCAGTTAAGGTTAGTCAGTTGACCTTAAAATAGAGAGCTTTATTTTATTTTATTATTTTTTATTTTTTGAACTGAACTGGGGGCCTCACCGCATTCGGGAAGCACACTGCAGTTCAGCATGTGGGTTCGCCTGGGCCGGAGCCGGGATTCGATCCTCGGTCCTCAGGGCTTCAAAGCGAGCGCTCAACCCGCTGAGCCATCCCGGCTTTCCCATGACCTTAAAATAAAGAGATTATGCTGGATGATCCAGGTAGGCCGAATATAATCATGAGTGCAGAAAAGCTGGAGTCGAAGAGATTTAAAAATGCTACACTGCTAGTTTTGGAAATGGAAGATGGGGCCACAGGTCAAAGATTGTGGGCAGCCTCTAGACGCTGGGAAAGGCAAGGAACGGGTTCTCTCCTATAGCTTCCAGAAAGGAATGCAACTCTGCGGGCACCAGGATTTGAGCCTGGTGAGACCCATTTCAGACTTTTGACTTCTAGAACTGTATGCTGATAAATGTGTGGCTTTACGTCGTTAAATGTGTGGTACTATGTCATAGCAGCAATAAGAAATTAATACATTAGCCTTTGTTTTAATGGCAGAAGTTGTTCTTAGAGTCATTGTGTGCCAGGTACCTTACACCTTTCCTCTTCTGTGTAAATAAGACTATTAGTTGTTCCTTTATTGCGGGTGTGGTTCAAAGATTTGGTGAGCTTATCTGTGAAACAGACAAGGCTCAGAGCCTGACCTCCAGTAACCCTCTATTGTCTAGTGGGCCCTACAGCTGCATAGCAGACTGTAGACAACACATATTTGTGGATGGATAAATACATACCATCAAGTAACGTTCCATACTAGCCTTCATCTTACCTCTGTTTTCAGGACACTGGGGTTTGCCCACATTTTCATTTTCACTGTCATTAGTAAATTGCAAAATCTCTTTGTGCATACAACTTTTTTGGAAATTAGTCTTCTACTTCTTCCTAACAAGAGTCCTGGTTGGCCGCAAGACATGTTCACCACAGATAAGATATGCTGCGGACAGCTGCCTTCATCACAGAGTTGCTCAGCTCCCCTGGAAGCTGTGCAACTCCCGGGTCAGCGAGCCTCCTGTGCGGCCAGTGGGGGCGGGAGAGGAGGTGGACTAGAGGCTGTGTGTGAAGGCATTTTGATGAATGACCTTCCTGGGCTGGGCTTCCCCTGGGCTCCTCCACCAGAGCATGAGAACTCAGGGAGGCTGAGGGGAGGGAGCACTGAGAGAGTGAAGGGTGGCGTTGCAGTCCTGGGAGCCAAGGATGCCTCAGGGGCCAGGGCAGCAGCTCCGGGAGGTGCCAGCTCCCGGGTGAGCACCTCCAAGCCACCCCCACCTCCTGTTGCTCATCCAGGATCCCTGCTCCTGAGGCAGCACACCTACTACCTGTGCAGGGAAGCGGGGGCGGGGGGGTTCCTACCTGTGCAGACATGTGGGAAGGTGGGGGAGCCTGAGGGGGACAAAGGAAGCAAGAAAGCAAACTCTAGGAGGACCCCTTTCCAGGCGGCACCCATGGGTCCACCGTACTGCTCACAGCTGGTGACCCTCAAAGCCACAGGACTGGAGTTTGCAACTCGGAAAGTGTTGTGAAGTGAAGCCAGCAGGAGAACAAAGGAGGGTTTTCGGGAGAGGGAGGCACCTTCAGCTAAGGCCTCAGGGCCTGGGGAAGTGACTCACAGGGCCCCTGGGATGGACCCACCACGGGGGCTCCTGGGGCTCAGAATGAAGCACAGGCCCCATTAGGTGAGGAAAGGGTTGTCTGTCTCCAGCCTCAGTTGGTGGGGCCTCCCCAATGCCCCCCTTCCCCTCCCCTGGGAGCTCCTGGGTGACCAGCCTGGGGGCCTTGGGGGTGCCAGGGGTGCTGTCCTCACTGGGTACTGCCAGGTGGGGCTGTTGCCACTGCAGCTACTGCCCAGGGGGGACTGTGGGCGGGTCCTCTCAGCCCATCCCTCACTCCCATTGGCCCAGTAGGAACCTGGGCTCCCCAACTCTCAGCAGCACCACACTGCCCCCCTGTCAGAGTCAGATCATCCGTGTGGCCCAAAGGTGGCGACGCGGGCGCCTGGCTCTGTCCCAAGGCTTTGTGGACACTGCGCTGAGAACTTGGAGCGCTCCTCCTGCGCGCCCAGCTTCTCGGGCAGGGCCGTTGCGCAACCTCCCCCAATTATGTTCCGAATACTGTGTGGCAACCGGGAGAGAATTCCAGAACCTTGTACATACTCGTACAAATCTGCCTGCCTGCCGTTTGGCTGCGGGGAGAGGCGTGTGCCTTCGTGGGCCCCGGGAAATGGGGGTGTGCCCTCGTCCAAGAGGGCGTGGCCGGCGTCCGAGTGGAAGCTGCCGCCCCACCCTGCCGGTGCAGACTGTGAGCCGCAAACCACAGCTTCCTCGGGAGCCCTGGACCGGGTCCAGGACACAGGAGGAAGCTCTGGTGACATTCTAGACGCCAGCTTGGAGCAGCAGACTTGGCTCCAAGCAGCTTGAGTCAGTGGCAGCTAGTGCACCTCCTGCTGGGTCCAGGCTGGAGTGTGGGGGTCTGTGTGGTCCTGGGGGCAGCGCATGCATCCTCCAGGCACTGGGCTGGGGCTTCCTGGCCCCTCCCTGGCTCCGCCGCTGCTCTTTTAAGAGTTTGTCCTGGTTTGTGATGTCAGTGTGAGGAGGACCTCCACCTCTTATAATTCCAAAGCCACGGCCCTTGGTCAAGGAAGAACATGGTCTAGCAGGGTGCTGGGCCAGGAGACGTCTGTCAGGAATGGCTGTTCTGCGTAATGAAATAAAGACTAGAATCCAAATGCTGTTGACCTTCAGCCCTCACATTTGTGTTTCCTCCAAGCTGGTGCCTACCCTTTTCCTTGGGCCTCTCATTAGACTTTTGGAGAAGCCTGGTTCATTGTGGGGATACCAACATCGAGGCCTGAGTGGTTGTTGGCCCTCTGTGCAAGGACTTTGGGAGTAATCCATGTTTCATGTCATGACAAACTTGAAAGCTGTGATATGGAAAGTTCTCTTTCAGGTCACTACAGAGCCTCAAGTAAACGGTTCCTGTGGATAAACAAATGTCTTCTCTTAGCCTCACGTGGTCTTATTCTCCAGGCACCTGCAGAAGCTCACACGTGCCGCCATCGATCCATGGCATTCATCGGGTGTTGGGATAACAAGGATCTTTGCAGTCAGTGAGGACCCTTTTGCTAATGGATGTCGAAAGCCTCCACAGCCACATCAAGTGAAAGTTATATGACCCCAAAATTGTACACATTCTATCCAAGACATTTTCCCACTGAGAGTAGGAGGGTAGAACTAGAAGCAGAGCCGTTCCTTGAGGATAAACAGGAACCCATGGGCAGCATGGATACACATCCCCAGGAGGGCCCTGCCCCAAGGGAGCCCTCACTCTGCCCTCGGCTCTAAGGTTTGGAGAGCTCACCATGGGTCAGCAGGTGCCTTGTTTGTCCAGCTCTGGGACTTGGGGGAAGAGAGCTGCCATCCAGTGTCCCAAACGAGGTCAGCTGGGGGCGCGGGGTTGGGGCTGTCCAGGGGCTGGGCTGCCCCCATCCACTGAAAGGTCACAGAGAAACACCCTTGAACTTAGCAAGGATGCAAGGGCAGGGCCTGAGGCAAGAGCTGAGAGGTTCAGGGAGAATCCCTGGTCAGCCCTCCCTTCTGACCCTCAACACTCACTGAGTTTAGGCCACTATAGAAAACTCTAATGATTCCAAGAGAACGCTAGCTAGTCTTGCTCCTGCTGCCACCAATACCTGTAACTGCAGCTGCTTTCCTGTCTCTGAAGAGTTAGGAGGGAGGACAGTGTCCAATGGGATGGGACCATCTTGGAAGGTCGGCCTCCTGGATGGGGAGGAGGGGAGTCCCCAATCCCATCCTCATGAGACTCTGCTGGGGTCGACTACATTAGTCTTCCCGTGGTCAGGGGCTCAGTGGCAATCACATGCCCCCTTCTCACATCCGTGTTGCTTTGCCTTTTTCAAATGTATTACTAGTGGTTTGGCGCGCGCGTCTGCGCGCACGCGCACACACACACACACACACACACACACACACACCAATATAGTGCAAAAGGCCCACTGCACTCTGAACGCAGGAATCCAGGGTTGGGGGTTTGGAAGAGGTGAAGGAAGTTCAGAGGTCGGTGCCTGCACAACCCTCATGCCCAGGTACGCCAGCAGGGTGCACGTTAGATGTCTGGGCACCACACAGCTGCTTAGGGCCCAGCTCCCCACAGTAGCTCCTTAGATTGGAAAGGTTAAGTACTGGGGACTTGGGCTCCTCAAGCTCCTATTCAGTGGCCAAGCCAAGTCCCGAGTGTGAGGCGTGGTGGCTCCCAAGTCATCCAAGGCAGAGTACTCTGCCTTCTTGCGGCTGTCTCAGCAGATGAGAAACAAAGCACCAGGTCTGTGTTATACTTTATAAAATATCTTTTATTTATTCTAAGGAACACAGTCAAAGTGGTAGCTTAAAGAAAAAGTAACCACACTTTTGAAAAGGTTATTCTTAGTGGTATGACCTGGCTTTGGAGCCCCACGTGAGCAGGGCAGTGGCAGGAGCCTCTTGCTATAGCTTTGCCGAGTTCTCTACCGCACGGGCGGACGTCTGGTGGGAAACGGGCAGGCGCGGGGACAGCGCTCTGTCCAGTTGCTTACAATAAAAAAAGAATTCGTTTTGAGGTTTATGAAGAGCAGAAGTAACATTTGTACTGCTGGTATTTGATCAAAAGATTGCTGATGACATATTCATTCCAGGAAATATTATAAATGTTTGAAAGGAATTGATCATTTCTATTTCCTGTTGACGGGGGTCTACGTAGATTAGAATTCTAGCATTACTCCGGGAGCATCGTATTTCTCTACAGATTCACAAATTCCCCTGTTGATGTGAAATTGTATTTCCTGATTTTACTTAGTAAAGAAGAAATACATTCAGTAACATTCAGTAAGGTCCTTTTTTCCTTTTTTTCCCCAGCACAATGGTTTACTTAAATAAGCTAGATTGCTTAAAAATGTTTGGGAACCTACATCCTGTCAGTAACCATGCTGGCTATCACACCAGAAAAATCCATGCACACACGCAGCACTGAGCTATTTTCACAAGACCTCCTTTCTAATACACACACTTTCTCCTCCTCTCAGATGTGAACCTCAGATACCAGAGTGCAGATGTGCCAACTGGAGGCGCGTTGCTAAGCAAAGAAGGCCGGCGAGTCTGTCCAGCAAATTAGATTGTGCCGTGCGGGGTGACGTCTGCTTTGCAGCCTCAGACAGGAAGCGGCTGTGCTTGTCCTGCAGGCAGGTCAAGGCTGGTGGCCCTTACCGGGCATGTAAAAGGGTCCTCGTGGGTTAGAACAGAAGGGCTTTGAGGAAAAAATACAAAAAGTCTCATTAAAATTGGAGGCCTACGTGAACACCTTCAAACTCCTTCCCTTGGAAAGGGATGCGTTGAGGCCTCATGCTGCACTACGGGAGACCTGCCCTTCTCATGCCTGGGGCTGTATGTCCCTGGCTGGCCTGAGATGTGCACTGTCACCTTCTCCTCCTGCTCTGGGGGGCTCTAAAGAGGAGCTCAACCCCAACCAAGAGCCAGAGGGAAAATTTCAAACTCTTAAGACTGGGTCAAAAGCCCCCGGACACCTTCTGCCTGCCTTCCTCCGGTTCATGTCTGGTCTAGGGGCTGCGAATGAGTTCAGAATCTGTGCTGCCCAGAGGGTACAGGAACAGCAGTGAGGAAATACCCCAAAGCAATAAATAACAGCCAGCTCAAAACCCCCCTCTCCTGCAGCTAGCCAGCATTGCTGGTTCTTCCTGAACCTGAAAGAACAGGACTCCCACTCCCAACCCTGCTGCACAACGTCCAAAGCCGGAATCTGCTGTTGCTTCTGCACACGACGGAGCCTCAGTCTTTTGCTTTGCAGCATCATTTATGGCATGAACTAGGAACGCAATGTGTTCACACAAACACACGACAATTGTACATCAGCATCTTTACAATATTAAAGGAGTCATATACAAGTCTACAGGCATCGTATTTGGGGCGGTGCTGGCCTGGCACCCCACTGAGCAGTCGTCTGCAGTTTCTCCAGGGGCAGGGGTGGGGGAGGGGTAGAGCCGCTCAGGCAAGCCTGACAAGGCCGGGTGTCCATCTCTGGGCCTGTCTTCTTCTGGGAGGCAGCAGGTCTATGAAGACCCCTTGGGACCAGTCCTTGTTGGAATCTGGGGCCAAGAGCCTGTGTCCAAGTCTGACTGGTAAGCTAGTATAACGAGTTTAATTAAAATTCAGTGTGCATATTAGTGTGAGAAAATCAGAGCTGGGGACGCCTTCCTGAGGTGCGGACCCAGAGGATGCTGCTGACATATGGGCCCCTTCAGCATGGGGCCCATTCCTGAGGTAAGGATGCCATGTGGCCCTGTGGCTGGTCCGGATGGGGAGAGCCCAGGTGTGAGGACCCAAACCAGACTGGAAGCCCCTGGACATTAGTAGGTCAGGCCACCCACCAGGTGTGGCCTGCGCCCCAGGGGGGCAGCACAGGTGAGGGTTTCCAATGGCTCCCTAGATCATGATAGATGATCCCCCACAACCAAACCACACTGCACCAGTGGCCCTGCCCCCCAGGGGGTCCTGCTTCAGCTCTTACAGCACCACCTGCCCTACATTGGTCCCTAGAGCAGGGATCAGAAGTCTCCAAGCCCCACTCCGTGGGCACCTGGGCCAGAGTGCCCTGGCATGTTGCGCGTGTCTGATTGAGACCGGAGCACCAAATAGAGAAGTGTTGGTCCTTGGCCGCCTCTGTGGCTCGCGCGGTTACAGTTAGTTTCGTTTTAAATACTGTAGAAAAATAAGCCATCTCTGATGCAAGGAGACCCGCTGGAGTCTGCGCACGTGGAGGATGCAGCGCTCCCTTGCAGTGGGCCGCAGAGGCCTGCGTTGTTCCTGCCGCAGCTGGCCTCATGGCCTTGGGGGATGCTGCATCGGGCTGGGGAGCTGAGGGGCCCAGGGAACTGGTGGCGGAGTTCCCACCAAGGCGTCTTTGAGTCACAGAACTGTCCTTCAGTGGGCATGCCTCCAGCCTCCACATTCTGTTGCCATGACACATGGGGCCCTGGGGCTCCTTGGGCTCCCTTTGTACTCTCATCCCCACCCTCAGGCCGCCAGCTATGCGGGTATAGGCCAAACTCCCCAGCACTGTTTCCAGGTCCCTGGGCTGTCCCCGGGGCCATGGGGTCTCAGGTGGGTACTGAGGCAGGGCCTAGTCCAGCGGCTCCTGCTTTATCCGAACAGCGGTAGGGATGGGCTGTGGCCGCCGCTCCTCTCGGCAAAGCACATACTCGCTGAACTGGGAGGAGTCCACGCCACCCCCACAGGACGCGGCCATGCTGAAGCCCCTCTGGAACAGCCTCTCCAGGACCTGCCAGGGAAGAAAGAGGGGTCAGCGACGACCAACTAGCTACAAGTCTGCCTGGTTAGGCCTGGTGCAAGGCAGCCAGGGCACGCAACCTTCCCTTATTAAGATCTCAGTCCATCCCCGTTCGGTTCCCGCCCCCACATCCACCTGTGTGGAATGAAACCATGTCACAACTAATGATGTGCAACCATGGAGACTGCTCTGGGCCCTCCCCCCTTCTCTCTCTCACCTTCTTCTCTCCAACATTAAAATAAATAGAAAAAAAAAACCCAAAACAATTCAAGTCTCACAACGGAGGTCCCTGCAGAACCACTAGTTGGGCAAACAAAAGCAACCCAGCCCTAGGGCCCCTCAAGTGATAAACCTCAATGGGATACCCCACCTTGCATCCTCGGGAGTCCACAGCCTTGATTCAGGGAGGCAGAAAGAGCCTTTGGGTCCCTCATCTCTTCTCCAGGGTGTAACCTGCCCCCTGCCTTGCAGACATGTGATCCCTGGGCCTCTCCTCACTGAGGCCTGCCCGAATAATAGAGAGACCCTGCCCCTGGCCGCTGGGCAGCCACCTGCTTCCCTGAGCTGCGAGTCCCAGATGGTTTGAGGCCTGGGGGCTCATCAGCACAAGGGCTCTAGGGGTGGAGAGGGGGAGCCCTCCCTGTGTTTGGGTCTTTGCAGGCCTCTTTGTTCACATGGGTTTGTGAGGGTGGGGGTCTGGTTACTGTGTCCTGCAACTAGCAAGTTCTGACTGACAGCCCGTGGAATGTGTGCATGGGGGTGGGTGGGGGCTTTCCCCACAAAGTCCACTCTTTCTTCCCCAAGCCTGAAGTAGGAGTCTCCTCATTGGTCTGAAAGAGTTCTCCATCCTGGGCCTCCTAACTCTTAGACCCACCATCCAGGGCAAGCCTGTGCAGGCTGCTCTGGGCCACTGTTTGGGTGCCTGTGGCCCAAGTCAGCATGATGGGGCTCCAAGACCCCTCTACTCCCAGCCTCTGACCTGCCGCTCCTGCGGCCTGGGCTTAATTTGAATCCAAACTCAGATACTTTGTTCAAAGTGTCTGGACAATTTTTATAGAACATCCTTTTGGGGAAATAAAAAGAGCACAGATCAATTTTTTTAAGTCCATCCCCCAGGCGCCATCATTTAATTATGAGCAGGATATAAATTATGTATCCGCACATTGTTGCCTGTTCTGAGAGATGGCACGGAGGGCTTCACCGTTTCAGGGACGGCGCCTCCCTCCAGCTCCGCTGCCGCCGGGCTTTGGGGAGGCAGGGGTGAGGTGGGGGGGCGCGCGCAGCCCTCACCTGCACGGAGTTGAGCCGGCAGTAGCCGTTGAGCGGGAAGCGGATGACGTGGGTGGGGTCCTGGTTCCAGCCGGCGTTGACTGAGTTGCACATGACGTCCCCAGTCTCCGGGAAGACCTCCTCGATGAGGGCCTTCTCGCCGCTGAGCGCGATCCGCTCCCCCAGGTCGGGCGTGACCCGCACCACCAGGCAGTCACAGGCCCGGCTCCGGCGCCGCTGCTCCTGGTCCTGCTGCCAGCGCTCCAGCTCCCGCACCATGGGCTGCAGCTGGTAGTAGCGCGCCTCCTCGTACAGCAGGCTGAAGTCCTGCCGCAGAGCACAGGCAGGGCGGGCGGAGGTGGGGGGCTGTCCTTCCCAACTCCGGGGGCAGGGGCATCCTCTCATTTCTATGGAGCTATGACCCCCAACCTCGCACAGGGTGGACTGGGGTGGCTGCACCCATTGTACAGATGGGAAAAACGAGGCTCACGTGATTGTGTGCAAACACAGGGGCAACGGCTGGTGTGCACCAGTGCCAGACACCCTGAGCCCTTCCATCTGGCCCCACGCACTCATGGAGGCTTCATTCCTCTGGAGACAAAGTAGCCTCTGGAAAGACCAGGAGGCGAGACGTGAAGAGCCTGAGGCTGCTGCCTTCTCAGAATCCCAGAGAGGGCAGTCTCACCTGCCCTGGAGGAGCCTAGAGCCCAGCAGGGAGGCAGAACCACGCTGCCGAGGTCAGCACCCTCATCTTCCAGCCCTGAGGACCTGCTCACCAGTAACTGACCTCAGAGCCTCAGTTTCCTCCTCTATTCAAGGGACATAGGCACCCAGCTCAGAGAAGGGGCTGAGGATTTTAAGGGATGGCAAGGTTTCCCAAGTACCTGGCTGGCCCCTGCCCTTGCAGGCTGTGTGAGGAAGGAGGGGTCTAGGGTGGGGAGCCCATCTCTCACCAGGCAGCAGGCAGCCCCTCCCAGGTGGGACGGGTTCACACCCAACACATGCCCACCCACACCTGCCCCAGCCCTGCACAGCTCAAGGTCAGCTGGTAAACCTGAGGATGCCCCGGGAAGATGCAAGCAAGTCCAACACCAAAGCAGGGCCTGCTTTCCCTCCTGCTGGCCCCAGCTTGTGGATCTGCCCTGAAGGAGGCCACCAGTCAGACCCATCCTGTCCCTCCACAGGGGTTCTACCCTGGGCCTTGGCTCTCATCCGCTCCTTAAGTGATATCTGCACACCAAACAACACCCACATCTTTCCTCACAGCCCAGAACATCTCTACCCAACTCTCCACCAGCAATTCCATGCGGGAGTTGGGGGCCACCGCTGGGCCCCGAACACGTGTACTCAGACAGAAGCCGCAGGCCCAGAGGTACCCTGGAGAGCCCCCTGACCCCCACCAATCCACATCCACGGCCCTTTATCTCTTGTTCCTAAATGAGTGTAACCTGCCATTTTGTTCCATCTTCCCTGCCTCCACTCTGGTCCAAAGCCTTCAGAAAACCTCCCTTGGCCTCCTGCTCCCACCTCCACACCCCACATCCTTCTCCACACAGTAGGGCAATCACTTTGCAAATCTGATCATCATTCCCCTACTCTGGACCCATCCACTGCATTCTAGGTAAAATGCCCAATGCTGAGCCAGCCACCAAGGTCCTGACACCAGACAGCAGCCTTCCTCCCTGCCCCACCCCTCCCAGTGCACACAGTCCCAGGCTGGTGGCTCTCTGGTTCTGGAAGGTACTGCTCCTTGCCACCCTGTCTTCTTGCCACGCCCCCATACCTGTCTGGGTTCCTTCCTTCACTGCCCAGAGAAACATCCTTTCCTCACACATGCCCCGCACCCCCCTACGCCCCTCAGGTTCCTATGGTTCCCTCTTACAATACTCTATTTGTCTGAAGCATTTGCTTCCATGGAATTCAGGTGTTTTTTGACATGTCTTCCCACTAGACTATAGTGTTATAGGGATAGGACTGCTTTGTTTTATTGTATTTTACCCAGGGTTTGGTTGTTGGCACCCAGTAACTTAGATGAGGAAAAACAGTCCCAAGGCCACTGGTCCTCTGGGTGCAGGAAGGAAGGGAGGGAGGGAGGGAGGATGGGCATTTGTTGGTGCCAGCCAGGGTAGCCCAGGCCTGAGTTTCCTTCCTCCAGGACCCCCGGTGCCCTGGGGGGTGGGGGGGAGGGAGGGTGGGGAGGACTCTGGGAACCTAGTCAGGCTCACCCCAAGACCTGGGAGTCACCTTTTAGCTAAAGTGTGTTTGGTTTGGATCTGGATTCCCCCCTTGCACATTGCCAACCAGGAACAGGTTTCAGAGCCTCTAACTCCTGTAACTCCAGCATATAATAGTCCTTCAACGCGACAAACGTGAAACCACAGGAAGGGCAGCCGCCGCCGCCTAACTGTTGTTAATACCCCGATAAATAAACTAAAAACGTGAGAAAACAAAACTAGTTTAGAAAAATGGGTTTAACCCTTGGCTTCATCACTTAACTTTTGTGATTGCCATGGTGACCGTGGGTCCATTCATGAAGCCACAGCGTCCCCTGTGAAATGCCACCACAGGGGCAGCGCAGGGAGCCACCGGCTGCGCGCTTACCTTGAAGTCATCTGGGAGCAGCAGTTTGGACGTCCGCAGGAAGCTCAGCACGTAGCGGAAAATCTCCCCATCCCGGTCAATGAAATAATGTTGCTTCAAGCTGTCTAGGACGATGGGCTCAGTGCCATTGAAGAGGCGACTTATTCTAGGAGAGATGGAGGGTAGGATGTCTGGTGGAAGGGCCGGTCCACGGGCCCCGCCCCCACTCCTTAGGGCCTGCCCTGCTGGAGAGGCGAAGGGTCTGATAGATGTCTGCATATACCAGAGGCAGCCAGGCCCCAGGACGGCAGCACGACACGCAGCCCACGCCACACACCTGCACAAGCAACAGCCAGAGAGAGACACACCCAGCCACACACACACACCTGCAGTTACAGGCCTGGAAGGCTACACAGCCTCCTTGCCTCCCTCTCAAACCCCTGTCACACCGACCCACCCAGAAAACTCAAACCCACCACCAGACACCCCACCCAGTGGACACATGTAAACCAGCCAAGACAGTCGTAGGTTCCACACAGCTACTTCACACCACCCTGTCAATGAGCACCACCACAGCTGGGCAAGAGGCACAGGGTCACATGGCCCCCTCCCCCACAACACGCAAATCACAGGCAGACCCAGACACAACCAGGCAAGGGACACACCAGCCAACATGAGCCAACGGGAGAGACACAGCTGTGTACATTCAACAAACTCACAGATAAGCCAACACCCACTAACTCAGGGAGCTCTGAGGCCGGCAGAAGGTTCTGCAGGTGTGCGTGTCAAGGTGCACACACACCACAGTATGCACACATCAGTGTGCACACACAGTGCTGGCACATGCACCACAATGCATGAAGACGTGCACACCTGGGAGGGGAGACGTGTCCCAGCACCCTGTCCTCTGGTTCTGACAGAAATGCAGGACCCGTAGGAAGCTCTTGGGGAGCTCCTGAGGCCTGTTCCCACCCACTCCAGGGAGAAGGACCCAGGCCTTGGAGCCTGGCTCCAGCCTTCTCAATGCCCAGGGTGGCAGACTCTGGTTTGGCTGACTTCCCCTGCAGACCCCAGGCCCAGCTGTGGACAGTTAGGAGCCACAGAGAGGGGTGGGGACAGCCAAGGGCTTGGCTCAGAAACAGGAGAGGTTGGCAGGGTCTTCCCATGGACAGCACCTCTAGACATCCTTCGGCTGGCAGGGTGGTGTACTTGTCCACAACTAGACGCTGCCAAGGCGGCAGCGTTCTGCACAGCCTAGGAGGAGGGGAGCCCGGACCTGAGACCCGGGCCTTCCAGTCTAGCCTGCACAAGGCGATGCCTAACCCCCCCCCCCCCGCCCCCTCTGCCTGCACCTGCATGGATCTCCCGGGACGCGCTCCTGTGCCCCAGCAGCGCAGTCCTGTCTACTCCAGGTGACTGCTCCTGGGGCCCCGCCCTGCCCCTGCCGTTGTGTACCAGGGCACATGAGCTGAGAAGCTGAGCAGTTAGAGCCCAAAGACTCTCTCAGGGCCTTTTATCTACTGTCCTCCACTCTTGTGGCCTGGCACGTTCCAGGCACAGACCACGAGGGTCTGCCCAGGTATGCAGTAGCCATGTGGTCACCTGTTCTCACCCTGGGGACGCAGCCCAGCCTCTGTTTATAGAAAAGGACAGGGCTGCCTCATGGATGGGGATAAGCAGGTCAGAGCGTGCAGTAAGGTGTGGGGAGGCCTGAGCCCATGGAACTAGTGCTGCAGTCACCAAGATCCACTCATCTCAGGCCATCAAGCCCCATCAAAGCCCCCAGGCCTGGTGACAATGGCACTGGGGGACACAGCCCTAACAGAAAGCCTTGTGGGCTTCACGGCCTGTTCTAGCTGTCAAAGCCCCCGAGGCCTGGCCTTGGCAGAGCTTGGGCATTCAAATGTCAGACTGAGGGCTGTCAGTCTGACATCAAGCCTGGAGACAGAAGGGACTGAGCAAGGCCATCAGGGAACATGGCCAGTCACCAGCAGACAGCCGAGGGCCCCTACATGGCACCAGCAAAAGGAAGTAAAAGCCACATGCACAGGTGAGCCAGCAAGTCCAAAGCCTCAGCCTCCCTGGGGACCATTCCCCACCCTTCCTCGTTAAGCACAAACGCTCTGCAGCAAGCAGTGCTGCAGGTCTGGGCTGTGTCGCAAATCCCTCTGATGTCAGGGCTGGCTGGAGCTGGAGACCTTCCTGTTGGTCTATATACACTACTCCTGAAGCACCGCCAATCCAGGGCTGGCTGGGTTTTAGGTCGTCTTACTGTTCCAAAGCTAGAAGGGTCTTGATTTGCCTTATTTCAGGACTGGCTGGTTCTCAATCTCTCCATGGTTCAATGTATCCTCACAGGATATGCTGAAGGCCTTTCATGGCCTTGGGGTTTCAGGCTACCAAGGATGGGAGCAGGGTGAGGGAAGATCATTGCAAAGGAGCCCCAGAGACATGATGAGGGTCTTAGGAGTCAGCTTCTGCTCCAGGCCGACCTCTAACAGAGGCTTCAGGGGGTGGGGTCCCAACTTCAGAAGTCCCCCAGGGAATAGGCTGGCTAGTGCCAACCCCAGCTGACAGGGGTCTTCTTTTATTTTTTTTTTAATTTGGCTCTAATTTCTTCCAAGCTTCAGTGGAAGGTTTTTAGTTTTGAAGCTCCTGGCTGCCTCAATTTGTTGCTGCCCACAGCCAGGATGGACGCAAGAATGAGGCTAGGATGGCAGCAGCTACACTACATTTAGCAGGCAGGAGTCCCAGGGAGGCTCCTCCCAGCCCGGGTAGCTGTGCTCGGCTGTCTCTGAGCAGTGATTGGCAGCTGTTTGTGGGCCAGCCAGAAGTGGCACTCGCTGATCACCTAAGAACCAGAAGCCCGGGCACAGTTCTGTGGGCAGGGACCCAAGGGTTTGAGTCACAAGCCCCGGGTCTCCCAGCACTGTCCAGGGTGGGACTTTGCTCAACACCACCCACCCCCGCGCCCCCAGGGGACCTTAATGTTTTTAATTTTCCATCTCCAGGTGACTCACAAAATGACACTGGGTGAGGGATTGCTCTTGGTTTCTAGAATTGGTGGGAAAAAAACCACTTAAAAAAAAAAAGTTAATGATGTGCACAAAGAAGGACGAGACAGATCTGAGGGACCCTTACCTGTACAGCTGCTCAACCCACTTTTCAGGCCTGGCCTGACCCACTGTCCCCTGACTGTCCTACAAGGTGACACCAGACCCTGGCTTCTTAGGCCAAAGCTTCAGGCTAAGGGGGCAGGCCTCCCTCCAGCCAGAAGCCATCCATGCAGAACAGCCTCTGGAAAGAATGCAGGCCTCCACCCCCTCTGGGCACATCCTGTCAGCCAGGGGGCCTCAGGGGCCTCAGCTCCTCAGTGGGAAGGGCCAGGAGGAGAGGCACTGTGGGTCTGGGTTGGGGGAGGACCACCCCCTGCCCTCACAGCTTCCAGACAGGAGCCTGGAGGCAAGAGTGAGGCCATTCTCTGTGGGCCTAGATGGCGATTACTCCAGAAAGGCAAGTTTCTGACTTCAGGAAACTCTTCAGAGGGGCTGTGGGCAAGGGTTTTTATGAATTTCACTCACAAATGCCATCAGCCGATTCAGGGGTGATCTATCTCAAACAACCCGGGAATGCCACCAAGGGGAAAACTGAAATTAAATAAGCGGAATCCATCTCCCGACCTAGACAGGTGGCCTCATGGCTGCCGACCCCACCCCAAGGCCCCAAGCTGACAACTGCCCCAGGCTCAGCCTCTGCTGGGCAGAGAGGATGAAGCCCCAACTGCCATCTGTCCCCCAGACTCCCCGGACTCTGAACTGGACACTGAGCACCCCAGCCCCCAGGGAGGGCTCCCCCCAGGTCTCCCCCCCACCCCAGATCCTCGAGCACAGCCACCTCCACGCACTGGGAATCCTCTGAGCTCTGAGAGGCCACGCTGGCAACGAGGCATCCTGACAAGAAAGCTTCCCAGAGATGATGCCTGGGTGTCTGGGGGATTAATTAACTCCTCTTGTTACTTTAAATGTGTAAAACAGGGGTGGTGCCCAGCAGTCATGGCCCTACCACTGCTCAGCCCTTAGCAGTGGCGCCTGGAGGTGCCAGGAGCAAGCAGCACACAGCATTACCTCCGGGAGAGGCTCACAGAGCCTCATCCCAGCTGGGCTCAACCCTGCTGCTAGGCCAATGAGAAACCAGGTCTGCCCCTGGGAGGGAAATGCCCACGAGGCAGGAGCAGAAGAGTCAGCAGTGTGTGAGGCCTCCTACAGATGGGCCCACGAGGCAGGGGCACCAGGGAGCTTGGCACAGTACGTGGCACCAGGTTGGGAGGATTCTGGCCAGAGACCCTGTATGTGCTGGTGGAGGTATGAGGCTCATGCTTCTTCAAAGTCCCAGATATCCTCGAACATCCGGGAATTCCTAGCTGTCACTGCAACCCACCTCCCTTCAAGGGAGCCTGCTGCTGGCCCGAAGGATCCAGCAGTGTCCACCCCAACAGGCAAACAGGGCGAATTGCAGCTTCCTCTCCTCCTCTACATGCACTTTCCCAAGGGTTAGAATCGGAAGGAGGATTTAATACTTCTCTCTGGCTCGACTCCAAGCACATAGCATTGCTCACAAATGATCCCTTGCACAGGCCAGGCCTCTGTCCAACTCAGAAGGTATGTGAGATGCCCCAGCCAGGTGCTGGTCAGCTTCAGGTGGGGCTGGCTATGGATAAGTGGCTTCTGCCAGGGGGTCAGAAGCGCCACCTGGCACGACCAACGCGGCCAGCTCAGGGTCACAAGTCCCCGTGCAAAGCAGCCTTCCACAGGTAGACTTGGCGTCCCAAACTCTAGTTCTGTGGGTGTGCATTTGAGAGTGGGCCCTGGAGAGCTCTACGTGTTGGCCAGCAGAAGGGGACAGGCCCCACGGGTAGCAGGCTGCAGACACTGCCAGACACCACCGCCAGCCTGGAGCGACAAGGGGCTTGGCTCTTACCTGGAGTCGGGGTACTTGGTGAGCGTGGCCAGGCTGCTGGTGTACATGTGGCCGCCCACATCAATGTGCACAGGCGCGTTGGACTTGGTGAGCTGGGCTGGCAGTGGGATCCCCTGGGCGGCCAGGGGAGACACGGGTGACCGGGTGAGAGACAACCGGGACATGCTTCCTCCCTCCTGGAGATGGAAACAAGGCAGGAAAAAAAAGTGTTTCTCCACAACCGAGCCGTGCACTCCCTTTATGGGCAATGTGATCACAGACCTAATCAGATCACTTGTGCCTGTGCCTGATCATATATTCAGCTGACAAATTATGGTCACCACTGTAATTAAGTGTATTTGCATCATTTTCTTCAAAGTACCAGAGGGAAAAAAGAAAGATGCTTATTAGCAATAAGAAATCAAGAAAAAAAAAAAAAAATTCAAGGTGTCAGCCTCCAGGGGCATAAAACAAACTGCAAAATTCTAATTAAAGGTCGCGGGCTTATGTGTTAGATGTGAAATATCCCCTGACAAACGAATCACCAATTTGTGAATTGGGATTCAGGGGTTTTTGCAAGTTTGTCTCAGTAACGAGACACCTCTAAATTAGTGACTTCCTTAGCACCTAAGGCATGGAGTTTTATACATGGAGTAAATTTCACATCAAATTAAGAGCATTTTTGTTTCAAAAAATACATAATCGTACGGCCAGTCAACAGCCATCACTGGAATGCCACAGCTGTGAGGAAGGGCAGCCAGTGAGCAGGAAGAGGGCAAAGAGGTGGCCACCAGCCACTGACCAGCCCACCCTGCTGGCTCTCACCGCGGTGCCGGTGCTGCCTTGGGCGTGAAGCGAGGACCCGCTCGGCCGCTCCTTGCGGTGAGGCATCTAGTCTTCCATTGCTGCCCGGAGTATCTGTGGGAAGTACCGACAAAGCAGAGGGCTCACTCCTCAGTAGTTGTGGACACTGTGTATCTCATGGAATCAAAGAAATTTATAACAGTCCTTTCTGCACATGTTCCCCGGGACCCCATGCCATACCACACAGTGTTCTCCTTATTCCACCCACTAGTATCCTGTTCCCATACCCCAAAGCATGCCTCTGGGCTATAGCAAATTACTTACACACACACACACACACACACACACACACAAACGAGGCTCTTTCACATGTGTTTTCTGGGCAGCTCCATGTCTGCTAATTCAGCTAATGACAACACTGAAACATATGCTCACCATAATTGCCCCAAAATGTTTCAGAACAAATCTGATTTTCCTGGTATTTTGCTTGAGAGCCATGTTACCAAGCGTATCTCCTCTTGCATCAGCAGAGAACCCTATGGACCGCTGTTAGGGGATGATCTCCTCCCCTCCATGGGCTGGTGAGCTCAGGACCTCTCAGCCCCCCAGGATGGTCTTATCTGGGCTTAATGTATCCCAGGCCCCTTGCAGCTCACACCCTCAAGGCATCAGAGAGCTGGCCAGAAGGAAACTGCCAGATGCTCAGCAAATGGACCCTATCTCTAGCTCCTCTCCATAGCCACCTGAAATGAGACTGTCCCTCAGTCTCCAGTCGCTGTACAGGTCCTATGTAGGAGGGTGGAGAAGAGGGGGTTTATGCAGCCCTTTCCAGTATCCTGGGGCTCTCTCATGGGAGGTGGGGGTATGCACAGTGAGTATCACCCTCCCACTGGCTTCCACAAGCTCAACTTGGTCTTGTCTCTCACAGGTGTAAACCTTTAGGATACAATCGCTCTTAAGCGGTGACTTTGTGCCTTGAAATACAACATCCAATTTTAACACGTGGAAGAAGGTCCAATGGGCATCAAATCCTTCACATTTAAGTAAGGTTACTCTCCTAGGATTTCTTTTGCCCTCAGTGTCCTGGCAAGTTCCCTGACATGAAGCTGGGTGGGGGTGGGGGTTTACTATTATCAGAGATGTTTCATTTATACCCTCACTGGGGGTTGCTCAGGGTCTGCTGCTCTGGCATTCCTGAATTCCAGTTAGTTTACACACACACACACACACACACTCACACACTCACACACGCAGGTCACTTATCTCAAGGAAGTTCTGAGAAACCAAAACAGATTTCAGGAATGGGCTATCCTGCCCTGGGAGGCTCTGCTGGCTGAGGAGTCAGAAGAGAGCCACACTGAGGATAAATTGTGCTGGAAGGAATTCTGATGGAAATTCTATCACAGCAGACTGCACACAATGTTTTCCCTACTACCAGGACACTACTCAGAAGTGACATTTAACACCAAGCACCCATCACAAAAGCTCACCCAGCCTCCGTTCCATGGCAAGTACAACCTGATGTTCATGGCGAACGGGACACTCACCATTGGAAGCCCCAGGCTTTACGCCTTGACCGGAACCTCCAGTGCTCCCTCCGACCAACGCATCTGTGCTGGACAAGGACCCTTTCCCCGACACCACTGCTGAGGTCAGAAGCATAAAGTGGGTGCAGTTAAGAGACACAAGTTCATGCCGCCAACACCAGCAGCAGTCCCATGACCCAGCCCCAGCCCCACGGCCCTGCCCACAGCCTGTTGCAGGGGCCTCGCCGGCGGTGTGCGCCAGCCCGCGGCTTTCACGACTGGCTGGGTATTGACCCGCTTCTCAGAGCTGCGGCGGGAGCTCCGGGTCCCGCGCCGCGCCGCCGAGCCCCGCCCGCCGGAGCAGAGGGAAGCGAGCAGAATGCCACGCTCATTTACACACAAAATGATTTTGTGTCCCATTGTGCTCGCAGTTGTTCAGCTCTCTGGGGGTGATTAAACTGGCTGAGCCGCGGCAGCTTGAGACGATTTCACTAAATCGCTTCTTCGTGAAGTTGCTTCTTTGGTAAGCTATTATTTTAGCCATAAAAGGCAAACAGAAGGCGCCTCGTGAGCTCCCTTCAGCTCTGCGCCCGGGGCTCCAGCCCGGGGCCCGACTGCCAGGGGCCTGGAGAACTGTCCAGGGGGTGAGCCCGAAGGAAGCCGGGGGCCGCCTAGTGAGCGCCAGCCACGCCGCGGAGCCCGCCGGCCGCTGTGAACTTCGGGGCGCCTGAAACCGGCTGGGCGGAGGCCGCCAGCGCTGCAGGGCGGGGGTGGCCGCGGAACCCGAAGCTCCCGGCAGGGTGGGGAGCGGTGTGTGGCGGGGGCGGGGGACAAAGTTAAATCAAGAGGCAGACACTTAGAGACCACAGATGGGAAGCTCGCCTAATTAAGGAGCTAAAAGCGCTTTTGTTCTCAAAGTTTATTGTTGGCGGGGCTAAAAAAAATATCGAAACTAATGCAGTTAAATTCCTTTATGCACATTTGAGATACGGAGTGAAAACTTGAAGCTTATCTATCTGCAGATGGAGGTGGGGGGCGTGAGAATTCCGAGAGGCGCTTCGGGTACAGGCAGGGGGAGGTTTGGGGCAGTGCGCCCGGTGCGCGTGTCCAGGCACTGAGCACCGGCGGGCGGCAGGGACTCGAGAAGGCGGTCGCATCTCCGCGCGGCCCATCCTCCCGGAGCCCCGAGCCCCGCGCGCCTCGGACCACCACCGGCGCACCCGCCCCTCCCACCCCATTTCGGACTCGCGGGGTGGGCCTCAGAGGACGCACATCTGTCCCGTTAGAGACTTTTCCCTCTCTCCGATTTGAGCGCCAAGCCAGCCCTGTCTGCCCCCCAAATCCCAGCTGCGTGAGCCCGGTTCTGACCGCGGAAACTCGCCGGCCCGGCAGGGCGCTCGGCCCTGCACTGAGGCCCGAGAGCTGGGACCTGCACCCGCCCCCCACCCCCCGCAGCCCCGCGCGGCAGGAAGCGCCGAGCCCGCCCGCGTGGGGAGGGTCTAGCCGGGGCCAGGGCCAGCCCACGTGGGCCGTCCCCCCTCCCGCGCCAGGCCTTTGTGCTGGGTGCCCCCGCCGCCCAGCACCGGGACAAAGCAGTCACCCCCGCCCAGGTCCCAACCCAGCTGGGGCGACTTTCTCTGTAGCGCAGTCACTTTGGGGACAGGGGTGCGCGGCGCTGAGCCATGGCCGTCCGCGCGGGGCTTACCTCGGAGCCGGAGCGGGGGATCGGGCTCGGTCGCAGCCCCCGCCCCCCGCAGCCGCCAGTCTCGGGCGCAGCCTCGCCGCCTGTGCTCGCTGCGCGGGTCGCTCCGGTCTCGTCCTGGAGTTACTTTCTCTCTCGCCCCCAACCCTCCCCCCCACCCACCCCTCCCGCCCCGGCCCCCGCTTCGCGCGGCCCCTCACGGCGCGCCGCGCCGGGGCCTCCCCTCCCCGCCCTCCCCTCGCCTCCTCCCCTCTTCGCGCCGCTCTCCGGCTGCCCTCCCGCCGCTCCCACCTCCTCTCCTCCCTCCTCTCTCTCCAGCGGCCTTCCCCGATCGTTGGCGAGAAAACCAGCCTCCCACCCCCGTCCGTGGCCCGAGCCCCGTGGCGGCCGAGCCCGGACGCAAAGGGCAGCGATTCCGCTCCAAATTACCCAGCGCAGCGAGCGCGAGCGGGAGCGCGCGGCGACTCCTGGCTCGGGGCTCGGCGGCGCCGCGGGGCAGAGGATTAGAGTCGCAATTAGCTCCGCGCGCCCGCGCCTGCCGCGCTCGGCGACAGAAATGCGCTGTTTCCCCTCCTTTCGCCGGGCGATTCCCACCCGCCTTCCCCGGAGCCCGCGCCTTCCCGCCGGCGCCTCCGCCAGGACCCTCCCGGGAGCGGTGCACTCAGGCCCGCGCGCCCTCCGCCGCCCAGCCCCCCGCCCCCCCCGCCGGCCGGCCACGCGGCGCCCGGGCCTCCTCCGGGCTCAGGAGGGGGCGGGGGAGAAGCTGATTTTAATCATTGTCATTTCATCTGATGTAATATTTCCCCGGGCGCTTTCAGCTGGGCATAAATTTTCGGCTCCCAAATAAGTAACACAGGGCACGTTTCTCACATTTCTTGACTCCTCGGTTACAAAGAGGAGAGCAGCCTCCGCCGCGGCGCCCGGGGCCAGGGGCGGGACTTGGGAAGAAACTGGGCTGCGAGTCGGCCGGGGCTGGAGCGGAGCCGGGGGCCAACCGCGCCCCTCCCCCTCCCCCGCCGTCCACCCCGGGTCTCTGCCCCGATTGCCCCTCTTCTGGGGAGCAGCGCCGTTCGTGACGTCTGCGGACACGCGGCCGGCCGCCGTGGGGGAGGGGCGCGCGGGGGGCGCGCGGCCGGCCGCCCCAGGCCAGGCGCGCCATTTCCGCTGCGCGCGGGGCGCATTCGAGACGTCTGCGGCCAAGACTCCCCACGGCGCCGAGGCCATGGCCCGGGGCGCCCCCGCTAGGCCCCCGCGTCAGCCGCCCCTTCCTCCTCCCCTTCCTCCGCTTTCCTAGGAGTCCTCCCACCTCCCCAACCTCCGGACCATTTGCCAGCTCCTAGGAAACGGAGCGCGAAGCCGCCAGTGCGCTGGGCCTGCACTGCGCCCCCGACCGGCACCGAGGGCTCCCGAGCCACAGCCGGGCTCAGACTGCAAGGAGGGTGCACTCAGACTCGGAGCGGCGCTGGGGCCCCCACCCCGAACTCCAGCCGGACGCGGGCGCCCTCTAGCGGCCTCACTCACGGGGGAGGGGGCTGGGGCAGGGGGCTGGGGTCACTGGTGGGAGAACGAAGTGGGGGGGTCTGCTTCCCTTGACGAGGGGACCTCGCGCGTGGGAAGAGCGCCTGGACAGCGCTTCTGTAACTTCACACGGGAATAAGCAGAAACTTTCCTCCTAGGGGAAGGCTTTACTTATTTATTTATTTTAGAGCTTGAACTACAGGAGAAGGGGGAAATTTTCTCATTAAAGTTACATCCCTGCAGTTAGTTCAATTACTTGATATATGCAGAAGATGTTGTAAATTTATAGATTTAAATAGCTTACAAAGATGCCGCAGGCCCCATCAGTTAATTTCCTTAATTTATGGATTTTTAGCTGCTCCTACAACAGAAAGGGGCCCAGGAAGTAGGTCAGGGATCTGTGCAGTGGCTTCAGCCGCCCCACGGGCTGCCCACCCTGGCTCCGCAGGCCTCTGGCTCCCAGCTCCTGACTGACAACACCACTCCGCACCCCGGCCAGGCCCCGCCCTGAGGTCTGCTCTGCTCTGCTCTGCTCTGCTCTGCTCTGCTCCCCGGCCCACAAGCCCTAATCTCTCCAGGGCTGCGCAAGGCCAAGGAACAGCAAAGCCCCTATTTACAAGCACACACACACACCCCCACCTGGCCTTGAAGGAATGGACCCAAATAAGTGAAGCGAGTATCCAAATACTTCAGCCTCCTGAATCCTCCCTTAAATGGTGGCTGGGATCACCAATGGAGAAAGGCACTGTGGATACCCCAAACTTTTCAGACAGAACCTTACCCCTTCCCAGGCCTTTAAGTGTTGGCAGGGAATGGGGGAGCTTATGGAAAAAAATGCACCAAGCTCCTGTGTGAAGAGCACAGACCGACTGAGAATGTGCTGTGGTGGCTTGTGTGGTCCCAGTGCCCCTCGCTCCTCTCTCCCTCTCTCCTCAGTGCCTGCAAGAGCTTCTTTGTTTTGTGTTCAATATGGATGAATATATACATATAAATTAATACTTAAAAGATTGGTGTAAACTAAATTGTTTTAGGAAGCCGCGTGGCAATGCGATTAGTATTGGTATTCATGATTTAACATTTCTTTTCCCACTAGATGAAGTTTCTAAGATTTGCAAGGTACATGTCAAGGACGGATGTCTAAATGGATTTTTATTTATTCACAACTCCAAGACTAATTGCTTCTCTTTGCCTCAAGGCCACGAGATTGGTTTTAATATGACACTTCAAAAGTATTCACGGAACTACAGAGATACTAAGTGTCATTGTTTAAGAGACAAATCTCACCGTGGTACTGGTGACCCTGACAATAGGATATTCCACTTTATTTTAAATCCCTACATGTTTTTTTAAGAGTTTTACTTTATACCAACTATATTAAAAATGCACAATTTAATCAAAACAAGAACTGACCATTTTGAAGGATCTGTATTTCCGTAATATTGCTGGGAACTTTGTTTTCATATTCCTGAATCCTTTGGTTAAAGAGCTGAACCTTATATGTGTCATTAAGAAGAGTAAGTTTGGGTCATAATTCATTCTCGAGTGTTTTAAAAGTTCCTGGCCAAATGTCAACCGTCTTTTACACTGAGAGACTTGGACGTGGACTGTGATAGGCATTTAAAGATCTGTGGGGTATAATGCAGTGGTGAACCTTAAAAAAAAAAAAAAAAAGAATTGAAGAGGTATAATTAAGATAAAAAACATACTGAAACATCTTGTGAAATACATCATGTTTCATTACAGGGGTCCAAGGGATGGAACTGGACGTGAGGCTCACCAGAGTGTAACTTGCTTTTTCAGTAGATTTGACTAGCACTTAAGCCACTTAAACAGCGAGGTCAAACCCGGCTTGCTTGGAGGAGCCCTGCGTGGGCTCACGTGCAGTGGGAAGCAGGTCCAGCCCTGCATCCAGGTGCTGTGGACAAGCCCTCAGTCTCCAGATGTCTCACGGTGGCGTCCAGCTTGACTTTGTTGCTGCTGCTTACAGACTATGTTTAAAAGTGAGGACCGAAAGTAAAATGAGCCCCAAATGAGGTCCCACAGTCTGCTGAAGTCAACCTGATTTGCAGGAAGGCTGTGACCCGCAGATGAGGGTGGGGTAGAGGGGCTGGGGGGCTTAAGGCCGGGCTCTCCCCTCCCCTGCCCCCAGGCTCTCTGGGCTGAAAGCCAGATCCTCCTAGGTCTGTGCCCACCTCAAGGCTCAGAGACAGCTCCTGAGCAGCCTGGACCAGAGACCACAGTCTGACATCCCCTGCCTACACTCCAGGAATCCCCCCAGTCTTTCTTCCTGGGGAGACCCCCAGAGAACCTGGAGAGTACAGGGAGTGAAGAAACGTGGGGTGTTAGTGCTGCCACATGGACCCAATGCATCCTCCCCAACTGGCCTCTTCTATTAGCTAGCAGACCTGTTCCCTGGAGAGCAGAGATCCAAACCTGCCTGAGGGATGGGGTGGGAGCAGATGGTCCTTGCCTGTCCTTGAAGAAAATAAAGTAAGACCAGCCAGCTCTTATGGCTCTGCCCGGTCCTGGCCCTATTCTCAATGAGCACTTATGGTTTCTAGTGGGAGAAAAAGCAGGGGTGTCTCCAGGTGCTATGTACCCTCTCCCTAACCTCCCATCCTGCCTTCTGCCCACAGGCAGGAGACTGCTTAGAACCAAATCAACCTGCCCTCCCCAAGTGACAGCAGGGAGAAAGAAGATTTTTTTTTTTTTTAAGATTTATTTTTATTGTTTTTTGACAGAGAGAGAGAGAGAGACAGACAGACAGAGGGAAGGGGGAGGGCCCAGAGCAGTGTCCATAGTTGACAGCATTAGTTTTCTATTTAGTTTCACTCCACAGGAGGGCGTGGGGCTGCGCAGGGCAGGAACTGGGCCGGGAGCCTCCCACACAGGTCCCGGCAAGAACTGAACTGGGGGCACGCTCCCGTTCATTATATGGGTCCGCCTGGGTCGGGGCTAGGATTCAGTCCTCCGTCTCTGGGGCTGCAAAGCGAGCGCTTAACCCGCTGAGCCATCCCAGCCTCCCCAAGAGACAAGAAGATGTAACCAGGAATCCCACTGCCTTGTTGGCCTCTGGGAGGCCAGAAAACCCCACTTCCCATGTTGCTCAATACTCTGCATTTGAGCCTTGGAGAGGAGTTTTGACATTTTTACCATATTCTCAAAGGGTCTGTGTGAATTTGGGTGCAAGTCAAACTTGCTGCAGGCCGGCTTCCTGATGAGGAAAGCCAATTCTCTCGCCTAGTGGCGAGTGGGAGGGCAGATGGCCCTGGACTGATGCAGCCGCTCAGCAGAGCCTTCAAGGCCCCAGGCTCTCCCCACTTTCCTTGCCGTCCTCCCCCAAATGGCCTGGCCTCAGCGGGCTCCTCTCTGATTTCAAGATGAATGTAGCACAAAGCTTCACACCTTCCTGGGCGGGCATGGAGAGCAGGGAGAGGATCCCAGTGCCCCACACCCGCGCCTCTCCTTGTCACATCCCATTGGCCAGCTTGCAGGCCAATCCCTGGGAAAGGGATTAGCCTGGACCAATCAGGTTTAGCCCTGGACATGCGTGGGGCTGGAGTTGCTGCCCCAAGGGGGCTCTGGGAAAGAAGGTGGACCCTGGGCACCGTCAAGCTCTGCCTAGACCCTAGAGGGGAAGGAGGAGCTGAT
Source organism: Craseonycteris thonglongyai (assembly GCA_004027555.1). Classification (NCBI taxonomy): domain Eukaryota; kingdom Metazoa; phylum Chordata; class Mammalia; order Chiroptera; family Craseonycteridae; genus Craseonycteris; species Craseonycteris thonglongyai. The sequence continues at coordinate 272,350 of PVKE010000004.1, read as the reverse complement.
GGACTTCATGTTGGGGGATAGGGTCCCCCAAAGGTGAAGAGGTGTTGACCAGAACCCTGAGCTGAAAGGAAGGTAGAAGCTAGGCAATGAAGAGAGGCCCCCAGACTCCAGTGGGTACCTCCAAAGAAGCTTGAGGCAGTGGTGCGGTTCCAGATCCTTCTAGAATCCTCAGAGCCCCAAGATCCAGACATGGGGGTGTCCTGACAGCATGGCTGCTGGCGGGTGATCCAGCCCTCTCCTGTTGGTCCCTCTCAGGGCTCATTCTTCTCTCCAGCTGCAATAGTGAAGCCCCCAGGTCCCCCCAGCAGCCCCCCGGGGCTACGGGGAGGAGGCTGGGCCCTGGCAGCAGCACAGGGGGTCCCGCAGGGCAGGGGGTCTGCACACAGGCCTGGCCCCCAACACAAGGAAGAAGCGCAAAGGCAGCCTCCAGAAGTGCCGTCTCTGAGCAGCCCGTGGAAGAGATTTGCAGAAAGACGAAGCTCTTGCCATCACTGGGGGCCCGTGAGGCCCTCCTTTGGGGCTTCCTGGTCTCTCAGGCAACGTGAGCCTTGTCCCCCTCAATGACTTTCTGCGGCTGCCACTCTGGCTTGGAGTGACCACTGGAGTGGCTCTGGCGTCACAAGACAAGGAGCCCAGCAGCTGCATTCGCACAGGTCGGAAAAAGCGTTGAGAGAGAGAGGAACGCAGCCTTTGGCCAGTCTGAAGCCCTGCACAGGACTCCCTGGGGCCACAGCTCAGGACATCAGCCCTCTTGCTCATCACAGGCAATTCCTTCTTCGCAGGCCTGTGCTGTGGAGATGGTCTGTGATCAACATGAACTTGGAAGTCTGAGTCCAACTGGGGGACCCTGAGTTTAACCTCTCCAAGCCTCAGTGTCCTCCCTGTAAATTGAGAACAATAACAGTACCGGGCGGATAGGGTGGCTGGGACAATTCATCGCGACAGCATGTGCAAAGAACTGGGCCAGTGTACGTGCTGAAATGAAATAGACAGCTTCCTCTCTCAACAGACCTCTCTGGAGCCTCCAGTGGAGCAGGGCTTACAGGGTCACCCCTGTTCCAGACACTGTTGGTCCAGCACCCACCCATAAGTAGGGTGACCAGACGTCCTGCTTTTGGCGGGACAGTCTCAATTTTTAACAATTTGTCCCGTGTCCTGCGGCGTTTTAAAAAAGTCCCGATTTTTGGAAAGAATGCACGACAAGCTAGGGAACGGCGGGAGATAGACCAAATTTTTAATCAAGAACCCCCCCCCCCAGGTCAATGGTGTCTCGCTTTACCAATGTTAAAATCTGGTCACCTTATGCCATAGGAGGCGCACAGGCGCTGGGGCGAGGGAGGGGGATTCCCCTTCAGTGGCCTCTTCATGCTAAGATTTGAGGCTTAAAACCTTGTGCTTGTATAATTAAGACAAAAACATGCACATATACATTACAGAGGAGAATGTAAGAGTTGCCTAATACTTAAAGATAAAACACAAGACTTCAGAGAAATTGCATGCTTGCTTTGGGCCATGGCCCTGCGGTGGGGCTATAGTGTCCTTAGGCTCCTCTGTCCTCAGGGCACTTTGGATGGAATTACAGGTCCAGGCCTGGGGACAGGGAGGAGCCCCTGAGGGCTTGCGGGGTGGTCTGCTGGTGAATTCTTTTCATTTTTGCAACAGTGAAACTACTGCCTTTTTAGAAGTATTTTTAAATTTTAACAAAGAATGCCTGGTCATTGTCACATACACACACACACACACAGAAAAATGTACAAAGGGGAGACAAAAATCCTGCCTCTCCTTCCTGGAGAGAAATGTGTTTTGGTGTTTGTCCAACCAGCCTTCTTCCTATTCATGTACACGCAAGTGTGCAGGCACACACACACACACACACACTCAAAGACACAAACACAACCTCAGACACAATTGCACAGACCACAGATACATGTACAGTTGCACAGATGCGTGCACATAGATATATGAGTACAGATGCACAGACGCTCACACACAAGTGGCAGATACAAAGGGACAAGTAGCGCACACACATAATGTTGCACAGACACATATACACAGTCTCACAGAGCCACATACACAAAGATACATGTGCACACATGCCTGAGCAGAGACATGCAAACATGCACACGTGCAAGTCGTTTTTAAACTATGGCATCAAACTCTTCATGCTAATCCACAGCCTGTCTTTTCCCCTACCATGTATTTCAAAATATAGAAAATGATCTAACAGACACCCCTATCCTCACCACCCAGGATATAGCAAACATTATTAGCATTTTGAATATTTGCTTCAGGTCTCTCTGTAACACAGCAAATAAAATGATACAGCGAAAACCCCTCCCCTCTTCCCACTGTCCTTGCTACCCAGAAGTTGCAACATGCCTGAGCACATTTGGATACCGGGTACTTTTTGCAACATACGAATGTATTTATAAACCACCGTATCATTTGTGTATGTTTTAAACTTTTACATATATGGAATCCATCATGGGTAGCCTCTTGCATCTTGTTGTTGTCACTTGCTCTTATCACATGGCTGGGCACAGCCAGGCGCCCTCCCGCCCTTGTCACAGGGGCCTGTCTCCTGCCTGGCCCACCTCCCTCAGTCAGCTCTCCTGTGTTATATACCTCAAGGGCCCCAAAGGGCCTCTCGTGGTGGGACTGGGTCTTCGATGCATTCGCTGAAAAAAGGTGGTTTCTGACCACTGTGGAGTCAGAAGGAGAGGCTCTATTTCCCACCTTCCACCCTGCACCCCGTGCACCCCGAGGCTTTCGGAAGAGGGCGCTGCCTCCCAGATGGCCACTCTGCCCCTCCTCCCTTCCTTGTCCTCCCTTCTTGCCTCTCCGGCTTCCTCTTCCTCCTTTCCTCCTCTCCACCTCCTTTCCCCATCTTCCTTCTCCCTTTCTTCCCTCTTCCCCCTCCCTTTTCTTCCTCCCTCCTCCTCTTCTCCCTTCCTCCCTTCCTCCCCTCTCCTCTCCCTCCTCCCCGTCCCTCCCCCGCTCCCATCCCCCTTCACCTCTAGGCCAGGCAAGCCTCTGGCTGAAAAGCAGGAAGGTCACCCAAGGAAGTACAGAAATAAAAGGCATCTTGATATATTTGAAAATATTATTTCCCTGGTTTTTCCTTCTTTTTTTTTTTTTTCTTTTTACAGTTCTATTTTTACATTTAGGTACCTTATCTTTTTAGAATTAACTTTTGCTTATGGTTCGAGGTCAGAATCTAAAAAACGAATTGGTTTTTTTTTAAGATGGCTGGTCAGTCTTCCAGGTGAATCAACTAATAAAAATTTTATATTAGGGTTTTGATGGGAATGGGAGAGACTTGAGGTTTTCTTCTTTTTGCATTATTACCGGAAGAATATGGGGATAAACGTTTAAGTTATAAAAATGAAAACATCTATTCCTTTAGTGATTAGAGTTTCCCTCCTCGCGGAGAACCTCAGTTTGGTGTGTGATAGGCTGAATGATTAACTCCAGCTCTCCCCTGCCCCGTGGTAGCTCCAGACAGCTCTGCCCTTGCCACGGCTTCGTGCTTGGCAGAAGGTACTTCACTCCCTGATCCCAGGCTTGGAAGTGAGTGGAGGTGGCACAAGCAGAGGCTTGAAGAGTGGGCTCCGCTGGCTGAGCTCGCCTCACATCCCAGCAGGAAGGAAGCTGAACCCCAGAAGGAGCCCCATGGGGTGAGGCTGCAGCAGCTAGCACACACACCTGAGAAACAGGCTGATGGCGTCAGATGCTGAAATTCTGTGTTTCATTGTCACACAGTGAAAGAGGACTAATGCAGACTGTGTGTGTGTGTGTGTGTGTGTGTGTGTGTGTGTGCGCGCACGTTCCCTCACAAATTAGACGGGGCTTATATGATGCACTTTATTCTATGACTATGATTATGTAACACACACATACTATAGATCGAATAGGAAATTACATTGTGTGTATTTATTTATTACATACCTTGGCCCACCTCCAGCATTTGAAGAGCCCAGAACAAGAGGGAACATGGAGCTCCACATATCATGTGTCTAAAATTTAAAAGGTGTCACTGAAGCTAACAGCTATTACACAAAATACATTTTATCCTCCAACCTTGGCAGATACACCTTTACTGTGACCCGGCAGGCGGGTTTCAGCTGGAACTGTCAGATTCTCTGGAGTGCGAGTGGCGGGAATGTGGGGGCATGGGGCGGGCTGGCCCCCTTCCCTCACCCACCTGGCTCCATCCCCACCACAGCCAGGTAGGCAGTGGGGTGTGTACCATGTGTGCCGTATGCCCAGCTTAGCCTGCACCGCCAGGCTCTGTCCACATAACCCACAAATGGCCTCCCCTTGGCTCCCCTCATTCCTCGGGCTACAGACACTGGTGGATGCTTTCCATGCTCAGGACCGTGGACCCGAGGAGGCGGCCCACACAGGCCCTGGTCACAAGCTTCAGGCTGTGTGGGCAGGAAATTCCAGGGTCCCAGGTGCATCAGGACACACAGAGCCGTGTGTCCTCTTGCCCTGTTGATGATCTGGCTTCCTCTTGCCTGGATAACCTCTCTCTCCCTCTCAGAGGATCCTTGCCATTGGCCTTTACACACACTCAAGTTAGCTCCCCCTAAATGGCACAAACAAAAAGGCTAACTGTACCGATACCCCCTTCCAGCCCCTTCCCTTGCCTCCGTCCACCTATCCCAGAAGAGAGGTCTATATCTGCATCGCCTACTGGCCCCCCAGTTCCTCCCTAACCAATCCCAGTCGCCTCTGGCCTTTAGTCCCTTAAGATCCCCAAACACCTCTTTCTCAGGTCAGCAAGGACCCATATCACCTCATTCAAAGGCGTTTCTCAGTCCTCACGGTCCGGGCTGCTCAGCGTTTGGCTCAGCCGGCCACTCCTCTTCCCTCGGCGAATTGGAGGTTAGTTGGTGCTGCCCAGGGGCCTCCAGCTGTCCTCTGCGGCCTCCCTCCCTGCCTCTTTGGAACTTAGGCAGGGCCATGTCACTTGCTTTGCCAGCAAAATGGGACGCAGAGACCGGAGAAGCCAGTGTGCCATCCTCACACCCCCTTCTTGGCCTGGACACCGGTGGAAGCTGGGTTCCAGAGGGAGCCTCCATCCCCTGGTTCCTGGGTGACCGTGATGAGCAGAGCTCCCGCTGACCCACGCGGGACCTGTACAAGGAGGGAGAAGCCAACACTGTCTTTTTAGGCCTTTGAGAGGTTGGGGATATTTGTTTCTGCAGCATAACCTCGCCTGGACTGGCTGCTGCCCTGGACCTAACCAGAGCAGGACCCGAACCCGTGTCTTGTTCCTCCTACCCAGCCCCCAGCTTTGCAGCTCTGTGGGCTGACTCACTCCCCTGGGTCTGGCCGTCCCCAGCTTCCTTCCGTTTGCTTCTCACACTTCCTCTCCACAGAGTCTCATCAGCTCTGCCCCAGTGACACAGGCTGACACATGTCCTGGCTGTGACTGCATGTAGGGTGTGACCTTGGACCAGACGTCACTCTTCACCAGAGCCGTTCTCTTTTATTTAATTTATTTAAAGATTTATTTTATTTTTTTTATTTATTTTTTATTTATTTATTTATTTATTTTAATCTTTTCACATTTATAGAGAGAAATTATCTTTTTTGTCTTCAGTGCATATTTATTTTTATTTTACTTTTGACAGATAGAGAGAGAGACAGAGACAGAGACAGCTAGAGAACCGAACTGTGGGAACTCCCCAGTTCAGCACGTGGGTCCTGCCTGGGCCGGAGCCGGGATTCGATCCTCGGTCCTCGGGGCCTCAAAGCGAGCGCTCAACCCGCTGAGCCGTCCCGGCTTTTCCCTTATTTTATTTTTTGACAGTCAGAGAGAGAGAGAGAAACAGAGAGAGAGAGAGAGAGAGAGAGAGAGAGAGAGAGAAGGGGGAGGGCCCAGAGCAGTCTCCATAGCTGTATGTCATCAGTTTTTATTTTATTTTATTTTTTTATTGTTTTTGACAGAGACAGAGAGAGAACTGAACTGGGGGAGCTCCCAGTACAGCACATGGTTCCACGCGGGCCGGGGTTGGGATTCGATCCTCAGTCCCCGGCGCTGCAAAGTGAGCGCTTAACCCACTGAGCCATCCTGGCTTCCCCCATCATCAGTTTTTGACATGGTTTTGTTCCACACAGGTGGGTGGGGGCTGTGCAGGGCAAGAACTGGGCTGAGGGCCTCCCGCATAGAAGGCACACCCCCTCAAGCCAGGGTCCAAGCCGGGGGGCTAAGAACTGAACTGGGGGCCTCCCGCGTGGGAAGCACACCCCAGTTCAGCAGATGGGTCCACACAGGCCAGGGCTGGGACTCGATCCTCGGTCCCCGCGGCTTCACAGTGAGCGCTTAACCCTCTGAGCCATCCCAGCTTCCCCTGAGGCGTTCTCTGAAGGGGCTGAAGGCTTTCTGCGGGCAGCCCTCCCAGAAGCTGGGGGAATAAGTTCTCATAACTGAAGGGGCGTCTGTCCCCTGTGTGGCCAGCGACAGTGCCTCCGAGTGATTCCGGTGCGCCTTGTGGGGACTCAGGAGAGGTGTAAGGGACTGACGCAGCCCCCGTGGCTGCAGCTGGTCTTGAGGCTACAACTCCTGCTCACTTTCCTCGCTCTGGTTGTCGAATCCTCCCACCCTTAGCTAACACCTGTCCTGGCCTCAGTGGCTTACCTGCTGGGGTGACCAAAGCGTTCTGAGGCTCCAGCCAACATGGCCTTTTCAGGCCTGAGTGGCTGCGTGTGTCCACTTACTGTCAACACTGGGCAGGGAGGTGCCAATGCCCACACAGGGGATTCATCAGGTGCCAAATACAGGGTCCGCTGAATACCTTTTCCCTTTTCTCTTGTTTTGACAGAGAGAGAGAGAGAGACGCACACACAGACAGACAGAGAGAAGGGGGAGGGCCCAGAGCAGTCTGCATGGTTGTACGTCATCAGTTTTTGACATAATTTCATTTCACACAGGTGGGCAGGGGCCGTGCAGGGCAGGAACTGGGCCGGGGGCCTCCCGCCTGGGAAGCAAGCACACTCCAGTTCAGCATATGGGTCCGCAGGGGGCGGGGCCAGGACTTTTTTGACCTCTGTCCCTCCCAGTGTTCCTTCAGGGGCAGCAGAAGCTCTAGTGACCTGCCTGAGTGGCCAAGGGCCATGTGGGGAATCCCTGGCCTCACTGTCCTCCCAAGCCTGGTTCCAGGCTGCGAGTGCACTGTGCCATTGCCACGTTTTCGGTGCCGAGCACAGTGCCTGACACACGTGACCGCTTAGACAACACGTGCAATGGATGCAAGCTGATGGCCTCCCTGCCTCATTGTCCGCCTTTGAGATGAAAATGTGATCACACAACTCCCCTTCCCACACTCCTTCCAGCAGTGGCTCCCACTGTTTCCAGCACCAAATCTAATCTCCTTGTCATGGTCTACCAGGTCCCACCTGACCTGACATCTGTCACTCTTCCTTTCTGCACGTGTGTGCTGCACACATCCATACCAGGTCTGCACATTCTGTCCTGGGTCCCAGGCTCACTGCACCTCGGGGGTGGTCCTGAGTCACGTCCTCAGAGCTAGCCCTACAAGGTCACACGCCCTCTCGGCCCTTGGGGACCCAGTTGGGGTCTGCGCTCCCCTGGTCCAGGACTCAGCCCTACCCAGAGGCTTCCCTGGGTTACCATCCACCTTGGTTAGGACCCCATTAGGCCGTAACCCTGACTGCAGTTTCATAGGGAGCCCAACCCCTGAAAAATGATGGCGAGCCCTTGTCCCCATGTCATTAATTCTCCTGTGACCGGGGCCTTTCCCCCAGGGTGGGTGTAGGGCCAGGGTGACTGATTGTACCTGCTCCAACTTGGAGGACTTGGGCTCGTGGGAGGCGTTGACGGCGTTTCCCCAGTGAAATGCTGTGTGGAGATGAATGAGCCATGAGCTGGGGGCTCTGGGTGACCTTCCTCCCACCGCAGGCCTGCTGTCCCCAACCCCTGCAAGGAGTAGGGCTTGGGGTGCCGCCCCTTCGCCCAGGTTCCCAGGATCTCTCAGAAAGGGTTGCCTCGGCCTCATGCCTGGAACCTCAAACACAAATAATTTTCAATTTGCCTGGGAGTTTCAATCGCACAATCCAATGTTAAATAATAGATTAGATGCCTCAGGGAGAGAAACAGGATTTAAGAAGAAGAAATAAATAAAAGCAAAAGTGAAATTCAGCACCTCGGCTCGTAGAAGAAGAATGTAGCTTGCCCTCCTGGTCGCAGGGGCCCACCCTGCCCTGTCCTCCCCGGCTGGGTTCTCTTCCAGGGGTCGGCGGACTTGCCCTGCAAGTTCCTGGGCTTCCTCCGGGCAGGTTCCGGGCATCAGCAGCCTGGGGTCCACCCCCACCCTCACCCTTCTGCTCTTGCCTGTACCCCCAGGAAAGGCCTGGCTTGTCACCCTGGCAACAACCACCTGCCCAGGCTGACAGGCACAGAGCACCGGCAGGCGGTCCCATGTTACAGGCAGGATAGGCAGGCGGCAGGCATGATCTGATGGGCTTGGGTGTAGACCTGAGTGTGGGATGATGTGTTTTCAGATCCAAGAGGAGGCTGAAGAGGACGTGTCTGTGGGACATGTCGGTAAGCTCTGGAACTGAGGTCATCTCTGTCCAGTGGCCTTTCCCTCTGCCCTTCTTGGCCCTCCCTCTCATCCCCACCCTAGTCTGTCCTTGTCACCCCAGGAAACCACACCATGTCCAAGGTCACAGGTTCCCAACTCCAGCCTTCCTTCCTCCCATCAGCCCTTCCTGTCCTCATGCCCGGCCTTGTCAAACCTAGAGGCTGTGGGCCACCATTTCTCTGTCCCTCCCTCCTTCTACTACACATGTCTAGGAGGAGCCCAGCTCTGACCTACCCCATCCTGCATGAGACGCTGGTGGTCAGCGGGGCCACCCCACCAGGGTGTGAACCCAGGAACATTTTAATTAGGCGTGTGAGTTCAGGCAGATCACTGAACCTCCCCGCATCTCCGTTTCCTCATCTTACAAAGTGGGGAGGATAATGATTGTATCTTTTACAGGGTTGTGATGAGGATTAAATGCGCTAATACATTAGGTAAAATGCTTACAGCCGTCCCTGGTAAACCAGTAAGTACCGCAATTCTTATTGCTTCAGGAGCCTAAGTGGAAGTCAAGAGTGGCTTGGATTAGGAGGAAGGCATTGGAGAGGGAGAAAGGGATTCATTTTGAGGGCAGAGAGAATGGCATGTGTGAAAGGAGGAATCCAGGGCTGATTCAGGCTCGAGGGCTGAGACGAAGATTGAGGGAGAGGGAAGGTTTGAAGTGGGAGAAATGTGAGTCTCAGATGGGGCATGAGAGGTGGGTGGTGCCCTTGGATGTGCCAACAGGGAGCCACGGAGGGGAGGGGGCCCAGCTGGTACGGGGGTCTCGGGGTCAGGGTTGGAGGTGCAAATGTGGGAGTGAACAGCTTGTCGGTGTGAAACTGGGTGAGTTTGTCCAGCAATGTGTAGACTGTCCACTTCAGAACATGGGATAGTGGAAGATGAAGAGGCGAGCCGTTTCCACGGTGGCAGACCATGCTGGGTTCAAGAGTGAAAGGCTGCTGGAGGCAAGGGGTGGGGGAGGCAGCCAGATAAGTTGTGCTGGGAAGAAGGGGACAGAAATGGGGCCAGAGCTAGAGGAGATGTGGGGCTGAGGCTTTTCCCGTTTTGAAAAGGCGGCCCTGATGGAAAAGCCTGAAGAGCCAGCAGAGACAGGGGCAAGTGCGTGAGTGATGTCCTTGCGTGTGGAGGCTGAGCCCTGAGTGGGGCAGGAAGGAGATCGGGAACAGGGGCCAGTGCAGAAGGGGCATAATTTTGACGAAAGACAGTGAAGGACTTTCTGGTCTTTCCCTGCAGTCAGAGACACACCACTGCTGTGCGTGCACCATTCTGTGGATGTCTGTGTGAGTGTGTAGATGTGTGCCTCTCTGTATCCACGTGCACCTAAGGCTGTGCGTATGGGTCATGTGTGTGTATGCAGCCACATGCATGTCCGTGGACGTGTCTTAGGGTCTGGCTGTGTATCTGTGAGGATGGGTACCGGTATGTGTGCATCTGTGTGTATGGGCATGTAGTGTGTATCAAGTGTGTGTGCGCTGTGGTTGAGGTCACAGGCCTGACGTCACCTCACATGCTGGCAGGCTGTGATGGCCCTGTCGTTTTTATGACCGTGAGTGCAGTAAGGAAAGTCCAGTGAGCCCCTGGCTCCTGCAGCATGGGGGGCAGACTGGAGGGGGCTGGTTGGGGTTTCCGGGAGAGTGAGACAGAGGAGCAGTGCACAGCACCACAAGGCAGGTCAGGATGCACCCCAAGTCTAAGCTTGTCAAAGAGGGGAGGAGCCAACAGGGGGGATGGCAGCTCCTCACACACCCCTGGGGACACTTGGCCCTTCCATGCACTGTGTCCTGTTTTCTGACCAGTTTGTGCTTGTGAGGGATTCCTTTCTTGGACCGTTCTGGCCCCCGCTGAGCCCATGGGCAGGGTGAGGGGTGCTGAGAATATTTGGGGGCTTGGTGTTAGGGCAGGTGGGTCCTCTGGAGCTGGTGGGTCCCAGAATGACCTCTGGAGTCCGCTCGGAGACAGCTGGAGAGGCAGGGCCTCAGTGACCCCATGGCTGGGAGGAAGAGAGGGCAGAAAACCTTCAGCTGGGCTGGGAGGCTGGAGACAGTTTCCTGTGGGTCTCTAGGGGAAGTTCTGCTCCGCATGGAGCTGCATGCAGTCGGGGTGCTGCTGCCACCTCGTGGCCCGGCCGGGGATATCCAGGCCTCTCGCTGCTCAGGAGCGAGGGCTTGGTGCCTCCTGGTGGTCAAATGCTGTCTCTGCTAGTGGAGACTCCCGCCTGCCCTCGTCACCTGCGCCTGCGCCCCCGCCTCTCCTTTGGGCGGCACAGATGTCAATAGTGGGAGGAGAGGCCCTAGCCCGACAGCTGGGTGGATCCCAGCTCCAGGTCTTGTCTGTGCTTCAGTCCCCTCACCTGTAAAGTAGGGCAAGGCAGGCATGGTCAGGGATGATGCTGGGAGGTCTATGCAAGAGGCCCGCCCAGCACCTGCTGTCCTGAGCTCCTGACTCAGGCTGGTACACTCTAGGCCCCACGATTTGAAATGACTCACTTCTGACCTCTGACCCTTGCGCTAGGTTTCAAGTGTTCTTGGGAGCAGCCCTCCAGCCTGCTCTCTCCACCACTCCTTTCTGGTCCAAGGGCGGGGGCAGGGGGAGGGGGCAGGAGCTTCCGTTCCCAGGGGGCCCCAGCCCCGCCAGACCCCTGGCCTCTCTCTGCTGCCATCTCACAGCAGACTCTTGTGCAAAGGGCCCTTCTGGGCAGCGCGCAGAGTCCGGGATCAGCACGGCCTTCCACGCCAGGCCAGACCGGACCAAGGGACCAGAGCTCAAGGCTGTCGCACGCTGTCTTCCAGTCTGGGCCAGTGGACCCTGGAGGGCAGCCACGACCACCACACCCCATCTTCTCCCCACACCCTGGGCAGCTCCCCGGCTCTGCATGGGTGCTGGTTTATTCCTCAACCGGGGCATTGTGCCCATCAGCATGCAGTCCCCAGAGACGAGGACAGCCTATTTCAGCTTGCTCAGCCCCAGACTGCCCGCCCCAACTCCTTGAGACCACCTGCTTCATTCCTGGGCCCAGGGGCCAGCTCCAAGCCCTCTGTGCCCTGCTCTGGGTCCCACTGCACATGGATGGGGTGGGGGGACATGCGAGGCAGAAACTCCCTTGATGAGCCATGGGAGTCCGGAGAGGGGAAGAGCCAAGAGGGGACTGGGGGAGACAGGGGACTGCCTGCTGGCCTCTTGGTTCTCCTGAGGCTGCAGTGTCCCACCCCCCTATCAAGAGTGTGTAACCCCAGGGACAAAATTGGCCAATGGGTACTGCCTGGGAGGACTGTCCCTCCACCCACTGCTTGCCCACCTGTCCTGGGACCTCATGTGGGAGACCGGCGCAGTGGGGACAGCAGAGGAGGGTTTGGCCCCGTCTTGAGGCCAGAGGTGCCTGAACCTCACACTTGACCACTGAATGGACCCTGCCTCTTGTCTCCCCAAGGAATGCCAGGGCTTCTGGGGTTCACAGACCTCAGGGGGAACCCCAGGTTTTGGGGATGTCTATTCTCTTCACCACTCAGAGAGTAAGGCTCATGTCTGAGGGCATCTCAGCTGCTCTGAGGGCAAAGGCCTGGCAGGGGCAGGCTCCCCTTTGGAGGACCATGCCAAGGAAGGACATGGGGGTTAGGGGATTGTTTCCCAGCTTAATGAGCCTGCCGGACCCCGGGGAGGAGCCTGCTTGATCCTGGGGAGGAGCCTGTAGCCCTTTCTTGGGACCCTGATCTGGACAGATCCTCCCTCAGTCTAGACTATACCCACGAAGTGGCGAGCAGAGAAAATGGAGCAGGGATGGGCAGGGGTGGGGGGCACACAAGATGGTGTCAGAGAAGAGGGGACCGTCCAAGTCCCCCAACCCTGACACATTAAATAAGCTCACACATATGTATACATCCCCTCACCCCGGACATGGATACTTATAAGACAGACACCTCACACACCACTTACACACACACACACTCAGGTGCTCACCACCCCCAGCCAGATGCCCACACAGACACATACTCACACACATACTGACACACACAGACACACCCATAAACATACAGACACACCCATACCTACAGACCTACACACACAGACATATATACAGACTCACATGCTCACCCCCCACCCCAGCCTAGATACCCCCCCACACACACACGCACACACACACTCACTCATGCTCACACTGCACTGACAGTCCCAGGGCGATCCTGATGGTCTCCAAGCTGCAAACCGCCCCCACAGGGCCTCCAGGTGTCCTTTGCTGAGCAGATGACCCATGCACCGTGACCAGCGACACTGTTTCTGCACTGTGGATTCTGTCTCGCATTGTGGGCACCACAGAGCCCAGGTCAGCTGCTTCCAGGTCATGCTTAGCCCTCCCTGCCTCCTTGCACACCGATGTGGCAGTGGCCACACTGTGGGGGTGTCAGCCTCTCTGAGCCCCTCTGCATCGGCCTGGCCTGCCTGCCTTCCACAGCTGAGCGCCTTAGGTCCCGACAGCAGCCTCTTCCCTGCCCTTGTGGGGTCTGTCAGATGGCCCAGCCCACTCCAGCTGGAACCTGAGTGGAAGCCTCACCCTGCTCAGCATTCCTGGATGCATGTGGGTCAGGCAGGCAGGGGGCAGCCTCCACCCCTTGCTCTGCCTTCATACGTCTCCGGAGCCCACGGCAGAGGCAGAAAGGGAGATGAGGCAGCTCACACCTGGCTGGGAGCCAGCACAGGACCCAGCAGCGTCCCACCCAGGGGACCGCAGCGTCTCCTCAGGGTCCGGCAGGCCGCCCCTAGCAAGTGGGAACAGATTGAGAGCCATCTCCTGGGAGAGAGCCCCAGAAAGATCCAGGAGCACATGCAGCAGGCTCCCAGCAGACAGGCTGGCAGAGAACTGAGGCCCACGAGTAGGCACACACACAGCCAAGCAGCATGGCCCAGTGCAAGCGGAACCCCAGAGCAGCCAGTCACGCCCACACTCAGGCTCCAACCAACACTTCCTCCCAGAACTTTCAGGAATCCCCTTGGCTTCTGCCCATTCCAGAACCATGTCTCTGCGTGAAAATGTGTGACGTGTCCTCCCCGTTTCCATCCTGACCTCATGTGGCCCGCCCACCCCAGAGGCAGCCTCAAGGGCGGCTCCCCGGAGAGCTCAGCACTGCTCTGCTGTCCTCACAGGGCCCCTGCAAAGGGCGCTGAGAAGGGCCCCCGTGGGCCTCTGTGGGGGCAGGTCTATCTCCTTTTAGGACGACTGTGTCAACACCAAGACAGGAGGGCCCAGGTGGCCGAGTCCTGGCCCCAGAGGCCCGAGTGCGAGGTGCTGCCGCTGGCCCTGAATGGGAGCTCCCGGGTCCCCTGCTCCTTCTGCCTGGACTTCCGTGCAGCTGGGCCCGCAGGCGCCTGGGGTGGGAGAAAGTACCCAGACAGCCTGGGGAAGGGGCCGTGTGTCCTCACACCAACGCAGAGTGCAGGCACCGCGGCTCTGGAAACCATGTGCTTTATTTGGAACCTTATTCCAAGGGAACCTCCCCCCGGTAGTAGAAAAGCTGCAAACCGTGCGGTTTGGTACAAGGCAACGTCTGAGGGACGGTAGTGATTCCCTTACCGCTGGGCCCGCGCCCCCGGGGCCTCAGGCTTCCCTGGTCATCTCGACTCCTGGCTGAGCTGGGTGCGGGCAGCTGCGACTCCTGGGATGTCTAGCTCACCTCCCAGCATCGTCCTCAGCCAGGAGCGAGGAAGTGGCTGCGGGACAAGGACCAGGGTCCCAGCCCAGGGCCTGGGCCTCTGTGGCCCACGGGGGGCCGGCAGCAGCCCCGGGGACTGGGTGGGCCGGCCCCGCCCCTCAGTACAGGTCGGCGAAGGGCTTGGAGTAGTTGAACATCAGGTAGTCCATGTAGTAGAAGTCGTAGGCGCGCTGCCGCTGTGGCGCCGACAGCTGGGCGAAGTACTGGTGCGTGATGCGCGCCGTGGTCCGCGCCTCCTGCGCGTGCCGGTCCTTGAACCGCGGGAAGGTCAGGTTCCGCGGCGCGTGGATGAGGCTCAGGAAGAAGTTGGCATCGTCCTCCATGCTCTCAAACTTGCCCACAAAGTCGTAGTCGATGAGGCAGGGGCTGCAGAGCCGGCTGACGTGGTCCCAGTGGATGTCCATGCCCACCGGCCGGTGCACGTCCAGCAGGTACTGGACGAACTCTGGGAAGCGCACGCCGGAGCCCGTCCGCAGGGCCTCCCGGGAGGCGTTGACCCGGTAGCGGGCCAGGATGGCCTTGCCGAAGACGGGGTGATAGTAGCTATTGGGGTGCTCGAACTTGTCGCGGAAGGCGGAGACCAGCCTCTCGAAGGGCTCGCGGACGAAGAGCATCTTGGTGTAGGTGCTGAGCCGGTGCAGGATGCCCTGGCGGTCGAAGGTGTCCAGCCGCTTGAGGGCGCTGCCGTAGTGCACGGTGTTGTGCTGGATGTCGGCGGTGGACGAGGCCCGCCCGGCCAGCACCATGAGCACCCGCTTCCAGTTGGAGCAGCCGGCCTTGGGCACCTCACAGTACAGCACGCGGTGGCGGTCCTCCACGAAGACGCGGGACACGTGGCGCGGCGTGACCGCCCTGCGGCTGCTGCCCGAGCGGTACTTGGCACACGCGTCCCGCATCAGCCGCTTGCGTTCCTGCTGCCGCTGGTGCAGGCTGGCCCAGCGGCCGTCCAGGGCGCGGGGTGCCGGCCGGCCCAGGGCGCCCGCTGAGCTGTTGGCCAGGGCGGCCGCTGCAGCTGGCATTTTCTTGATGAGCAGCCGCCGCCGGCGCTGCCGGGGTCGCAGCCGGGCCCCCATGTTTGCGTGGGCTCGAGGCACCAGCAAGTTGAGGCCTCCCGGGGACCGGCTGGACAAGTCTTGCGTGACTCCCTCTGCGAGTGCCTTAAAGTCACCATCCTGAGAACCGCGTGCTGGGAAGTCCTGGAGCAAGAAGAGAAATGGTGACCAGGATGGACAGCGGAGCCCTGACGGCGACCCACACCAGGCCCTCGCGGTGGCTGGGGTCCCTGTCCCCTCTGTGACCCCAGTTTTTCCCAGAAGAGGAAGACAGGCTGACCCCCTGCTCTGAGCCGGACCCCCTTCCTCTCAGCTGGCCACGGTCTGAGAGGCAAGTGTCATTCTGGCCACCAGATGGCGCAGGCCTCCCAGGAACCTAGGCCTGGCGGGCGGAGGTGGGCGTGCTGGTGTCCTGCAGGAGGCGGCTCAGACTTACTGAGTCGATTAGCACACTCCAAGGCTACCAGCCAACGGGAAAGGGAAATTCATGGGTCTAAAGCCCCGGGCTTTGGTCCCAAGGCTCTTGGGAAGGACCGGACACATTTTTCTTTCCAAGAATGGGTTTCATAGGAGCTCCGAACTTTCTTCCCTCCCCTCCCCAACTTTCTCTAGGCTGCTCGCGCTGAGACTGCCCTGACTTGCAGAACTCACGTTGTGGGGCTGCTGTAGCCTGATGTTGAACTTGACTCCTGAAAAGCAAACAGAGAGGACAGACAGTATAAGCAGTGGAAGTAGCGCGCGGTTTCCAGGGACCTGCTCACGGGCTCTTGACGGTGAGTGCCGGGTGGGCAGGGGGCGCTGGGATAGGCAGTTCAGGGGGGCGGGAGGAGCGGCATGGCTCACTGCCAGCGTCCCCCCTCCCCTCCCCCTGGGAAACGGAGGCGCAGCAAAGCCTCGGTTCCCTAGCTCCTAGCTGATGCTCAAGTCCTGATGAAGCAGCCAGGAACCTCATAACCCACCACCCACCTCACAGGGGAGAGGACCCGGCAGAAAGTCCCGTCCCTCTGCTCCTTATGCCCTGGCTGTAGCCGATGTGGTCTTTCTGTGCTTGTGCCCACACGTTTGCACACACCAAGCCTGGGGCTGAAACACACTTTTCCCCCCTTGGACTGGGGTCTCCCCACTTGCCCTGCGAAGTGCCCTAACTTAGCCATCCATGTTGCAGCTGTGGCCTCTCTGCTCGCCCTGAGGCTCTGGAGGTGAGCTGACCACATCCTGCTCTCCAAAGGGCCGAGGAGAGCCCGGTCACAGCGTCCAGAGAGCACTCGCTGTGAGTGGGGAAGGGTGCAGAGAGATCAGCGTGTCACTGGCCACACTCCAGGATGACCACTCTTCCCACACAGCAGGCCCTCCACCTGCGCCGGGCTCCCCCAGGACAAGCACTAGGAGGAAAACCTTTGGCCAGAGGAGACTATTCTGTTTCATACCCGGTTTGGTCTGTTTGGGGACAGGTCCTGGGGGACAAGAGGATTCTTTTGCGGGGAACCTATGTAGGAGTCTGGGGCTCCTTTCCCCGTCCCTGCCTGGCTGCTGAGGTGCCAGGGGGCTCGGTCTGCCCCTGTGCCATGTGAGTAGATGTTCCTGCTCTGAGGCTTTGCCAAAAGCCACGGTCACCATGCGACCAGCCAGCCCTTAACCAAGCAGAGAGCTTGAACTTGGAGCTGGCACGATGGAGCACAGTATCTCAGCACACCGGCCTGAGTTCCGATGGCTGCTGTTCTGGAAGCCCAGCACTTGCTCTGCTGTCTCTGTGGACTTGGCAGAGTCTAGTGGCTGGAGCACAGCTGACAAGGGGATGTCCAGGTCGTCTGCCCCTGACCTAGGAACTCTGCTGATTTCTCCTGGAGGTCCAGTTTTACAGGTTCAGCCACTGCGATGGTCTTGGCCTCATACCGGTCAGTGAGGATGTGCCCACACATCTCCTTTACTCATCACAATTGGGATGGGGGCGGACCCGGGGCCACCCTGGACTGAAAAGCCTACATTCCCTGAGGCTGCTGGGACCTTGCTTGAGTCCCAAGGGAGGTGGAGGTGAAGGTAGAACTTGGGTTGCTGTGTTTTTCTTCTGCTGCAATATTATTCTTCGATCCCTTCGGGCTGGGAACAGGGGTGTGCCCTTCCTTGTGCAGAGTGTTCACACCTTCCTCAGCATTGCCAAGGTTATACACACATCTGTGTGCATGTGTATGCAGGGGGCTGGGGGGGAGGTGTTGGGGGGGGGGGGCTGAAACGGCCTTCCAGACTCTTCCACGGAGGATGAGCAGCTCCATGTGTAATAGAATTGGTGGCACCGCTTAAGGGTGTGGGTAGCTGAGCATGAATAAAGCAGGAGCCTTTCAGAATTAGGCCCTTTGTTGGAGCCCCCCTCTCAACTCAGAGCCTCCCCCCGCCCCCCTGTGTTCTTCCTCATCCTTTTCGTGGCAGCCATTCCCAACATGAGCTTCCATTTCTCTCTGGCACGTTTATTCCGCAGCCAGTGATCACAACCCCCTTCTCCAGAAGGGGCCCACTGCACGCTCACTTCCCCCCACTGCCGGGTCTCCTTAATTATTTTCTTCTGGGGATGGCAGCGGGTTCTGCTAAATCACCTCTCCTCCTCAGAGTTTCAGCCACAGGAATTTACTCTGCTTGTCAACCCTGTCAACTTGTCAGGGCACGGTGCTGCTTATTTATATTCCTTTTCTGGAGCAAATGAATCCTGCTCGATTTGGTCAAGGAGGAGCCACGGAGGAGAGGCATCCTGCCAGCTGGTGGATTTGAACGAGGAGGTGCTGTGACCTCTCGCTGGCACTGTCCCCACAGCCTGGGACGCAGGGGACTGTGGGGCCTGACCTTTTTATCTGTGCAGAGTAGACAGGAGGCGTTTCCAAGGTTGGCCCACTTGAAGGCTGGTTGGGCCAGAGCCCTAGGCACAAGCTGGAGAAAAAGTTCTTGCTGGACAGAGCTCGGTGCTGGGGAAGTCGCCTGACCTCCTGGCCACTATGCCCAACCAAGCCAACCTTGCTGCAATGGCCCCCTTTGAAAAGGAAAATTGTCTTGTGGAGCACCTAATGACAGATCTTACGAAGAGGCTGAATTTGCCACAGGGTGGCTGCCCCCACCCCTTAAGCTAACGGCAGCTCATTGCCCCATCCCACACGGCCACTTTGGAATAAAGACAGAAACGTAACAAAGGAAATGTAACGGCTCTCCCCTGGCCAGAGGCCCTGTGTCCCTGCTTTTTCTATGGAGAAATCTGCTCCTCCACACGTGCTTGCATAAAGGCTAAAGCAAAGACCACCTTGGCTCTCAACAAGTGAAGGCCAGGAGTCTTGGGCATCTTGAGGCTGAGGTCTGAGCATCTCACAGTGGCTGCCACTTCAGGACCATGGGCAGCTCCATGGAGAGCCCAGGGGAGGCAGCCAAGGGCCCTGTCTCTGCGGTACCCACAAATAAGCGACTGTCACCAAAAGCCATCAGAATCCATACCACGGGGGACTTGGCCTCACTATAACCACTACCAGCCCCTCCCAAGCCCTCAAATAAACATACAACCTAGATAAAAACAGTGGGCTTGCTGAGCAACGTGCCTTCCCTTCCATCCAATGCTATCTCCTCCATCCCCACCGCGAGACAGAAATCCCAGGGCCAAACATGTACACGCCACGTTGTACAGCGTCTGCGTGACCTGTCCCCTCCTTTCCACGTAACGTTAACATTCTGTGAGGGAGCTCCCTCCCCTGCATGGTAAAAAAATAAAGCACCACTTTTTCTTTTTGGACAGATGACATTCGTCGAGTGGCTGGAACACACGCAATACGATAAGGGTGAGCAACAGTGGGAAGAGATAAGGTGTGAGTTATCCGACTGCCAGGTGGGTTACACATTGCGAACTCTTCAAGGGCTGAAGGTTTTCTTCTGAGCGTCGGGCTGGAAAGCTTGCTGGTTACCTGCCAAGGGGAGGCGAAGACTGATGAGGCTGTGGGAAGCCAGTGCTTAGAATGAGGCCATGCAGCTGGGTCTGGAGCAGAGCCGGGGAGGGGCTTCACTGGCACGTGAGCTGCTGGGGGGCAGGGTCCCTGGCCCACTCCTCTCTGAGTCATGGGGGGAGGCCTGCTGCATTCAACTCAAAAGCCTCAATCCCTGGTGCCCCGGACCCACTGGAGGTGGGGGCTGAGGACCCGCCTTTTAGTCAGTCTGTGCAGACAGATGACACTGACCTCGAAACAGGACTCAAGTGCCTAGAACGGGCTAGAGGTGCCTCCTGAGCCCTTGGTTGATCTTGGTTAAGGCGAGTGACTGCTATTCTGGCTGTTCCATCCCAGCTCCGGGCCCTGGCTGGCAATGGGGGAGGGGCTTGCCAGTCTGAACACTATGGCCCAGGGGAAGGTGGGGTTGTGCTAAAGGAATCAGCCCCTCAAAGTGGGACAGAGATAGAGGAGGGGGCAGGAGAAGCCACTAGGCCTGGATGTGAGTCTGAAGTCTGTGCCCCAGGTGGGGCTTGAGACTCATGGTTCTTGGACCCCTGGAGTTTTCTGTACCAAATCTCATTTTCTTGGTTCCTTTTCCATGTCCTATTCTTCTGGTGGCCAAGCCAGAAGAATTGGGACTCCAAAGTATTTGGGGGCTGGGGATGCCAGGATAGCTCAACAGGCTGAGTGCTTGCCTTGCAACCTTGAGGTCCGGGGATCAGATCTCGGCCCCGGCCCATGCAAACCCACATGCTGAACTGTGGTGCAACTGGTAACCGCCGTGGTAGCATGGCAGAGCAGGTGCTCACGTCCCATGTGGGAGGCCCCCGTTTCAGTTCGTGCCTTGCATGGCTCTGCATCCACTCATGTGGAATGAAACCATGTCACAACTAATGATGTACAACTATGGAGACTGCTCTGGACCCTCCCCCCTTCTCTCTTGTACCTTTTCTCAGACAATAAAATAAATCTCTCAAAAAATATTTGGGGAGGGGACACAATTCAACTCCTAAGAGGGGGTGATGTGACTTCAGGGGCCTTAAGAGCTCTCAGGAGGCAGGACAGCAACAGCATGGAGCAGGTGAGGAAATAGTCCCCTTGCTGGGTTGCGCCATCCGGTTAGGAATGAGACTGTGTTCACTCTCCATGCTCCTGGGACAGGGACTGTATCTGGTCCACCTGTGTCAAAGTCTAGCACAACGCCTGGCACATAGAGAGAGCTGGTGCTGCCTGGATGGGTAGCTGTCCCTGAAGGTGGGGATGGGCATTGGGCTTCTCTCTGCAAAAGCCAGGCCTAGGGTTCTGGCTGGAGACCACCAACCTCGGGGAGTGACTTCTCCAGCTCAGCCTGGCAGCCTCTGCACATCAGCCAAGTGGCTCAGTGAAGACAGGAGTCACCTCAGCTGAGAGTCTGTGCAGCCTACCCAAGAGCTGTGGGGTCTGTGTGGCCAGAACTATGACACTCCCAGCTGGCTGCCTCCCATTGCCACGTGTGGGGCACCAGGCCAGGGTCTGGGGCCTCATGGTAGGCTCACCTCCTCAGGCTCTTCTCCCACCAGCTCAGGCCCTGTCCCTTTGAGGGTAACTGCCACCTCCAACATCGGCCTCCGGCTGCCTCGCTGTGAGCTGCTCCCTTCATCTGGGCAGATCGTTAATGTATGCAGATGAGACGCAAAACTGAAGTTCAAACGCACTCAGCAATGAGCGGGCAGCCTGGACTCAGGGCACAGAATGCAGATGTAAGAAGCCTCACCAGAGGGCCTGAAACTCTCACTTAGGCTCACAGGAAAAGTCAACTCATTAAGTGCTTTGCTAGGGCCTCCATCACAGTGGTGCCTGGTTCTGCTGCCCCAGGGCCCAGGACCTCGGGCAGGGAAGTGGGGTTCTAGGCAGTGGGGCTGCCCAGAGAAAGGTACAGGCTGTTCCTGAAACCCAGAGATGGCTCTGACCTCAGGGGAAGATGGGAGTCGGGCTAGACGTGCACCCGGGTAGGGCAGGGGCGGCCCTGCAGGGGCCTCTCGTCTTGTCTCAGCCTCTGTGGGTGGGCTTCTTCCAGTTGCTCTGAGACTGCTCATAATGGGCCAACTTTTGGCCTCTCCCTTTGCCTGGAGAGTCCACACTGAATCACAAAGTTTAAGGAGTTGGTGCATTTTTAAGGAAGAAAAACAAGAAAGAGAGAGCAATCTTGGACAAATCCCTTGACCTCACTAAACCTTGGTTCTCTCATCTGTAAAATAGGATAAAAATACCCATCTTGCAGGTCTTCAAATGTGCAAATGATATAACGCCGTGCTGGGCCCAGAGAGAGCCCACGGGATGGAAGCTACCGGTTCCTGGTGTTTCTAACGCCTGGCCGCCTTCAGAGCAGCGGAGTTTCCCTGAGCCCGGCTCCTACACCAGCGCAGGGACTCCGGGACTTCCCGTCTCGGGCTGATGGGTACTTGACAGCTCTGACCATTATTTGTTTTGTTTAGCGATTCCATTCCCTCGCCTCCGTGATTAGGATCCACGATTCAACTGGGTAGTTCCCTGTCAGCTCAGCCTGGGCTGTGAATTCCCTCGGAGCTGTCAGAGTGGAGCATCGGAGCTTCCTGTCAGTCAACCAGCCAGCCAGTGAGCCGGTCTTCGAACCCAACAGCTGTCCTGCCACTCGGCACCCACTCATCTGCCCATCACTTGGTGCAGGGGGTGGCCCGGAGCACCCCTCATGAGCCTGCCTGTCCACAAAGCAGCAGTCTTCAGTGCCTGCTTTGAAGTTCTTCTCTGTCTGAGCCTAGGGGTGACTCCCATCATGTTCAGGGTGCATGTGTGGTCCCAGCGCACACATGCCATGCATGGCACTGCATGCCCACGTGGGCATTTTGTGTGGAACAGGAATTGGTGTGTCTTGTGCTATGTTACAATCATACATGCCCAGGGGATGCATCACACCACCTCTCTGTGCCACACACATGCGTGCTTCGTGCTGTGTGTTGTGGCATGTGCTGGGTGGAGTATGTGTGTGTGTGTTCATGTCCGTGTATGGTTTCTGAGAGTATATGACACATGGCTTACAGAAGGTCACACCTTTTCTTCCCTCTGTGTATTCTTTCGACACATGTGGGTCTGGAAGGATACGTAGGAGCTAGCGAATGCTGCCGCAGATGAGAAAGAACTCACTCAGCAACAAGACCACAGTGACCTCTGGTGGCCTCTGGCTCTGCATGTTGGCAGCAAAGACATCAGGTGGCAGGAGAGTCCTTCTGTCCAACACCATCTGCCCATTCACTCCACACTGACTGGGTACCTGTGTGTGCCAGGGAGGGGCTTGGGCACTGATGAGTGTGTTGGTCATAAATGAGACAGGTGTGGCCCCTGCTTTCGTGGAATTTACAGTCTAATCAGGAAATGATGGAAAACGAATGACAATTGCACGTGTGATAGGAGGTGGCAGGCAGCATGTGCCGGGGGATGCCAGCCCGCCCAGGGCATCAGGGAGGGCTCCCTAAGGTGGTGACAATTACTGGACACCTGGGGGTGAGGATGGCCTTCCTGGCAGAGCTCAGTGGCTTTGCACCATGACAGCAGGGCTCTCGGGATAAAGGGACTGGAGACTGAAGGGTGTCGAGAAATTGCAGCACCGAGGTGGCTGTCAGGGGCCAGCATGCAAAGGGCCTTAGGGTCCTGGCGAGGTTGAGTTCGTCCAACCCGCAGGCCACGAGCTGCAGGCAGCCCAGGATGCCTTTGAATGTGGCCCGACACAAGTTTGTAAACGTTCTTAAAACGTTACGAGATTTTTTTGCAATTTTTTTTTTAGCTCATCAGCTATTGTTGGTTTGTTTTATGTGTGGCCCAAGACAATTCTTCTTCTTCCCATGTGGCCCAGGGAAGTTGAAAGATTGGACACCCTTGTGCTCGATCTTATCTCCTAAGACCCAAGGGGCCCCCAGAAGAGCTTTCAGCTGGGAGTGATTTTGAATCTCAGGACCATTCTGAGATGAAGCGCTGAAGACAGAAGCAGAAAGGCTGGTCAGCAGATGTTGTCATTGTTCAGACAGGCGGTGTCTGAGGCCTGGATTTGGTGCGGAAGGCAGAAAGTGGAGGGAGGCACGAAGACTATTTCGGGAGGAATGGTCAGCAGGGTGACCATTGTGCTGCTAAATGTGGAACTACTGGCTCCCAGGGCTATGGGAGGGGGAGGAGGAGCCGAACCTCTAGTGGCTGACGGCCATGCTGCATCTACCCCACCATGGCAGATCTCAAGCTACTCATGTGAACGTGGAGTCGGGCCCTCATGGGCGGGTACAAGCCAGCTCCTGTGAGCTCCTGCCTCAGTGGGGACCTGGGGAGCAAAATAAGGGAGACTCCGGCTTGACTAGTGGGTGACTGCTGGTGCCATTTCCCGTGTAGGGGGGCAGATACTCACTGACTGTGAGATGCCTGTGGGTCTCCCAAGTGTAGATGTCGGGAAAGGACAGACACAGGAGCGCAGGAGCAAGTGCCACGGCTTGTGGCTCTGCCGGGCCCAGTGAGAGTGTGGTCCCAGCACTTCTCAGAGGAGAGAACGCAGCACTGAGGCAGCCACTGAGTCCCGCCTTTGCTCAGAGTCCACGGGCAGTCCCAGCACCAGCTCTGAGTGGTGGTGGCCATCTGATGGGACAGACGTCATGACTCCTCCTCTTTGGCTCCTATCAGGGCACCTAGTGACTGTTCTCCAGCCCTCTTCGCAGGAAGGAATCTAATTCGGCTTAACTACTGGTGAATTCCCACCAGGAAACACCACCAGTGAGTCACCCTGGAGCTGGAGGCAGGGGCGGCGCCCTGAGGGGCTGCCTGTGTGCAGCAACACTGCAGCAGCACTGACTGTCCCAGCCCCGTGACAGGAACTTCATCAGAACAGAGTCAGGCCATCCGAGGCCGCCAGTAGGGCAGCCTCATTACCATGGTGGCCAGGCCACAAGATAATGATCAGTCGGGTTAGCCGGCCCCCCGGGATGTGTTGTTTGGGTGGGGGCGTCAATTACTGAGCTGGCCTGTGGCTGTCACAGTTGTTGCCTGAGATACCCTGAAGAGCTGCCAAAGTAAATCGGTTCTAGTGGAGGCTTCTTCTTTGAAATGTCCCCCCTGGCCCCGCCTGCTGCAGGAGCCTCTCTGTCCTGATGGAGGCATTGCAGACCCCCAGCAGGCAGCCAGCCTCCTGCTCAGGGCTGCCCAGGGGCTTGGGGAAGGATGCATGGAGCCTCAGGGTCTCCTCTAGCACCAAGGGACCACTGAGGGGCAACTGCACTTCAGGGGTCATCCTGTGTGCCCGGAGCATGTGGGGGGCACGGGGGCCTGGCAGGCAGCCAGGTAATGCTCCAGAGGCAGTGCCTTGAACTTGGAGTTGGGTCCAGACAAGAACTGGGAAACTCAGGAAGCCTCTGACCTAAGGCTATGGCCGGCTGCCCCCAGGCGCAAGGCTCGGAGGACACATGTGGACCCTGGCCTCGGCAGTGGCTGGGATGCCATCTTCCCTGGACATCTTGCCAAGAACCACTTCTCCCTTCTGGCCGGCCAGACCTTGGCTCTGCACAGCCCAGCACCTTGGGGTTGGTCCAGCAGTGAACACCTCTAGGCAGCTGATATGGCAGCCCCAGGGCCCATCGCAGCATGCTGGGGCTGTGCTCCACACCCACACACAGGCCCTGGGCCACCCGGCCCTAGGCTCATGCAAGGTGACAAGTCCTACACTGACAGCACGGCTGAGATAAGGGGGGAGGTGGGAGGGCCCGATGCATGTTCAAAGGTCTTTCTGGGGGTGACTGGGGAGTGGCCCAGAGAAGAGTAAGGCCAAGGAAGGGGAACAGGAATTAGAATCCTTACATCCTGAGGTCGTTGTGCAGCGGTGGGGTCTGCAGTCAGGCAAGGCAGGGAGATGAGTAGGAAGAGCCAACTCTGGAGAGCTAAGTGCAGACCTAGGGGACTTGGGGAGTCAGGGGTCCGAGGAGGAAGGTGAGGGAATGTCTGCCCCCCACCCTTACATGCTGTTCCAGGGAGGTGTGGGGAAGGGAGGGGCCGATGGGGGAGAAGCCCTCACCCTGGTTTGGCCATATTGAGCCAGAGACACAGACCTGTAAGTTGCTGCTCTCAGCTGGAAACAGTGCAAACTGTGGGGAAAACTGTCCAGACACGAACCACACCAGGCAGGCCTGCAACTTCCAGCATCCCTGATGCGTGTGCGGCGGACAAAACGCCGCAGCAACACCCTCATTAGTGCTGAGCCCAAGATCAGAAAGTAGAACTCAACACTGGAACTGCCATCTGGAACGTTCACAATTGTCACGTGGACTTAGCATTATGCCAAAGACTTTGAGGCAATCCCACAGCCGAGGCCCCTAGCTCTCTCCCCTCTCCAGCAAGTTAGGGTTGTCTCCTGATCTGCGTTGCGAGAGGCCCCACTTGCCTGGTGGGGTGGGGGCTGCTGGGTCCCCTGAAGGCACCATCTAGAGGTCCCCAGGATTCCCTCCAGGCTCAGCCTTGGCCCACCTATCCGCTGCAAAGCTCCCGGGAATTAGAGTTGAGGCTCTGCAACTAGAATACAGTCCCCACATGATGGCGGCTGGACGGGTGGCAGGGTCACTGTGAGAGGAGGGGAGAATATTCTGGGCTGCCTTCCTGCTGTCTCTAAAGTCCAACCAGCGGCAGCGCTAGGAGGAAAGAGCCATCACAGGTGTGGCGGCCCCTCCCGGCTGCGTGCATTTCCTGCGAATGAAGACTTCTTTCTCCACTACTGGGCACGTGTTTTGGGCACCTCTTCGCAGTCACGGATGTGCTATTCTAAGACACAAAGCAGCCTGGCTGGCGCTTTCGGCTCTGCGCGCCTGCGTGCGGTGCAATGAAGGGCTGCCCGTGGAGGTGTGTCTGGGGCTGTGCTCTCCAGAATTAATGATTCCATAGCTGGGTGCAAGCCGCTGAGCACCGAGGCATCCTCTGCAGGATTAAACGCCATTCCTTGTAATGACTTGATTTATGTTGGGAGGTTTGTGGCTCCAAACAAAATATTGTGATGATGGCAATAAGTCACACAGGGGATGCTCACAACAGCTAGCGTGTGTTCTGTTTGCAGGGAGGTGATGGCAGAAAGAGGGGCCGCTGTGAGACCCACATCCGGGACAGGGAGAGTCCAGGACACACGTGGTGTCAGGTGGTGGGAGCTTGACCGGGGGTATCAGGCTTTGGATGCCTGAGGCTTTGGGGGGCACTGATCTGGTTGGAGATGGCAGAAATTTCAGAAGAGCCGGAAATCCACAGGATGGCATGGTCCCGGGTGCTGGGGATGGTGCATGGTGGTGGCTATCCTGGGAATGTCATTTCCAGCTTTCAGCTCCTGTCGTTCCGGCTGTGTCCCTGACTGAGTGTAAGCCAGCCAAGGTCAGGGCCCCGGGATCTACATGTGGACCCTGAGGGTTCCACCTCTCCTGTGTGCTCAGGGCAGCTTGTGGAATCCACTGGGGCCATTTTCTCATCTGCAGCCCCATGTGGGGTGGGGAGAGGCCTGGATGGGGCCAGGCTAGAATGGCTCTGCAGGGCTGAGCTGCTGCGAAGAAGAGGACTAACTGGGCTGCAGACAGGTGCCCCTGGGCTGCCATCTCTCATGGAATAGCAGAGAGTGATCCACCTGCAGAGCAGAGCAGGGCTCACCTCCACAGCAGATTTAGATAAGAGCCCAGCTCCGGCGCAGGAAGAAACCGGTGGCCCGGCTTCCCCAGCTTCCCTCCTCATCCTTGGCTGAGGTCTTTTGTCACAGATGGTGTCACCCATGCCCCTGACATCTGGAACCAGCTAGTCCCTTGAGGCAGGGCAGAGGATCGAGATGGCACGCAGGGCTGGTGACCACTTGAGGGGCAGCCA
Organism: Craseonycteris thonglongyai; assembly: GCA_004027555.1. Lineage (NCBI taxonomy): Eukaryota > Metazoa > Chordata > Mammalia > Chiroptera > Craseonycteridae > Craseonycteris > Craseonycteris thonglongyai. The sequence goes on along the minus strand of PVKE010000004.1, from coordinate 245,159 downwards.
CAGGGAAACCCGGGCTGTTTCCACCAGCTCAGCTAAAGCTCCAGTCTGGCCAGCAGTCTATGAAAGCAGGAGCCTCTTCACCGTTAAAATGAATCCTGCCTGCAGCCTCCAAAGGGCGGGACAGTGGGTAGGAGGATGTGGGACCGGGGTCAAGTTTTGGGGTAGGTCTTCTCATCCCAGGGGAACAAAGCCGCTCTCTGGGACCGCATGCTTTCTTCCTGAGACAGAAAGATGTGTTTCCGGAAGAGTCCCCTGACCTAAAATGCCACCTGAAAGACAGTTTGCCCATAGGAGGTCATGATCCGGTGACTCAGGGATGCTGGGTACTGGGGCAAAGCGATCTGTTACCAGGTATGTGGCCCCAGCCTCTGTTCGTGGCACATTTAACAGGGAGGTGTGGGTAAGGAAGCCAGGGTGGGGTGAGGTCCATGTGCTGCACAAGGGGTGTCTTCCATGTCAGATGTGATGAGGAGAAGGCATATGGGTGGCATGCTAGTGGCAGCTGGGATGATGGATGGATGGGTCACAGAGGATAGTGAGTGGGATGGTGGTGGCTGGTGGGTAGGTGCTGGGTAGATGGTGGGTGATGGATGATGGGCGGATAGCAGGTATATGGTTCAAGGTTAAGAAGAAAGGGCTGGGGCTAAACTAATAAATAGATAGAGGGGAGACAGGGATGGGAAAGCTATATGACCCCAGGCAGGCTCCATCCAGTGCACCTCTATTGGCCAAAGGGGTAGCTTCTGGTTGTGCCTTCCCTATGGGCAAGAGGGACAGGAAGCTGGGGCCTCCCTGACTGCCTTTGGTTTCTCTGAAGCTCAGGAGGTGACACAGGTGACAGTGGCAGCGGCAGCTTCAAATCCAAGGTAAGCCAGGGCCCCACAGACTCCCTTGAGCCCTGAGTGTACATCCTGGCTACTGAGAAATGTGGAGCTTTTTCTTCTGCCCAGAGCTGAAAGCCATCTCCCATAGCAGAAGATAAAGGCTTTGTCCATCTTTGATGAAAATGAGCCAAAAAAAAAAAAAAAATGTTTGTTTTACAAAGTCTGGCAAATTTTGATAATGAAACCTTTAGAACATAGAATACTGAAACCTTTCTGATTTCAGGCAGATAAGGAATCAGGATAATGCATTCCAACTTCAGAGGCAAGAAATAACCCTTTATCACCTAATTTAACAGCGTTAGGAGAATGTAAAATGTTTAAGTGATAAAATATGCTGTCTTGGTTGGCAAGGAATTTAATTGCCCTGATCAGAGTCCAAACACATTCTCACGGCAGCTCTGAGACACTCCTGAAGAACACGGTGTCCGTCAGGGCAGGAGGTGAGGTGGGGAGGGTCAGCATCGACTTCTGCCCCCTCCCCAGTCTCCCCCCACCCCCTACCGGGAGCCACCTAAACCCCACAGCTGTCTGGGCTCTGCTGTGCTCATCAACATTGTCACCTTGTGAAGCATGACTCAGTTCCGATATTAATATTAACCGGCCGACATATTAATATTAATCAGTTAATATATACTTCCCATGACAACAAGAGATAAAGGAATCGTATTATATGGTGGATCAGGGAACACGGAATATCTAAGTGGATTGCCATGGAACTCGCGGCGTAAAGAAACCTAAGCCTCTTAGGTTTGTCATCTCTGCAGAGAGCGGAGCCGGGGCGAACGTGTGGGCAAAGCCACAGCAGGAAAAGCCTTGGGGAGTACTTCCCTCTCCAGGGGCCGGGGGATGTTTCCCCCAGTCTGCAAGCAGGCTGTGGGACAGTGGCGGGTGGAGGTGGCCCCCACACCCGTTCCTCGCAGGGCCCAGGCAGTGGCTGCAGATCCTTCCCTAGGCACAGGTAGGCTGCCCAGAACCGGACCCCTGACTGCCCACGATGAGTCTACCCCTCTGTAATGACTCCTCTGGGGCCTGGTGGGTGTTGAGGACACAAGGGTGGGTAAAGACATGCTCCAAGCTCTCGGGCACTTCAGCGTGTGTTGCATGAGGGCAGTGAGTCTCAGAGAGGTGATGCGTCTTGCCCTGGCGGGTCCAAGTTGCCGGCCCGGTGCGGGTGGAGGGTGGGAGGTGAGCTGGGGTCTAGGCCAGACCTGTTTGACTCCACGCCATCATTCTAACCATGATGTGACACTGCCTGTCAGTGCCCATGGCCAGAGGGCTGGCCGTGCAGAGGGTCACAGCAGGTCTCACACAGCCCTCCCAGCAGGGTCACAAGGTCTTGGCCTCGGCTGCCCACACGGGGGGTTCCTGGGGAGGCCAGCCTGCTGGCGGTGTCGGGGTGCAGACAGAGCCTTTGTGCAGACTCTCTTGCAGACAGCTTCCACAGGCAAGTCTGAGCACAATTAGCATGTGAAGCGCTAATTATTTTACTTGGGCATCTCTGTCTGAGGAGCCTTCAATTTCAGTTTAATTGGAGAAAAATGGTCATCAGTTACTGAACAGCGGGAGGGCGGTTCCATGCTTCCCTGACATGGAGCCAAGCCAGGAATTATTGGAACATATGTGTCCCCACTGCCGTGCCAGGCGAGGGTGTGGTGGGCGGGCATTGGGCACCCTGCCCTGCCGTCCCTGACATCTGCTGGGGAAGGCTTTTGGGCTGAGTTAATGACTCGACTTTTTATCTTTTTCATTCTGTTTCATTTTCTGCAACAGCCTCTGTTGCAAGAAAACCAACTGCAAGAGGAAATGGGGTTCATTATTAAAAGGAGAGCTCATAATGTGTCCTTCGCTCCCCCTTGTGCTTGATAATAATCTGAGCTCATAAGGAAACCCTCAGGCCCTCCCTGGCATGGCAGGGAGGGTGGACAGGGCTGCTGGGGGCGCCTCTGCCTACTGCTGAGGAACACAGGGAAGACTCAGTCCAAGGGGCCAATGCTGCCTCACTCCTCCCTTGGGGGTGGGCGTCTGGTGTCCAGGGTCTCATGGGAGAATTATGAGGCTTTGGTGCCCACACTTGTGGAAAACTAAAAAGAATGTTTTATTTTTACCTTGCCTGTGTTTTTTGTTTTTTTTTCTTCTTTCGTCTCCTAGGGGCAACCAATGAAGAGCCAATCAACAGTTCTACTAGAGTCAGGGTTAGGGAGACTGAGAAGGTGGGCCCCAGAAGCAGGGCTGCTGGTGGAGTTGGGGGTGTGGCTCTCTTCTGGCAGTCTCTAAATGGCCCAAGGCCGAGGGGATGGCGTGAAGAGAAGGGTGGCCCAGGACCCAGGAAGGTGCTAAGTCTGTGGCTTTCCTTCAGGGCCCAGGTAGCCCCAGGGAGAGATGAACAAGAGACCCTAAGGGGAGTCTGCCTCTGTGCATGCCCTCACTGGGGACCAGAGCCTCCCCATCTCTGTAACGGAGATCAGTGTTTTTGTGCTCAAAGATGAAAAGTGTCTCCAGGAGGAAAGGACGATGGGAACAACCTGGCCTGCGCTTGGGGAAGGAGGACAGGGGTACCTCATCATCAATTGGTTTTGAGAGGCACGCTGAGTACCCGACAAACGAAGAGTACGGGGCCCAATTCCATGTCAAAATGCATCGAGTACCAAATCTGATGAGTTTCAAAGCAGTTGAGTCCCAAGGTGTGACTATGCAGGAAGCCCCCGCTGTGTCAGCCAGGAAGAGCCTGTAGTGCCCAGACCTGGGCCCGACCCTCTCTTTTCTCCTCGCGGCTGCCTGGACTGTCTAGTATATATGTAATTCAGAGGGTGCCAGAAACATGTATACTCACTTCTAGAAAGGGAAAAAAAGCTATTAGAAGTATAACGCTCGATATATAGTGATCACAAAAGATGAATACAAGTCACATTTGACTTCTACAATTCCAAGAGGTACTCAAAGTGGTGACCGTCAGCATCCAGACACTTCTGATTATGGCAAAATACTGCGGTACATATCATGTAAGGAATAAGAACACACACACCCACGTATTCTCCACCCAGCTTCAGAAACCGAGTTTTATCGGTATTATTGAAGTGCCCTCTGCCCCTCTCAGACATCCCATCCTGCCCCAGCCAGGGGTGACCAGTGCACTGAATTCTGTGTTCATCATTCAATTGCCTTTTTAAATGTCATCTTTTTGCATGTCCCCAACCAAGTTACCATTTATTTTTGCAAGATTGTTTGGAATTGGCCATGGTGGGAGTATCTACACCACAGAAACTGGCAAGTGCTACAAACCAGGGCTTTGCTTGTTTGTCCCTTGCCCCCAAAGCACATTTACAAGCATGTGACTGGTGGTAGGCCACCTTCAGGGGCAAGGCATTACCTTCCAGAAGAGGCCCCTGTTAGCGGAGGTCAAATCTCTGATTCAGGGTGCAGCTGGGAGCCGTGAGCAGCACATACTTACAGCAGCCCGGGCTGGCGCACCCACTGAGAAGACAGATCTGGGTGGGGGGCACTCATAGCAATGACCACAGTGACTTATAGCGAGGTCCAAACTAGAAGTGACCCCACATAAATCTGTTGCCTCCTTTCTTGTTCTACGCCTCATTAGTATTTACAGGCCACTCCCTGAAGTTAAGCACACACCTCCCGGAGCTCTTCCCCACCAGAAATGATTCACGACTTGGCATTCAGGGAGGAAAAGCCATTTTCTCAGAATGTCTGATGTCATGATAAAGAGTCCGCTTGACACACACGGGCCCATCCCGATTGTTCAACCCCTCGGCCCCTCCATTACTATTACCCTGAATTAAGAAAGGAGAGGTAAAATTGCGTGGCAGGATGCTAACTCAAGTAGCAGCCAAAGAAAATGCCTAGAGCTGGCATTGTCCAACCTGTAGGCCAGGACGGCTTTGAATGTGGCCCAACACAAATTCTTAAAACATCATGAGATTTTCTTGTGAGCTTTCTATTGTTAGTGTATTTGATGTGTGGCCCAAGACAATTCTTCCAATGTGGCCCAGGAAGCCAAAAGGTTGGACACTGCTAAAGCATCTTCTGGAAAAATACATAGCTTGGCAGGAATTATTATACAAGATGTCTCAGTTATTTGGCCAGATCATTGTTTTCTAGGGTTCTTTTGTTAAGCGATGCTGGAATCTGGCCCCCTGGCTCACGGAGCCCCATTCCCAGTACTCGTACTTCCTGTAGGATCTCACCTGCAGGATCTCACTTATATAAAATGCTACAACAGGCAAGACTAATCTCTGGGGATGAAATAAGATCCGTGGTTGCCTAGGGGGTCGGGGCAGAGCAGGTTGGAGAGAACAGAGGCAAGAGGGAATATTCTGGGGTGAGGAAAATGTTGTGGTATCTGAACTGGGGTGATGATACACATTTGTGAAAACTCACTCACGATGAATGTGTTTTGTGTGTATAAATTATAGCTCAAGTACATTGATAAAAAGGCACATGAACATATTTTAGAACTCTAAAGTGCCATGTGAAAAAAAAAGTGCTATTTCAGTTTTGCTGAGATCTTGCTTGTATCTCAGAAACAGAACGGTAATACCCAGAAGGAAAAGGCTTTCCAAAACCGGAAAAAGAAGTGGATCCAATAACATGAGTAAACAAAGCAATTTGGAAACACTGTCCTCCCTCCACACTCACACACAAAGTAAGCCTTAGGCATTCCATGTCATGTGTGTGATGAGGGGCCAGGTGAGTGGCGGCTGGGCCAGGGGTCAGATAAGACCGGGATGAGGGGGTGCAGTGGTCACAGTGGACACAGCTCTCAGCTAGCTGCCCTCCTTCCAGTGGTCATTCTCAGCTGCAGAAAGTTGCCTCACCCAAGGTCACTTCCTTTTTTTTTTCAAATTTATACTGTCTTTATAAGTTGCATTATTTTTTTTAACAGTTTTTAAAAAAGATTTATTTTATTGTTTGAGAGCAGGTGAGAGAGAGAGAGAAGTGGGAGGGCTCAGAAATCTCCACAGCTGTATGTCATTAGTTGTGCCATGGTTTCATTCTACAGGTGGATATGGGGCCGCATGGGGCGGGAACCCAACTGGGGGCCTCCCACATGGGAGGTGAGAACCTTCCCGCCATCTCAGTGGTTACCAGTTACACCACAGTTTAGCATATAAGTTTGCATTTATATGCTAGGGCCAGGGCCGGGATTTGATCCCCAGACCTTGAGGTTGCAAGGCCAGTGCTCAACCTGCTGAGCTATCCCAGCATCCCCCCAAGGTCACTTCTTCCCAGGAGCTACCTGCATCTAGCAACTGGTTGATTGGGAATAGAAAGGTGCAGGCCCCCTGCGTCGATTCTGGACCATTCTGCGGGCCATCCCAGCTCCATGCGGGACAGCTGACTCCATCACAGCCCGACCTCTCTCCCTCTGCCCACACTTGCTTCCTTTCCTCCCCGCACAGGTGTTGATCCAAGAGAACCCATTCCCTTCCCACACGTTCTCAGCTTCCTTCCCAAGGCTCTGACAGGTTGTACCAGTGGTCTGAGAAAGCAAATGCTAAGATGAAATGTTACAGTTGAGTCACCTGGTGAGCGGGCCCCCGGAACTGGTGCTAGGGGAGGCACAGGAAGCCAGAAGAGGCAGTAATGCAGCTGTTACAATTTTTACTGGTGGTGAACTAGGATGGCAAGCCTATGGAAGGCAATGCGCTGGTGTGTAATAACACATGTCAGACGGCTGAGAAATGTGGGGCAAGTAGTACTTTAGGGACTATGGAGCTGGATGGCTAGTGCGTTTTTGGCAGCCTGTAAAGACACTCTTGTTTTCCACAACCAGAGAACCCATCCCAGGACATAGCTGTAAGAGTAGTGAGCTGCCGAGAATGTTCATTCTCAGCAATGTCAGGCAATGGACTGAGCAGGAACTGGGATGGGGACATCTGGATTGTGAAAAGGAGTGGGTATACTCTGAGAGGTGAGTGACCCAGAAAACAGGTGCTAGCAGGAGCCAGGAGCACCCATAGGATTGGCCTGGAGGGTGTCAGCTAAAAGAGCAGAACGCAAAGCTGGATAAGGAGGAAGAGTTGATGGGGGAGCAAATTTAATAGCACGGCAAGGATCCCTGATGATGAAGCGAGCATGCGGCTAGGATGGCCCTTAGGAATGCAGAGAAGGCTTTTGAACACACTGTATGGAACAGAGACAGGGAACTGCCATGTAGGTCCCGGAGGCTCCCGGAGGTGACCGTGCTGGAGTGATCTGTGACAGGCTGGGAAACCCACCCCATGACCATGTTTTGTGGGAGGGCCTGAGCCACACTCCCTTGTCTAAAGCAACAGAGAATACACTGGTGAGCGGGCAGCAGCAGAAGCTCAGAGATGGCTCTTCTCTGTACGTCGGGGCTGGATGTGGGAGATGACATTACAGACCTGGACTCCCAGATGCCAATGGGGACCTGGGAATCCTAAAATAATAGAAAGCATGGTGCTTAGCCACCATACACGAATCCTAATGAGGAGCAACGTCAGTGCAGCAACCAAGAGCAGCTGACCCGCAGAGCTATCGGACGGTTAACAGGACGGGCCATCCTTACGGGCAAGAAAGGTGGGCCTCCAACGAGGGCGCTGACCAGCATATACACCTCAGAGAGGTCAAGATGGCTGATCAGGACGCGGAGGGTAGCTGGCACAACCTGCTGGCCAGTTTTCAGGTCCATAACTCAATGACTGAAGGAGACGTTGGGTCCACGAGAGAAAGAACCCCATAACATTACAGCAACTGCACACGGTCGTGTTACCCCGTCCTTCCTCAAAGTGACCCGGAGCCATTTATTTGGGTAAGTGTTCACTGTAGGGGAAGGGGAACAGCCACACATTTCTAGATTTTTGTCCAAGTAGACACTTACACTTGGGGACTTGACCTTGAGAATCTGAGGTGTTGCTGCAGACTCCCTGGGAGATGGAGGGCACACAGGGGGGCAGGTAATAAATAGCCCAAGTCTGGCTCAAGTCAGGTCCACAGACTCCCCACCCCAGTGATCATTTTCCCCGTCTCTGGATGTACAGTCTGAAAGGAGATTTGTGCTGCTATGTCCTTGACCTGTGAGATAAGAGCTCTCTTAAGTAGAAGGCTTTGATTGTTAGCTAATCCCCTGAGGCGAGACATTACATCAAGATAGTACTTCTGGGAGAATGGCAGTGATTAGTGCTACCTTTAACGATCTAAAAAGTGCAGGAGTAGTCATACCATCAAATCCCCATGTAATTCACCAGTCTAGTCCCTACAAATGACAACGATGGGTCCCGAAGGATGGCAGTAGATGATTGCATTCGATCACGTGGTAGTCCCCACTGTAACCTCTGAGTCGGGTGTGGTGTCTTGCTAGGGAAGATTGACATGGCCTGAGGGACGTGGTATGTGATACTGCCCTGACAGATAGGTTCTGTTCCATCCCTGACAAAAAGGAGGATCAGAAACCAAGATTTGCACGTGCCCATGCAAAAATAGGTAATTTCTCTTTAGACAGGCTCACTAGCCAGTGGGAAAGACAGCCAGATGAACACGTAATGACCTTGAAGGGTCCTTGAATGTCCTGAAATAGTGGTGGTGGTGGTGTGTGTATAGACAGAGAGCCCAAAATGTTGAGATCCACTTTTGTGGACCTTTAGCTGAAACTCCACGCTACAGTTTGATCACAGGAGTTTAAGCGTGTGTCTTACACTGCTAATCTGGGTTTGCTCCAGACCCACTAATTCTCTCCCTGCAAGGTGGTTTCCACTAATTCTCTGATGTGACCATGTCTCTGTCCCAGACTCCATTTCCCATACATAGCACATGTCCACACAGACTGCAAGGTCATAGGGAACCAGTCTTCTCAGCCCGGCAGGAGCCACGACTTCGAACTTAAGTGTGCCACGTGATTTTTGTGACACAGTTCTGCAAACACATACCCATAGCCTTGTGCAAGATCCCTGGGTGTCATTGGAAGGGTGCCCTTAACCTTTGGGTACAGGGAATTCCCACCAAGGAATCCCAAACCAACTGGGAAGCAGTCGTGAAAGGAGCAGCACGAGGTTAGCTGCTCTGACGGAGTTTCTCAACTCAGGGCCCCTATGGCTTGCTGGATGGTTCCGGCACAGCCTCGGGTTTACATCTAATTCCAGGACAAGGCACAGACGTCTACTACACATGGTTGGAGAAAATATTTTAAAGCACATACTTTCTTTTTAAAAGTAGTATGGGAGGACTTATAAGGGAAGTGACAGGGTCTCCTCTCATCCTTGCTTCTGAAAGTTAACCACGTCTGACTAGACTGCACCAGACGGCAGTGTGACAGACCACTTGTCAGGCTATGGGCTTGTCTGGCTGGCTGCGGCCACTTATTTGTCAGCCGAGACCTCATCTGATCCTCTGGCCTTCTCTTTCTGAGAGATGCCTCCAGCCTCGATGTCAGAGAAGAAAGATCTCCATTTTCAACTCTTACCTAAGCATTCAGGGAAGATCGGAAGAGACACAAATGTGTTTTTGTAAAAATCCCTAAATACAGGTGAACGCTTGGGAGCAATGTGTTTGGGGGCTGATGGAATGAGTCTTGAATTCCATTTGGCACCCAAGTGCATACACAGTTTCACACCCAGTGCGTTCACAAATGTAAGTACCACTGGCATCTCACGCTGTGATTTGTGTCAGAGTAAGTGACTTAATATCTATTTATTAACTGGCTCCGAGCACATGGGATGGAACAATACGATCTGGGCCGGATAACATCAAACACCATGTGGGGTATGATGATCAGATCCTCAGGACAGGAAGGTGACTGGTCAGCCAGCACTGATGGGAAGGGGGGTCGGGGTGGGAAGGTCTTCTGCCTCCCCGACTTCTGAAGGCTTGGTTAACCTTTCTCAGCTTGGTTGCACTCTACCTTGTGGGAGTGAGGAGAAGACTCAGCTGGCGCTGGTTGGTAATAGTTATAGGTCTAGGAGTGAGTTAGAGAAGACATTACCTGGTTGGAACCAAGTTAAAATGAGACTATGAATCTCTAGGAACTGGGGAGGCTGGCATAGCTCAGTGGTTGAGCACTTGCCTCACAATTGCAAGGTCCAGGGTTCGATTCCTGGCCCGGGCCCATACAGCCCCATATGCTGAACTGCGGCACAACTGGTAACCACTGGGATGGTCCAGTGGCAATGGCTCTCACCTCCCATGTGGGAGGCCCCCGGTTTGATTCCTGCCCCTCATGGCCCCACAGCCACCTGTGGAAAGAAACCATGTCACGACTATGGAGACTGCTCTGGGCCTTCCCCCTTCTCTCTCTCTCTCTCATTTACCTTCTCTCAAACAACAAAATAAAAACAAAACCTTAAACACAATAAATCTCCGTGAACTTACATTTCCCCTTGACACCTTTCTCTCTCTTGCTCTCTTTCTGTCTTTTTGCAGATGGAAATAGAATGAGGAGAGTCAAGGCAAACCCTGTAACTGTAAATGGATTTCTGAAGGGGGGCAAATAAGTGGGGGTGGGGAGCTGTGCCTTGTCCCCTCGACACAGCCCATACCAGGGAGCCCAACTGGAAGGCAGAGGTGGCAGGATTCTCACAGCCTTAATTCATCCTGGCAAACTGTTTCCTCTTCTCCCAACGTCTCCCTCCCCAGCCAGGGCGTAGTCTGGTCACCCAGACTGGGAGTGCACTTGTTAAAGAACTTGCATTTCCTCTCTCCAGATGCCAAGGAGAACTGATGTTTACATCAGGACAACAGCACAGCGCTTCTTACTGGCTTCCAGATTCATTTGGAGACCGTTGCGCTTGGCTTCTGGGAGAACTGCAGTTTTGAAGTAATATGAGGATGTGTTTAATTAATCCTGCTCTCCTATGGCCCACTGGTTTGCGGCATTTTGCGGAAAGCCCAGGGCTGGGAGCTCGAAATGACCTCAGGCTCTTCACAAATGGTGACAAGAGCTGTCCTGCTTCTGCCATTGTTCTGTTTTCCCAGGTGATGACTCAGGGAAGGGCAGAGGTCAAATGCCACAAAAATTTACCAGACATACATTTTCAGGGCCTTTGAAACGTGGCCAGTGCGTGACCCCATCCTCCCCCAGAGGCTGAGGATGGCCAGCCAGGGCACACAGACCCCCGGATCAGGCCTGCGCAGTTCTGAGCAGTCAGAGAACATGATGTATTTATCTAGCAGAGCATTCTCCGCCCTGTCATATCCCCATCAAGAACGGGAAAAGGGTAATTGGATTTAAATGTCAAGATGTTTCCAGGATAGGGGGGAAGGCACATCGCTCTTTTCGCAGCTAGTTTTCTTTCTTTTTTTTTTTTTAAGTCTTATAATGAAAACTACAACCACTGGTTGTTGAAGATGACAGGAGAAAAATCACCAGGACTTGGAGATAAACACCCTGTGACAGCCCCGGGGCCCGGGCTCTCAAAAGCAGCGGCCACATCACAAGTGGTCGGGACAAGGGAGAAGCCCAGGCTTAGGCAAGGGGCCTTAGCTGGGCCGAGGACAGACCACGGGAGGCCCAGGGGCAGCCCAAGGACAGGGCTGCTGACACCTGTCCTGGGAGGTCAGCCACACTTCAGAGTGCTCCCTGAGGACATTTCTCTCCTGGAGGTCTGTTGTCCTGTGGCCTTTTTTTCTTTCTTTTTGATTTTGAAGAGCTGACTGCTAGAATGAGGAGGTGAACTGTCTCCCCCATTTGTCTCAGCTTTAATGGCGGCCACAACAAACTCTCATTCCTGGTCACTAGGGCAGCCAATTTCCCTGCTGGGGACAACTCGGAGTGCATGTCCCCCTAGCCCTGCACCTGGGTGTGGAATGATAATGATACACCATACATTCTTTCTCCCAAGTCTATTGAAGCCAGAGCTCAATATACTGCTGTCTATGGCCCTGTGGGCTCTATTCTACATGGCCGCCGACCCCCAACGTCTGTGACATGGAGTAGGGAGGCAGGGAGGGGGTGGTAGCCCATGTGTCTGCTGGTGCTAGAGCCTCTCTTCTGGAACAGGAAGGGAGTCTGGACAGGACTTTTCCCACAGACCCAAGGACATGGGAGCCCCCTCCTGCAGTGCCCCAGACCCCCAAAGCTCCTCCCACACTTACCTGCCTGGTAAGTGGTCACCCCCGTTGGCCCAGCAGGTAGTGGGCTATGCACTCAGCCTGAGTGCAAACAAATGCCCCAAACTGCCCAGAAGGATGCCATCTCTGTAAAAGCGAGGCCCTCCTTTCTGGAGATGGCAATGCCAGGCTAATGGCACAGCCGGGCACAAATCATAGATGGGGAGAGGGTGGGGAAGCCGGGTAGCGAGTAGTTAGACCAGGACCCATGGGGGAGCCTTTCTATTTTTTTATCTTTAAAGATTTATTTTATTGTTTTTGACAGAGAGAGAGAGAGACAGACAGACAGACAGACAGACAGACAGAGACAGAGAGAAGGGGGAGGACCCAGAGCAGTCTCCATAGTTGTACATCATCAGTTTTTCTACATTCTACATAGTTTCATTCCACAGGTGGGAGCGGAGCCTCGCCGGGTAGGAACCAGGCTGGGGGCCTCCCACATGGAAAGCTCTCCCTGGCAGGAACTGAACTGGGGGCCTCCCACATGGGAAGCACACCCCAGCTCAGCATATGGGTCCACCGGAGCTGGGACTGGAACTCGATCCTTAGACCTTGGGGCTACAAAGCGAGCACTCAACCTGCTGAGCCATGCCAGCACGGGGGAGCCTTTCTAAGTGCCCATAGGAAGCACTCCCCAGCCCCCATCCTGATCAGAAGGATCTAACCCAATGTGGTACTGACTGGTGTCCAAGGTGGAGAGCCCCTGGTTAGACTAAGGTCTCCTCTGTCACTCTAGCACGCTAATAGTTGACAAAGAAAGACAGGGGCCCCCAGGAGCTGGGGCGGAGTGGGAAGGCCAGGAGTGGCATCACCGAGGGCACCAGAAAGGCACACAGGGGCCCAGGTCAGCACTGAGTTCTTGGCTAGTCCTTCCCTCCCAGCTTCCAAATGCACTTGCACTTGGAGGGGCTCTGTCGTCGGTCCCCCAGCCAGCCTCCTTTCTTGCCCTTCTGGGGCCCGATTCTCAGTTCAGTGGGCACAACTGATAAGGAACAAGAATGAAAGCCATCCATTCAGTGAGGGCTGAGTTTGGGGTGCTGCTAGGCTCCCCAAAGTCAGGGGAGCCCACGCTCCGGCAGGAATTCCACAGGCTGCATCCCACCCCAACAAGTCTCCAAGGCTGTCCCCAGGCTGAGGGTCCACGGCAGGAGAGTGAGGCCAGAGGCCCTTCCAAGAAACAGCTGGTGCTGGAAGCCCAGCCCACCCCCGGGGCCTGTCTCTGTCCCCACAGATTCTTGGCTCTGTGGGGCTGAGGCCACTGTGGCTCTTCAGCAGGGAACAGTCCCCTTTGCAGGTGGTGGGATGGTGCCTTTGCAAACACATGTTTGTTAACTAGAAACAGGCACAGGGGACATTCTACTGCATTCACAAGTGTGAGGGGATCCTTCTGGAAGAAAGCAGAGAGTGATGTTCTACGGCTGCTGTAGAGAGGAGAGAGAGAGAGAGAGAGAGAGAGAGAGAGAGAGAGAGAGAGAGAGAGAGAGAGAGAGAGAGAGAATGCACTAGAACAGACCCTCTGGCTGCCAGAGGGCTGTGGAGTCGGGAGGAGGAAAGCACTTGGCAGGAGGCAGGCATGTCCGTCTCACATCCATGTTGTCACGCTGCCAGGGGCACACTTGACGCCTCTCCCTATCTGTGAATTCTCGTCTCTTCTCCAGCTTAAGTGCTTACCCTGTGTGTGAGGCATTTGAAGGCTGTCTGGATGGGCTCCTTTGCTCCCGGCTGAGAAGCAAGGCTGGCCATCACCGAGGGGGGCTGTGAGCCAGTGGGGGAGGGGGCTGAGCTGTCCCTGCCCCCTTCTGCCTTTTCCCAGTCTGTTTCTAGGGCTTGTCTTTTGTCGCTGCCAACAGCTGGGATTTTCTGATCCGAAGCCAGGCCTGGCGCTGCCGCCTGCCAGTAAGGCTGCTTGCCTCGTCTGGGTGCGGGCCTCTCTGCCTGCATGTGCTACAGCCTTGCTTGCGCTACGGTGTGGAAGACCCTCAGGCACAGACCCTGCTCACCCTCTGCTCCGCTTAATGCGTGAGTTGGCCAATGTTTTGGGACCACCTGGGAAGCACTCGTGGCTGTCAATGGGACCTCACTGTGCAGGATCTTTGCTCAGGACCCCGGCCCCCAGCAGGGACGTTACTCAAGGTTAAGTCCAGCTTCCAGGCTGCTGCGCTGCCTGTGGTGGCGGGAGGGGCCCGGCTTGGGGCAGCTCTGGGAGCAGGAAGGTGGGTCCTCACTCTCAATAGACTCTGCCGCTGCTGCCCCCCATCCTCACCCCGAGCCTGGGCACTGAGTGACAGCTGTCCCTCCCTCCTCTCCCCTCACTGAGCTCCCTCAGTTGGGGTGGCAATGGAAGGGCATGTTCCCAGCAGCTACAAGCCTGAGGCCTGGCCTGGCCAGCCACCACCCCCATCCCTTCCTCTCCAGCCCACCTGTGTCAGGGGCAGCACCCCTGTCATGCCACGTCGGGGTCCCTGTCCCTGTCTGCTCATAGGGAAATGCGCCTTGACTTGGAGGAGTCGCCAGGTCAGCCGCTAAGGTCTGCGTTGCAGGCTATAACGAGAGCAGGGGCTCGGGTGTGTGTGGCGCACACAGGAAGCTTCCACTTAGGTGACATGCTTTGGAGCTGGAGCTCAGCCAGGCATAGTTCGTCTCTGCGGCTCCATCCTGTGCAGAGGCTTTAGGATGATGCACGGAAACAATGGCATAGTTTAAGAGTGTCCTTAAGGGGCAGCTGTGAGCCTCGGGGGGCTGTTTTTCAACCCCTCCAAAGACAAGAGGCAGCATCCCAGTGCACACCCAGCTCTCAGCTGACCCCCCACGGCCACGCTCAGTGTGGTCACAGAGCTGGAGGTGGAGCAGGAAGGGCACGTGCAACTGTCCCAGCAAGTGGATAGGGGACCCCGGTCCCTGCACCCCAATCTCTGCCATGTGGTCGAGGTACTGGAACGGCACTCCTGTTTCCCTGAGGCTGAGAGCTGCTTCCGGTGGGAGCGGGGAGAACAGTGCATCCTCACGTCTCCCCCGTGTCCAGGCCTTCTGAGGCAAACCAGAGAACCAGGCTGCCCGCTCCCGCACAGGGCTCAGAGCTCACAGGGAGAACTGGAACCTTGTCTCCCATCCTTAGTCACACACACGTGTGGACACGCAGAGATCCATCCAGTGAACTGCCAGACCCTGGGAGGTGGGGTGGGCAATGGTGTGTCCAACGGAAAAAGACCACGTGTCTGGCCAGACCATTGTCCTGCCCAGCAAGGCCCCCCCTATTATCGTATTGAATTCTCATTAATTAATTCTCTGAGGAAGGCTCTATTATTAACCTTGCGCCCACCTCGCGGATAGGAAAACTCTTCTCAATGAAGTGGTGCTTGTCCCAAGCGGTCTCCCTCTTCCCTCCTTGCCCCACCGCAACGGTTTCACTACAGCAGACAGAGGGATGCTTTTACACAGGAAATAAGAACATGCCACCTCCCCATGAAAACACCTCAGCCACATCCCACCAGTGGTAGGAGCCCCCAAGACGGTGCCAACGGCCCCACCGCCTGGGAGCTTGCCCTTGCAATTCCCTCCCTGTGAGTGAGGGCTGGCTCTAGTGACGAGCTTCACAGCCACAGCTGCTGTGATGGGGTCTCCATCATTCTCAAGAGGAAGCCGCCAGGAGACTTCTGGTTTGGTTGCCCTCTCTCACTTCCTCACTCTGAGGGAAGCCAACTCCCAGAATGGGAACTGCCCTGCGGAGAGGCCCACACGGCAAGGAACTGAAGGAGTTTGCTGGCCCGCTGTCTGACAGCTTGGAAGCAGTTCCGCCCTCAGTCGAACCTTCAGATGGTTGTGGCCTGTTTCCCTCTGGGCTTCTGCTGGATTTCCCAGAATGCCACTGGAGCTCTTGGCATGCCCACCTGGCAGGGTGTTCTGGCACAAAGCAGGGGTGGGCCCATCTTCCCTCTGTGTCACCCCTGCCAGATGCCCACCGGGCAGCTCCCTGGGCCGGAATGCTTTGTCAGCGTTCGGTGAGATGCTCTTCTTGTCCGCCTCCAGCCCTTCCCCCTGGGACTCGGGTGTGGTCCGCAGAGGGCAGGGGCAGAAGCTGCAGGACAGCAGCCACGGGCACCACGGCCATGAGCTGGCCTCCACCCCGAGGTCCAAGACTGCCGTGTGGTGCGCTCTCTCCCTGGGACGCCCGGGTCCTCTGGACCCCAGCTCACAGTCTCCCAGGGAGCAAGAAGGGGTGGGGTCTGCCTCTCTCCCTCCATCCTCTGTTCTGGGCTGCCCACACCTCTCTTCCCGGTGGACTCTGAGCCTCAGTGGGCAGGGGCATGCCAGGTAGCCATGGGAAGCTCACAGGTGGCAGAGGAGAGGCTGGGCTGCTTATCAAACCAAACCCAAGTACCAGGGGGCCATGCTAGGAGCTCTCTCCCAGGACTGCATGAGTCTGTGGGGTACAGTGATGTGAGGTTCAGCCTGAATGCGCCTCTTCTTTGCCTGGCACCTCTTGGCTCTCCATTCCCCCTGCTCTTCTTTGGACGTGGCAGCTACCCTGAAGGACATACCTCGGTGAGGGATGTGGCGTGTAGTCCAGGGAAAAGCCAAGGCAAGAAGCAGCTGTTATGCAGAAAGCTGAAGGGTCCCCCGTGTCCCCCAGCACAGGAGCCACCCTGAAAGCAGCATCTACCTGCAACCAAACTGAGGACTTGGATGCCACCCCTCAGGCAGGCCTGAGCCCAGACAGCGTTCTGACCTAGATGGAACGTGTTCATTACCCTGCGTTCGTCCAGGAACTCAGGGGTTGGACTGAATTTACCTGAAACAGCAGCTAAGGAGGCTGACACAGGTGGGCTGGAGGTCTAGAACCAACAATGAAATACGGATTGGCGTGTGAGGCCAGAATCTGTGTGGACAGCCACAGGTGTGGCTGGGGACCTGCCCTGGGGGCCAAGATGTGTGCTGGAGCCCCAGGCTCCATTCACAGTTGTCCCACATTGGTGCTCGGCTGTCACAGCCCTGCTCCTGGCCCTTGGGGGATAGCACCCCCTGCAGGGCATCCATCAATGCCCCCCAGTGGTCTAGCCTGCTTGGGTTTGGGGCTCAGCAAGGCAGTGGGGCCCAGGATGGAGGGGCTGTGGAAGGCAGGGCACCCAGGTTAGTGCAAAGAACACACAGGGGCTGGCCTGCAAATACAGCCACCAGCCTGTTGCAGAGGGAGGGGTCCCCAGGGAGCAGCTTCACTTGGCACCTGGTCACGGTAATTACCACTGAACTTTAAAACCTAACGCAGCAAAACTGCAAATATTTAACACGTGTTCTTGCTCCCGGGGTGGGGGGCTGGCGGGCACAGGGGAGATGGGAGCAAATGGCCAGATTCACACTCTGGAGTCTGCTCACAAAATGGTTTAATACAGAAGCCAGCCCTGAGGAGATGCACAATCCACAGCAAGCAGCAGCCACAGCCCAGCCTCCAGCCCCGCAGGACGGCTGCATACCCTGCCTCCACGGGAAGCAGGCGGGCCCGCTGCAGACGCTCGGCTTTCCTGAGGCCCTGTCAGGACCGTGTGGCACACACACATGCAGACGCTCGTGTGCATGGATGCAGCACATGCCCACAAGCATGCCCAGGCCCCCTGGGCCCCACGTGGCCGGGCTCCTCCCTCTGGTGCTGCTCAGGGCTGACCTGCGGGCCTGGGCCAGTTTGTGGTCGGGCCCTGCCTTTCCACCCCAAGCTCTCCAGAGGGAGGACTTCCAGGAGGGGAGGCGGATGCCGACGGTACCGGGTTCTCCTCTCTCAGCCCCCTCCCAACAGGAACACAGGCTCAGCCTCAGAGCAAGGAAACTGATGTGACTCTGAAGAAAGGGAGGTGGTGTGAGGGGACCGTGATGTGTGGGGTCCATCTGGGCAGCTGGACGCATGGCCTCCCATGGCTGCTGCGTGACTCTGGATGATGGACATGGCCCCGGCACCTATATGTGCTGGGAGAAGACCTGTCAGGTCAGTAGCCATCAGGCATGGTGGCCAGGCCGGGGTGATGGGGTGTGGGGGAGGGAGCCGTGGCCCTGAGGCCAGGCAGATGAGACAGCCCCACGTGCCAGGCCTGCCGTCACCTTTTCCTCCCACTCCCTCTGCTCCAGCCTCTGGCAGTGGGATGAAGAAGCAAACCCAGACCCGCCCTTGTTAAGTCTGGGGCTCCGCACTGTTGTTGAGAGGCGTGTATCCGGCGGTTCTCTCTGCTCCTAGGCAATGGACACCGCTCTGTCCTGTCTCCCACCTGGGTCCCCAGCCTCAGCCCCGCCCCAGGCTGAGGCCTGACACAGAAGTGGCCCAATGCCAGCAGCCCGGTGACCTGGTGTGCGGTTAACTGTCCCCTGCCTTACCCACCACGCCACCTTGCACTCCCGGCAGGTAGCATGGTCATCTCTAGGGATCGGTGGCCCAGGGCCCCCCTCAGGGCAGAACCAGGGTCATTTCAGCTCCGAGCCAACCTTCCAGGTCCAGGGAGGGGAGAAGAGGGAGCGTGCAGGGAGCCCCCACCTCAGCGAGCAGTGACCTTAATGTCCAGTCCTCTGGGCTCACAGGGACAGAGCCACCTGCAGGCGAGAGCCCTGCATGGCCTCAGTGTCCCGAGTGGACAAGTCCAGCTGAGCTCAGGCCACTGACTTGGGCCCTTTAAAGCATCTATCGTGACCCGGTGACGGAAAACAAAGGGACAGGGAACGCTGGGGCCAGAGGTGAGGGGTCGCCTGTAGCGGAATGCCCCAGCCTGGTTCTCCCAGCCCCACTCACACCGCAGCCCCTTCCCTCCTCACCCCTCTCTCCCGAGACTCCAATCTCCCACTCGTGTGGCCTTTGGAACTGATGAGGAAGAGTCCACCCTTTGTACTGATGGGGAAACCAAGGCACCTTCAGGCCGGTGGAACCGTAAGAGCGTGCTTGGCCTCCGGGACCCCACGCAGGGCCCAGGAGGGAGTGCAGGCCGGCACTGTGGCCAAAGAGATGTGGCAGTGGGCTTTTAATTTTCACCTTTCACACATTTAGTTACCAGGAATTTCGGGTTTAAAGGATTAGGACTAGAGGCTCAGCTGTGAGTGAGAGTCTGGAAGGAGCCCCGATAGCAGTGGGCCGATGAGCTCAGGTAGAGGCTGCCCTGGGGCTGCCCTGGGGGTGCATGCAGGGTCAGCCTGGGGCCAGAGATGTCCTTCCAGGCCTGGGGACCTCCTAGCCTGGATCAAGTCTGTGACATGCACCCCGTGGACGTGAACACCCCGTGCGGGCACTCCCTCAATCACACACAGCCACCAGCTCCTATTGCACCCAGACAGTGCAACACACCTGCACACACACACTCATGGTCCTCAAGACATCATGTGCCTCGTCCCCCTCGCCCCCCCCACACCCTACATGCACAGCTGAGTTCAGTGGCTCCCTGGAGCGGGGACAATCTGCCCCCTTCTCCCCATCATCTGCAGCGTCTCCCTCCTCCAAGGATCTGCCTTGAAGCAGCTACGGGCTGGCTGTTCCAGCCTGGCCCCTGCACTGGGGTCTAACCAGGTGTGGCCTCTCCCTCTGGGCCCCTGGAACAAAGCTATCTAGAGGAGAGGCAGCCGGGGATGGCTCCTTATCAGTCCTGTCCAGCCCCACCCCGGCCCCCACCCCACAGCGAGCCCCTCCATGCACCCTGGCTGCTGAGCCCGTGGGCTGGCTTGTGGTGCCTGCCATCTGCGGCAGCACCTCCTGGCTGGCTCTTTCCTGACCTGGGGGCTTCTAGGGGCAGGAGGCAGGGCAGGAGACGGGTGGGGGTGGGCAGGCCTGGGCCTGGCCTCACAGATGGGGCCCACCCAGCGGCCTCCTCTAGGCTGGCTCCTGTGCACAGCGGGAGGGGCCTCCCCCTGGCTGCAGGCGCACATTTTAAGGTGTCTTCAATTATTCATGGGGACTTGGAAGAGTGCTCGAATGCCTGCCCCGAGCAACCTTGTAGCCACACTTTGCAGAAGGTTGCTTGCAGCGCCTCTGGGGGTGTCTCAGAAGGGCCGTGCGTGTCCTCATCTAGGATGAGAGAACCCTGGGGAAGGAAGGTGCCCCCACACTGCACCTGACCCCAGGGGTGGGGGCCTGGCCCCCTTCCCTTCTTCTGAGTGGCCCCGGGGGAGCTTCTTCTTCTAGGGGCCCCAGGCCCCAGGCATAGAGACTGCTTACAGGTTTGGGCAACAGTGGAAGAGACTGGCCAGGGACTGGCCAGGGAGTCTGGGGTAGGGTTTGGGTTTCTGGGGCAGGAACCAGCTCAGGGCCTGGGTGACTGGTAACCCCTGGAGCCCGGCCAAGGGCACAGGGACAGGGGCCAAGGTCACTGAAAGCCAGAAGCAGGAGCAGCTGGGCCTCATCCAGGGCCTGCAGAGTGGCTGTTGTGAGCCCCACGCAGGGCTGGGGGCACAAGGAGGCAGGCCCAGCACCCTTTAGGATGTACCTGTTAGCGCCTGGGGCATGAGACCTATGCCAGGGAGCCAAGTGCCCATAGACTGCTTCTGCCCACTGATGTCCCCATTCCCCTCTGCCAGCACCCACTTTCCTCCTTCCCTCTCAAGCCCTGTGCTTTAAGGAGGTGACACCACACATTTAGGGAGGGGCATGCGATTCAGCTGGACCAACTAGCTGAGTCCATCTTCCGCCTTAGGAATTGGCTCAAGGAGGGTTAGGTGACAAAGCTACGGTGATCATGGACGCTTGAGGATGCCAGGGTCACCCACAGAGAAAAGGCTGCCTGGGAGGGAATTCCACTAGGGGAAAGCAGAGGGGAGGCATGGAGAAGCTGAGTTCTGATGGCACCGAGGCAGCACCTGAATCCAGCCCTACCTGATCCTATCTCCTTCCACTGAAATGTTCCTGTCAACCCAGGACCCTTCTCCTAGGAAGGGGACAGTGGGGGAACGCAGGGCTGTAGCCACCACTCCTCCCTTCCAGGCACTGGCCAGTGGGATGGCCCAGGGTAGGGCATCCTGCAGACAGCCCTCTCCTGGGGAGAGCTCAGGAGTACCCCGAGGGGTTGGTACAGCCTCTGGCATGTGCAGCAGCACCCAGACGACAAACACAGGCACCCAGCACATACCTTCGCGCAGATGCTCACAGACACATGTTCTCCTGTATGCCCACGCGTGCACTCACACGGACCCGCAGGTATATGCACAGACGTGCACGCAGTCCTGCACACACAAATAGACACGCACATTCTCCAACAGATGCAATCATAGACACACACTTGCCACTGAGCCCTCAGGCATGGTCCTCCAGGTCTGCTCACACAGCACACGTGTTCTTACGAGCCCAGGGCGTGCACACGTCCCCACTAAACTGCACACTCAGCCTGCAGGGCAGGGGGGCAGAATCCGACACTGCTTCCTGATCTCCAGGCGCTTTGGAGCACAGCCGGAGGATGTTTGGCAGGGTGAACACCAGGTGAAAATGATTAGCTGTCACTCAGCACTTGATTGATGTGGCTCGCTCTTGGCAAAGGGCTGACATGTTATTGATCCACTTAGTGTACTCACGCCAGCAACCCCTGAGCCAGGACTAGAGAACATAGGAAGCAGGGGAGGGAAGGGCCGTGTCACGTGAGGAGCGCGCGCTGCTGGCAGGCCGCTCCAGCCCACAGCCCTGGCTGGGCCAGCAGTGACGCCTGGGCTGGGGCCCCGGGAGAGACAGCTGTTTCTCCTCAGAAACCTCATCGGTGCAGTTACACCCCACCCCCTCTTCCGGGTTTGTGTTCTTAGTTGTGAATGTCCAGTCCAGGCTGGAGAAGGAAAGGGCTGTAACCAGGGAACAGGGAGGACAGGGAAACCTAAGACCATAGGAAGATTAAGTGTGAGAGCTTAAAAAAAAAAATCAACATCTAGGCCCTTCTCTTGGAGAAGCTAAGCTAAGCTTTCTCTCTGTTTCCTGGCAGAATTTAGTCTAAAGCAGGGGTTATGGCTTTAGTCTATCAATAAACCTTTACTGACCCCCTCATTTTCTTCTTACAGTGTAGGGGTGCGAAGGCTGTCTGAAAAGTAATGGTTCTTGTTATATTGACAACAGCTGGATTTTTCCCGGCAGCCCTTGTATTTACCTATCCATCCATCATCTGTCTGTCTGGTCATCCATCCACCCACCCAACCATCCACCCACCCATCCATCCACCCACCTATCCTACCACCACTTACCCATTTATCCAACCATCTTTTCATATGTCCCTCCCTTTCCTTCCTTCCTTCCTTCTCCCTTCCCTTCCTTCTCCCTTCCTTTCCTTCTCCCTTCCCTTCCTTCTCCCTTCCCTTTCTTCTCCCTTCCCTTCCTTCTCCCTTCCCTTCCCTTCCCTTCCCTCCTTGTGTTCTTTTACCCTTTCGTTCTTCTACTCAACAGACACTTATTACGCACCTAGCATGTGCTTGGGCCCAGCATCCATTATGCTAATGGGAGGTGGGAAGGTGGCTGGAAGTAAACAGAGATCAGAACAGATCTGGGCCCTGTTCTGGGAGGTGCCCAGTCTCAGAGGCCCCAGAAGGACAGAGGATTGAGGGTAGACTAGTACCTCCCGAGCTGGCTCAGGGCGCCCTCTGCTGGTGGCAGAGCAAATGCACACCTCTAAAGCCAAAACCAGCTCTAGGGACCTTGGAACTGGGCTTCCAGGGATGGCTCTGGGGCTCCCAGAAAGAGTGCCCAGAGCCTTGCTGTAAGTCCCTGTCACCTCCCACAAAGTTCTCAGTCATGGATGTGTGGACGTTGGGTTTCCTGTTGCTACAGACTAGGCATATCTAGGAAAATGGCCTTGAGCCTGGGGATGGCCTCAGGTTACCAAGCTTTGGTCACCCTGGCTGGGGCCAGGTCTGACCACCATTCCTTCCTGTGTCCCGGGTGGGCCAGAGCACAGTGCTGGCCACCTACCTGCTTTCAGTAACAGCAAGCATGGCCATCCCTGCTGGGGACTCCCCAACTCCTGGCCCCAGCTCCCCAGTTAGGCTGACCCCTGCAGGGAGAAAGGAACCAAACAGTGACATTCTGGAGAGGCAGGCAGGGTCTTGCTCCTGAAAGCTTCCGCCCTGCACACCTACTTCCTGCGTGCCCATGGCTTTGCAGTAGAGAACTGACCCAACTCTCATCAGCGTGGGGTGCTGCAGTCACCGTGGGCACCCCCGAGGGTTAGAACAGGGAACAGGGCTGCCCCTCTGCATAGCAGACACCAGGATTGGCAGAGAAGCTTCAGCTGGGCATGATTTGGGCTGGTAAACAGTGGCCAGTGGGTGTGTGTGTGAGTGTGCGCACGTGCGCACTGCCTAGACAGTCCCTCTTCAATGGACGAGGACCCGTGAGTCTTTCTCCCACTCCGATGGGCAGGTTCTCCCATCAGGAAGGCCTGGCTGGGAGTTCGGTGGCGCAGAGGAGTGAACTCCCTGCCTGGACAGGAGGGAGCCATGGAGGCCCATGGAGAATGCAAACAGTGTGGAAGCCGGAGCCCAAGCGTCTCCTATGTGGCCCTCCACCCTCCTAGCTTTAGCCGGCAGCGGGCACACTGGGTGTGCAGCACAGTGGTGGCACCGTCACTACACAGGCTGGCTGGAGAGCGGCTTGCAGGAGATGGTCACACACCATGTAAAGCCCGGACTTGCTGTGAACAGCGCCCACATTTTCCTCATTTCTTGTAAGTCAAAATAAATTGCTGCAGGCCCCATTCTGCTGAGGAGTGAGGGCAGGAGCAGCTGTGCATGGGCCCCTCCCCTCTCCAGGGTCCTGCAAAGCCCCCCAGACAGTCCGGAGTGTCTGGGGAGGGGCCTCCTCCTTGGTCATTATGGGCAGGTGGATGGTCCAACCCTCAGGTATTCTCCAGTCTCCTCAGGTGTTTTTCACAGTCCTGCCATCTCCTTGGGCCTGTCACCCACTACCCAGGGAACCCCAAACACCCATCTTTTCCTAGCTTTGGCAAACTCCCATTCCTCTCAGCTTTGCATGCTGAGTCTGCTTCACCCCTTTCAAAGACGTCCCCTTGGTCCTTTTCCCTAGAACAATTCCTCAGTGTGCTCAGCTTTCCAAAACGGAAGCCAGCAGTGAGAAGCGCCTCAGGTTCAACCCCGCCCCAAGGACACAGAGAGATCTCAGAAGGAAAAATTCAACTAGGACTAAACAGATTGGCAACATGGATCATCTTGCAACAGCTGCACAGCCCTTTCCGCCTGTCCTACAGTTTCCTCCCCACACCCCCAAGGCACAGGGCCCTCCCCCAGGCCTGGTCTCCCCCACAACCTCCCCTTATGCCCCAGAGGAACGCAGACCCACAGTTGCCAGGCTTCTCCCATCTCAGGCAGCCAACAACCCCACTCGACCCACCCCCAGCGACAGAAGGTATTTGTCTTACATCAAGGGAAGTGTAAACGGTTTTAAAAAACATGTTAGCAGTTTCCGCAACAGTTTGGAAAACATGTATTATGTTGGAGGTGTCAGACGCCCACCTTGTCTCTGGCTTTGGAGTGTCACACCTATGACATCACCAGGGGAAGAGCGGGGCTGGCAGGCCAGGCAGGGTCCAGCCTGGGGGTCCGGAGCCCGCTGCCACACAGAGCAAGACCTGGGAGCCCCCTCCCTTCTCTGCAAAGCATCAGGGGATTCAGGACACAAAGGGCAGCCCACAGCCCCACCTGCCAACTCCATCTCACCTCCCCCAAGTCCCAGGTGGCTGTAGCCCCTCCCACCAGCCCCCCACCCCCCACCCCCAGGGCCTGAGCGCTCTGGCTGAGTCTGCTTCTCTGTGGGCTCTGACCTTTTCCTCTTCTTGGACATAGCAGATTGAGCTCATACATTGCTCTCACCCCCCTCCCAAGATCCCTGTGCAAGAATGGCAAGGGAATAAAACAGCCCCACAGAAACAAAGGTGCCTGCAAGGGGGACAGCAGCAGGTGACAACTCCAACACGTTTGGGGCAGTAAGAAAGTGGGTGGAGGGTGGTAACAGATTCCCCTGGGTGGAGGAGGCCTGGACTTGAGCCCATGTGTGCAGGGGTGAGCTGCCTCGCTGAAACCGGCAGGGCTGAAGGGCAGCAGCCAGGCGGCCGCCCCCAGCCCACCCCCTACCCTCCACTGGACCTGCAAAGAACCCAAGGAAGGCCGGGACGCTCCAGGCTGGGAGGAGAGCAGCACAGAAATAGGATTAGCTGGCAGCCTGCCATGGGAGGGTCAGAGCCCCAGGCCTCCCGCCCAGCCTGCACACACTGGGAGCCTCCCCTTCAGGCCGGTGACTGCAAGTCTCTCTGTTATGGGCTGACCTGTGTCCTCCCCAAATCCATCTGCTGACGTCCTCACCCAGGACTTCAGAATATGACTGAACACCGGGTTTTAAAGAGGTAACAAGGTTCAAATGGGCCATTAGCATGGGCCTCCATTCACTGTAACTGGTGTCCGTCTACGAAGAGGAAATTCAGACACAGAGGCAGGATCGTGTGAAGACACGGGGTGAAGACAGCCATCTACAAGCCAAGGAGAGAGGCCTCAGGAGAAACCGTTCCTGCCAACACCTTGATCTTGGACTTCAAGGCTCCAGGAACGTGAGGGAATAATTTCCATTGTTTAAGTCCCTCCAGTCTATGGCAGTTTGCGACAGCCCAACAAACCAATACGCTCTTCCTTGGATCTCTCCAGCAAGACATTGAGTCCTCACCACACACTGTGAATAACCCTGTCCCCCACTGGCAACAATCAGATATTTGGTGTCCCACACTCAACTATGAATGAATAATGAAGGGTCACCAGGCACCTGAGGACAGCCTCTAACACAAGAGAGGCCAAAAGAAGCAAAGAGAAAAAGATGACCCCAGAGGAAACAAAAATCACTTGTGAACTAGCCCCAAACTGTGAACAGCTTAAACATAAACCAGCAGGCAGCTGGTGAAACAAACCAATGGTATATCCTTACAATGAACACCAGAAAGCTGCCAGAGGGCTTCCCCGCTTGGACAGCCTATGTGTGTCAATGTGACAGAAGTCCACCATGTAGCATTAGGTGAAAGAAAACACATTACGGTACCAGGCATGTAATTGCATTCATGCAAAGTGCAGGCGTAGAAGAAGGGTTGGGCAGAAGGTGGCAGGCAAGCTTGCAGTGGATATGAGTTGAGAATATCTTCTAAAGGGACCCACACATGTGCCAGGTAAAAAATCACTATGGCCTCCCAGACCTCTGAGCTTGCCCGAGTACCTCTGTGCTGACAGTGGCATTCTTGTTTGACCGGGAGGGCCAGGAACTCATATTCCTGTCTGAAGAAGCAGCAGGAGGCCAGGTACACAGCAGGTGCTCAATGACTGCTTACTGGAATAAAAGATGGATGGATGGAAGGATGGGTGGCTGGAGAGACACAATCATATGATCATGCCAGGTAGCTAGATGACAACCAGGGCTGGCTAACCCAGCAAAGAGGTGAAAGTCATCCTGAGCAGCAAGTCATCTGCACACTTCCCAGGCCCTGCCTCCTCCTGCCAGGACACCGATGCCCAGAACATAAGTTGAACCTGCTGAGTTGCCAAGGCAACGGGAAGCGTGCTGGGATGAGGAGCTAACAGTCCCAGGGAAGTCCCGTCTTCCATATCCTAAATCCCAGTGCTATCAGTGCTCCCTCCAGGCCTGTCCCTGTCAGCTCAGAAACCAGCCCTAGGTCTGCTTTCCCTTCCTGACCCCAGTGTTCAGGAGAATCCCACTGCAGCAGCCCAGCCACGATCCCCAGTACTCACCCCTGGACATGGGGGCCTGGGTCCCAGCTCCTGCCAGGTTCAGATCACACTGGGGACAAAGCAGGGGGTGGCCAAGATAGACACTGGATTGGGAGCTTCAATTCTCTTTCATGGCACCCCCATGGTCTGGACCAAATAGCAGCCCTGGGTGGGGAAGGGGAGGACCGGGTGCAAGGTGCAGGTGTGACTTGTTCAAGGGCAGGGCTGGAGTTCTTCACTGGCTGGAGAAAAAGCTCAGCTGGCAACAGGGCAAACCTGAGAACAGCAGAGCAAGCATGGTGAGTGAGTCTGCTAGGGACGTGTGCATATGTAGAAGGTGACACGGCTTTGGTGCTGGGGTCCGGGGGAGGGAGGGGCTGGCTGGGTATATCTGAGTGGGCTGGAGTGGGCATGCGGTGTTGGAGAGAGTGCTATGTGGTCTATAGGCTGCGCTGTCCTCCCCATATGTTGGGCTGTGCTGCATAGTGAGCCCAAGTTCAGAGGCATGAGGCAGTGTAGGGCAAGCCTGGAGCCAGGATCCCACACTGGGGTGGGCTGGGGAAGGAGGCGGCTGAGGCAGGGGGCTTGGGAAGCGCCAAGGAAGAGCCACACTCAGCTGACTCATCATCTCTGAGTAGACAACCTGGCAAGAGGAGGGTGAGAGGATCAGAGAGCTGTCGGGCGCTGGGAGAACTCAGCCTGGGCTTTGTCACCTGATAACGAAGCACTACCTGGTCCGGCAGATGCAATGCCCTTTTTAAAGCTTGAGTGTGATGTTGTTATGTTATGGCATTACATGCCTATGGTTTTGTAATACAAAATCTGGTATAGATGACCAGCTCATAGGAACATGACTTCTGCCAGGCCCTATATTTGCCTGTGACTCCTGATGAGGCTCCAGCGCATCCGCCATCTCCCAGGTTTGCTGGACCATTAAAGTCTCCCACATCAGCATCCATCAGCCTTTGCTCACGTTCAAACTCCTGGGGATTGTGTTACAATGCGGTTTCTGATCCAGTCGATCTGGGGTCAGGCCCGAGACCCTGCATTTTAGGAGGCTCCCATGTGTTGCCCGTACTAGGGGTCTACAGTCACGCTTTAAGCAGCAAGGTTCTAAACAGACCCTTGCTGTTAGACATGCAGACTCCTGGGCCCCACCCAGACCTACTGGATCAGAACCTGCATTTTAACAGGTTGCTTGAGAGATGTGTAATTATGTTAAAGTCTGAGGAGCACTATTCTGAACCAATGGCGTTCAGTGTCGCCCAGTGGAGCTGCCTGGGTCCCTCCCCTAGAGAGGAGGATTGAATTGGTCTGGGGTGCAGCGTGCACATCAGGCTTTTGACACCTCCGCAGTGAGTCTAATGAGCAGCCCAGGTAGAGAACTGTTATGCTAGCAGCTGCCATTGGCATTGGACTTGTGCTTCTGTGGCTGCCCTCACCCGGCCCTGCATGCCTCATCCAGACTCTGTCCAGGGCACTGCAGCTCCAAAGAACAGCAGTTTCAAAACCCCAATCCCAGCCTCTCCAGCCACAGCTTGAAATGCCGGAGTCCTGCCCGACAGCTACAGGCCTTGAGGAATGGAAACACCGGAGAGGGACAAAGGGAGGGGAGGCAGCTGCCTCCCCAACACAACTGCCTGATGGCACTTGAGAGAGTGCCTCAAAGACCGCTGAGGTGGGAGCATGCCACCCCACTACTTATGACCTCGTAGGCCAGGGCTATCTGCAAGCAATGGTGCCCGCCAGGGGTGCCCAATGCTCATTTCTCCAGTGGGAGAGCAAATGCTGGAAATGGTGGCACCTGGAACCTCACTTCACCCACCCACTGAACTACACTGGTTCCTGTGGCTGGGGTTACCTACGGCGGACAGGGTGTGTGAGTGTCAAAAACCCCAGCGCAAACTCAGGGCTTCATAGCTGATGCCTCAGAGTCCACATTGGTTGGACCATCTCCATTGACACCATTTCTGAAGGAGTCACAAGTAAAACTCTATTTCAGACAACATGATCTTGTACAAGCATTTAAAAAATCCTAAGGAATTCACAAAAAGAACTATTAGAAGTAACCAACAAGTTGCAGGGTACAAGATCAATATAGAAAAAATGATTGCATTTCTATATATTAGCAATGAACAATTCAGAAATAAAATTAACAAAGCAACCCCATTCACGATTGCATCAAAATATACTTAGGAATAAATTTAACAAAAGAAGGGTGAGACTTGTATATAAAATATAGTTAAGAGAAACTAAAGAAGATTTAAATAAATGGAGAGGCATTCCATGTTCATGGATTGGAAGACTCAATATTGTTAAGAGGGTGATTCTTCCCAAATTGATTGCTGGATTCAACTCAATGCCCATCAAAATCCCAGAAGGCTTTTGTTGGCAGAAATGGACTAATCCTAAAATTTGCATGAAAATTTACATGGTTTTACAAAGGCCCAGAATAGCCAAAATTATCTTGGAAGAAAAAAGAACAAAGCTAGAGGACTTATACTTCCTGATTTCACAACTCATAATAGTTAAGATATTGTACTATTGATGTAAGGACGAGAATATTGATTGGTGGAATAGAATTGAGACCCCAGAAATAAACCTTTATATTTATGGCCAATTCATTTTTTACTAAAGTGCCAAGGCAATTCAGTGGGGGAAAAAATAGTCTTCAATAAGTGATTCTGAGATAATTGGATATCCACACGCAAAAAAAAATGAAGTTAGACCATTATCTCACACAAAGCACAAAAACTAACTTAAAATGGATCACAGACATAGATATAAGCTAAAAATATAAAACACTGAGGAAAACACGGGAGAAAAGCTTTATGACCTTAGGTTAAGCAAAGATTTCTTAGATACAGTACCAAAAGGATGCTCTATAAAAGAAAAAAAATATGAAGCACTTTCCTTCAAATTTAGAAACTTCTGAACTTTGAAGACCCTATTTTAGAAAATTAAAAGACAAACCACAGATGAAAGAAAATTATCTGCAAATCCAATACGTACTTATATCTAAAAAATAAGAAAAAAATAGCTCAATAAAAAGACAAATAATAATTTAAAAGATGGGCAAAAGATGTGAATAGATTATTTTACTAAAGATATTCAGATGGCTAATAAGCACATGGTCATAAGCTCCATATCATTTGTGGTTAGAGAAATGCAGATTAAAACCACAATGAGATACCACTTCATACCCACTAGAATGGCTATAATTAAAAAGACAGATAATTTCCAGTGTCGATGAGAATATGGGGACAGTGGAGCCTTCCTACACTGCTGGTGGGAATATGAATGGTGCAGCCATCCTGGCAGCAATTTGGCAGTTTCTTTAAAAATTCAGCATAAAATCACTATACAACTCAAGTGTCTACCCAAGAGACATGAAAACATATGTTCACACAAAGACTTGCATGTGGATGCTCCTAATTGGATTAGTCATAATAGCCAAAAAGGTATAAACAATCCAAATATCTGTCAACCAGTGAACCAACCAAAATTTCAAGTAATGAAGTATTATTCATCGATAAAGAGGAGCAACTACTAATACAAGCTACAACATGACAAGTCTAAGACACTATGCTAAGTGAAAGAAGACAGATGTAAAAGACTGCATATTGTATAGCACTTATGTGAAATGTTCAGAAAAAAGTACATCTATAAAGACAGAAAGTAGGTTAGTGGTTGCCGGGGCAACAGGGAGTGTCTGCAAATGGGCATGAGAGATTTTGGTGGGGGGGGGGGAGGCAATGAAAAATCCTAAAATTGGATTGTGTTGATGGTTACACCAACTCTGTAAACTTATTAAAAATTATTGACATGTACACTTAAAATAGGTGAATGGCATGGCATGTTCCCTTTACCTGAATAAAGCTGTTTTTTTCCCAAAAAGGCCCTGATCCCCCAGTCCCGTGGCAGGCATCCCCTGGGGTTCACAGCTTCCCTGTCACCCCTCTCATTTTCTGGCCGCTGCGATTTCTCTTTCTGGAGTTTTAAAGGCATTTTAGGGTCTAGTTTACCCAGGTCGGGAGGGCACATCAGCTCAGTTAGCCAGCCACACCGCCAAGGCTGACCACAGGGTTGGATAAGCTTTCATGGGATTCTGGCATTTTCTGCTCCCTCAGTGAAGCTACTGGAAGAAATGAAAAACAGGCTTGGTGGAGGGGTCCCCGCCTGGGTGTGAGCTCTGACTGGTGCCTGCTTAGGGGCCTGGCTCCCTCATGTCCCTCCCCAGGACACAAGAATGGTCAGACCAGGGTCAAACCATGCAAATGCCCTTCCTTTCTCTTTCTCTGGTCAGCAGGAAGTCCCAGCACAGTCCCAGCCTCAGACTCTAATTTACAGCAGGCACAGAATGGAAGGAGGAGGAGGTTCCAGACCTCAAGGGCTCCTGGGAACAGAGCTGAAAGGCCGGCTTGGGCAGCAGCGGGGGCGGA
Source organism: Craseonycteris thonglongyai (assembly GCA_004027555.1). Classification (NCBI taxonomy): domain Eukaryota; kingdom Metazoa; phylum Chordata; class Mammalia; order Chiroptera; family Craseonycteridae; genus Craseonycteris; species Craseonycteris thonglongyai. The sequence continues at coordinate 214,057 of PVKE010000004.1, read as the reverse complement.
CACCAAGACTGCCATCACCCTGGTCCCTGTGAGTCCCATGAGAACAGGGATCCCGTGGCCCTATTCTCTGCAGAATCCCAGTGCCCCTGGCCAGGTTGGAGCTCATTTCTGAAACAAATGAGTTTAAGTGTAAAAGCACCCCAGCAGGAAGAAGCCACCTTCTCCCGGCCTGTGGTCTTCCTCCTCTTGCTGACTGTCCCTCCCATTGCCTAGGAAGGGACCAGGCCTGCACACGTTTTGCAAGTTCTGTACATTGTACCTGCTTGATGAGCAGACTTGATTTAAGCCCAGAAAATTCTTTAATTACTGCTGCTACTTCTGGCTGGGTTCTGGAAAGGAACTAATTTGAGCAGCTGAAATAGTATGAATATAATTTCATTACTTGATCTGCCCAGGTTGCAGGCAGGGGGGTTCCAATAACTGGTTTTGCCAAGTTCGTGCTAGAATGGCCATTTCTCGCCCACTGCTGTGGCTGACGCCACTTGCCCCAGGCTGGACCCTGACCGACTATGTGTCCCTCACCTGCTCGTGGCAGGTGAAAATGTCAGCGTGCACTCAGAGCACCCAGCCCCAATGCAGTGGGAAGTGTTTCCCACATGAGCGGTGAGCCCAAGGTGTGCACACACCTCATGATTGTGAACACACTCACTCATACCTGTGATGGTGGATTGGAGCCAGATGTGTACACACTTTCAGAGAGGTCCCTGTCCCTTCACCAGCACACACATGTGCACAGATCAGAACATGTCTGCAATGCACAGGAATAAAGCACACCCCACACATCAGCGAGACAGTGCCCTGCAGGCCCCAGCTGGCCTCACCCTCCACCCCTGTGTGTCTCAAAGTGCTCCCAGCTCAGAGTAACCAACAAGACCCTATTGGTGTCTGGGATCTGAAGACTGGCGATCTCGCTTAGGCATTGCCACTTTCTGGCTGTGTAAACTTAGGCAAGTGACTTTGCCTCTCTGTGCCTGTTTCCCACTCTGTAAAACGAAGACAGGGTGTCATGAGGCTTCAGTGGGAGGATATTTGCAAAGCACATACAGTGCAGTGGCTGGTATACAGCAGGCACTCAACACTCACCACATTATCACTGTTCAGACCACACCGCTAAATGCCACCTCCTGGATGTTGTTGGGACTCTCTGGTCCCATTCACAGCCCTGGTGGCATCCCTAGCAGCAGCCCACCCAAGAGATGGCTGCCCACTTCCCCTCCCCCACCCCCTGCACCATGGTCTTCCCTCCCAGGCAGCTCTGCGCTTCTTTGTACACATGTTCTGACGGACCTGGAGACTCCACACGGTTTTCACGGACGTCCCCCATCATCATCCCTTCCTTCCCCTTCCCTCCCATGCGCCAGGGGGGGCCCAGACCCTGAGGGCAAAGGTCAAATGCCCTCAGAAGTGGCTGTCACTGTTTGAGGAGGGGGATGTAGGAGTCCCAGACTCTTTCCCGGCTGCCTTTCACAGGACAAAGCTCATTCAAACACACCACCAAAATGTGGTGAGGGGTTCACAGATCACCGCCTCCATCCAACCCTGGTTGGAAACCACCTGGCCAGGGACTGGACCCTCTGAGGCCACTGGTCGGGGACTGGACCCTGACCTACTTTGGGGATAACCACACGGGGGAAAGGGAGAGTTTGGACGGGAAGCAGCCCACTCTGTGGGTGGACTTCAGGACTCCTGAGGGCTGGCAAATGCCATGGCCAGGCCTTCAGGCTTGGCAAGAGACAGCCCCCAGCTTCCTGCCTGGACCCCCGACCATGCGGATGGGAAGACTCCCTTCTGTCAGAAGCCAGAAGCAGTAGCTGTTGGGAGCAAGAGAGCCCACTCAAATTAGGCTGTTTTCCCCATAAAAGTAAACACTTTTGAATGAGAGAACTGTCCACTGAATTCCACCACAATTCAAATAAAAAATGCAGAGCCCCAGATCCTGGGAAAATAAATAAAAATAAGCTTTATAATGCAAACATCCGCAGATACGGAATGGCAAGCTTCGGGTTTAGATGGGATCTGCCTGAGTTCCCAACTTCCTGCGACTATTTCAGGAAGGAGATGACCCACGGTGACCCTAAAGCGACAAAGAAAGGTGTCACCATAAACAGGAGGGGCCGGCAGTTGGGCCTCAGCCCACACCCAGGGCATCCTTGATGGGTCCCCTGCACCACAGAGGTGTGTCAGCCTCCCGAAGCAGCCCTCGGCGCTTCCGTTGCCATAACTACCACCATGACCTTTTCAGGGTTTGAAAAGCCAAGAACCACCCAGTGGCCATGGAGGACAGCCACAGGAGCCACAGCCTGTCCTTGGGGCTTGTCTTGGCACAGAGCCATTTCTCTACTGCCTGTGTTAGCAACTCAGGACTTCAGGAAGGTTAGTGGGGCCTTGAGAAGCCCGTGTGAGGACTCCCCGGACCCTTCCCCACGCTGGCAGTGAGTGCGCTCTTCCGATTCACTGTGTCCTGAGCCCACCCCTCCCACAGCTCCGAGAAACAGGCCACGTGGGGCTGAGTGGGGAGGCAACCAGGCAGAAGGGGCCAGTCCTCGGAACCCTGTGCTGCTTTGGAATGGGAGCCTCCCCCTGCCCTCCTTTCCTGGGCAGATCTGGGCTGAGTGGGGGGCTTGGCTCTGACATCAGGTGACCGCCCCCGCCCCCCAAGAGGCCTGGGTGGTGAATGGGAACAGGCGGAGGAGGGATGGGGCACAGGTGGAGGGAAAGAAAATTCAGCCCTGTCTGAACTCCCAGCACCACCCAGTGCTGGGCTCAACGCCAGCCTAGCGGCAGCCACGGAGTCCCAAACCAGATGGAATTCTGGGGCATCTCACACACAGATCTTGAACCCCGCCCTGCCCTCCTCTCTGGGTCCCTCCAGTTCATTCCGGTCCAGCAGAGCGGGAAAGGGGTCAGCCTACACCTGAGCCCCGCTCTGGGCCCGCCTAGTCATTTCTCATGTCACAGGTGAACTGAGCCCGATTCACCCTGAGTGGGGGACCTCGGGGAACAATCAGCTGCTGAGAAGACACAACCCGAAACCGGGGTTTCCGGGGCGCTGGCACAAGCGTCGGAACCGCCGGCCCTGCTCGGGCCCCTGCCCAGGCCCAGACACAATGGGAGACCCAGTTTTCCAGCTGCACTGTAATTTCAGAAGGTGTCTTTGTGTGGGCTTTATTCACCAAGACACCAGGGGAGCCTCGGGGCTGGGGTCAGGGAGGCAGGCTGCCGCCCAAATCTGCCGGGTGTTGGCAAGAAATGCCCTTTGAGGAAAAGGTAGAAAAACAGAAACTACAAAAACTGTGGACCATGACATTAACTAATACCAAGGAGGGCAGAATGAGCCAAGCACGGGTTTGGCCAGCAGGCAAATCTGGGTTCGAATCCTGGCTTGGGCCACTCTGGCTTGTGGGACTTTGGGAATCTGACTCCGCCGCTGTGAGTCTAACTTGAGGACAAGGGCACCTGCCTCACAGGGTGAAGGCAGGTGAAACGAAGGCACTGGGACCGTGCTAGGCACCGATAAACGGTAACTAGTCCTGGGCTTCAGGCACACTGAAGCGAATTACGTGGTCTCATGTTAAAAATGATCATCGTACACATGTGTGGACTCTGTGACTCTCAAAGTCATTTTTGTCCATTATTTCAGTAGGTTCACACAGTGATCCCATCTTCTATTTTTAGCATTTTATTTTTGTTCCTTTTAAAACACAAGTCTTGCTCTTATTGGAAATGATTGTCCCAATATCCTGTTCTGCTCTCCTTTTTTAATTTCCCCACCCCTAGGAACCTTTAGCATAACAATTCTGGGACCATTTCCTATTAATATGAAGTTTCAGATTACAGCGATATGATGTCTATTTCCTAATTTAATTAGGTGATTCCTGTTATTAGTTCCTACACGCTCATTATTTTTCATTTAGCATATTTGAATGTACCAACAGAAAGAGAGGCTCTGGCTGGAGACCCCCAGGGCATCTTCTGCAGGGAGGAGGGGAGATGTTCCCTCTCTCTGCAGGAGGAGGGTGGAGAAACCCAGGAAATGGAGACCCCATCAGGGATGCAGGTGCTGGGGAGCCAAGGGCTGCTATAGCCACGTGGAAGGGCTCCGTCTCATGGGAGAGAGGGTGGGGGCAGATCAGCTCCCACGGCAGAGCTGGGGCCTACAGTGAGCACCCTGAGGTCAGGGTCTCCCGGGGAGGGCAGTTGTGAGGATCCTTCATGAAGCCCTGTCCCCAAAAGCACAATCCAGAAAAAGTCCCCAAACCTGCACTCCCCAGGGCCTCCCGAGCCCACTGGGAGTGTCTGACACCACCCTCCTTTCTGGCATTCATTGGCCGAGTGCTATGTGGGGGCCCCATGTCTGCCCGTGCATGGGTACTGCCCTCCGCCCAACTCCAGGGGGCACCCTTCACAGTGCAGGTTAAGTAGGCTGACCAGACGTCCTGTTTTAAACGGGACAGAAAACAACGGTACTACCCTGTTTTAAACAGTACCCATGGTCAGCCTACTATAACCTTGAATTTAGCCCAGTGAGATGAGGCTCCCATGTAGCATCTGAAATGGGACAGTGCTGTTTTCTGTCGTTTTAAAATGATACGTCTGGTCAACCTAAGTCAACACCACCCTGGAATTAGCACAGAACACAGTATGAGTGGTGTCCCCAAACATGCAGGCCCGGCCTCAATGCTCCCACCCTACTGAGGTGGGCTAGGCCCCCCCTGGCCCCCTCCCCATTGCCAACCTTCACACTGTCCACACAGAGTCCCCCTGGGCTCTGGCTCACTGACTACCCGTGGCATCAGAAAGAACTCCAACAAAACCACTCTGCAGTTTACAAGAGGGGGCAAGAAGCCCGAAGGCCATGCTGGGAAAGGTCCCAGTGACAAGCCCCCCCCCTCCCCCCCAAGCCCTGACTTTGAGAGCCGGTGCACAATGTGAGGAGGAGGAGAGCACAAAACTCAGTGGGCGGTTTTACTTAGAGTCCAATTTCCTTGGCTGTGGCTTCAGACAGGCGAGCGGGAGGGAGGGCGAGGCGGACCCTCGCGGAGCGCCCGGCGGTGCGTGCTGCTGCACGCGGGGAGAGCTGGAACGTGCTGCAGGCACATTGTTTGAAAACACCTGGGTTCCGGGAGTCCCAGCCCTGCTGATTTTGCGATGATAGATTGCCAGCTACTTAACAGGATGGATCACTGCAATTACATGTCACTTCTGATACTCACAGTCACAACAAGGATGTGTCAGCCTCGCCAGGTTTGTAGGAAATATAGATGATGTTCCGCAATGCCGTTAGAAAAGTTTCAGGGAACAGACGCGAGAGGATTCCAATAACATCCACCTGTCCGGGGAACCCATGTGGCTCCATGGAAACTGGAGGGGCTGGCTCCCTGGTCCAGAACTGTGGGCTTGGACACCCTGGTCCAGCAGCTGCCCCTCCAAGAGCCGAGGAGGGACGGCTACCACGCTTCCATTTACTCCATCACCCTTGTACAGTGAGCTGCTAGAGCCACACAGTAGTTACTCCTGTGGCCCTGGCCTTCCCAGGTGTGGTCTCAGAGGCTCAAGGGGACACACCTGGACAAAGACAGTTGCTGTAGGAACAAGACAAACCCTCTGACATTGCAATGGAGTCCTCATCCCTGGGATAGGCAGGGCTGTGTGGTAACCCTGGGACCAAGAGTGAGGGCCACACGTCTTCCAGCCAACATAGCCCTGCCTCCAGGGGACCAGCGCAGGACCCTGGAGTGGCACAGGCCCACGACTGTTGGAATTCTGGGCCTGTCCCTTTCTAGCTGTGAGATACTGGGTGGGACACTCAGCAGCGTGCGCTCCTGGGAGAGACTCCAGGCTCCCATAGCGTCTCTCTCATCCAAGTCCGTTTCAAGGCTTCTGGTGAAGATCAGTGCCTGGTCACCTCTTGTGCGCGACAGGAAGCCCTCCTAACACCTCCAGCCTGGATCCTGCTCTCCCATATGTGGGAGGGAAGGAGTGAGTGCATGGCCTGTGAAGGGAGATGCAGGTAGAGGAGGGGTAGGGCAGGATGGGGGCTTCCCGCTCCTCTCACCTGGTCCTAAGGTCTGTGGAGCTGGAGTAGCAGGTGGAGGAGTTATACGGCAACTCCATACACCCTGCCCAGCATCTCAGATGTCATCTGCTTAAAACAGGATGTGGGTTTTTCAGCCCCCTCCCCAAGGGGGGCGGGGGTCCCTGCCTAGCACATCTGCCTCAGTGAGAGGCACCACCAACCCTCATCTGCCAGAGCCAGGAACCCTGAACCGGAGTCATCCTGAAGCAAGCCGGTGCCCCCACTCACCCTCCCACCCACCCTGCACCTGACCCCCAAAGCCCCAAATCCAGCCCTCCCTGTCCCTGTCCACCCTAGTCCTTGCCATCTCTTCAGGCGGCCCTCAAGCCCTCCCAGCTGGCCTCCTTGTGCTCGTTATCCCCTCCCCTGCTCCTGCCCACAGCTCCACGACATCTGACCATTATAGTAGGCTTTGTAACGGCCACTTTCCCCAATCCCCTGCGCTCCCCGTAGCCTAAGGCAAAGGCTGGCCCCTGTGCAATGCTATTGGGCTGCCTGGGCCCCAGGCCTGGCTGTGTCTTCACCCATGAGTCTAGATTCATAGTTTGTACTCCAGCCCCTAACCCAATGGGAGTTCTTGCCACGCCGCATTCTCCCACGCCTCCAAAGCTTGAGCCACACTCTTCTCTCTGCCTGGGCTCTGCTCTGGGCCCAGACCTGGCGAGACCAAGTGGTTAGGAAGGCAGTAGGGACAGTGGGCAGCAGCCAGCTGCCTAGGGGCCAGTCCTGGCTCTGAAGCCCAAAGCTGTGTGGCCTGGGGACGGCACTTAACCTGTCTTACCTCAGCAGTCTCACCTGTCACATGGTGTCATAGAACTTAATTCATGGGGTTTGGAAAATATTAAATGAATACATGTAGAGTGCTTGGGATAGTGCCCAAGAGTGCGCACCAATTTCAGTAGTGTTGCTGTTTGTTATGTCCACACTAGGGAGTGCTTGGTACCTCATCTGTAAATAGGAATAATCACTGATTATAAGAATTATATGCATGAAGACTTGGCATGTGGTAAATGGCTGATCGATATTTATATTATTATTATTATCCTTGGATGCCCTTGTGCCCTAGAAGGAATGCCCTGGGGCAGGCTGTAGACCAAGACACCATCAGGGCTGCCCAGTCCCTTTGACTGCACTCAGGACCCCTGAGTGGGGACCTCTGCCATCACCATGGCTGCTTCCCCACCTCGACACCCCAGCATCAGCCCCAATCCCCAGCACCCACACCCTCAACTCTATGGCTTCGGGAAAGCAGAGTTACACCACTGAATCCCGCTTTCAAAACTCCAGCTATGCAAAAACCAAACATTAAGAAAAAACCCTACTTATACAGTGCAACAGAATCTGTATCGTAAAGTCACATTTCTTTTTATGTATCAATGAATAAACCAATCAATTCACCATTCACTTTGGCTTCATGGGTCACTAACAACAACTCGCTTCACCCCATTAAAACAAAATCTATCCCACTTAAGAGAATGGAGAAGAAAAGATAAAATTAGAACATTGCATTGTGTAGCCTCAGTGAATGGACGGATCTAGGTGCCATGATGGATGGCTCATGAATATCACAAAAAGAGAGCTGGGCAGATGTGTGCCTCCTGATGGAAGAACGTGGGACCACGCATGAATTCTGGTCAAAGAAAGAAGGGAAAACCTACGGCTGATAGAACTGCTAATTTACTTAAGTTATTGGAAATAGAAAGAACAGAAGACAATGTTGAACTATACCAAATGACCCAATCAGCGAAAATCCCAGCTGAGAGAAACTCTACAGGACTTGGGACCCAGTTTCTTCCAATAACTAGCAAGAAAGGAGATGGAGAGGGAACCTTACAGATGGAAGAGATTTAAAGACTCACCCACCAACGGCAAAGTGTGGGCCTTATCCAGGCACTGAATAGAACAATCTGGAAATAAAGGTATTTATAGTATTTATGAGACCAAGAGACATTGGAACACTGGCTGGATATTTGATGATATCAAGAAATTGTTCGATATTTAAAAAAAATAGTTCTTCTATTTTTAAAGATTTATTGTTTTTGACAGAAAAAGAGAGGCAGAGACAGAGAGAAGGGGGAGGGCCCAGAGCAGTCTCCGCAGTTGTATGTCATCAGTTTTCAACCTGGTTTTGTTCCACACAGGTGGGTGGGGGGCCACGCAGGGCAGGACCTGGGCTGGAGGCCTCCTGCATGGGAAGCACACCCCCACTCAGCATATGGGTCCACACGGGCCGGAGCTGGGATTCGATCCTTGGTCTCTGGGTTGCAAAGTGAGTGTTTAACCTGCTGAGCCATCCCGGGTTTCCCACCCAAAATAGTTCTTTTATTTTAGACTGAGAAATAGATTGAAATATTTGTGGCTGAATTGATATTCCATCTGGTGTATGCTTCAAAACCATCAGGAGGGAAGTGGATGGGCCATCCTGACCACGCTGGGTTTGGGGGTGGCAGGTGCATGGGGTTCACTGTACCTTTTTAATCGACTTCTCTCTGTGTTCCAAACGCTCCATAATAAAAAGTTCACACAGAAAGGCAGCTCATAAAAATTCAGTTTGCCCAGCCACAGGTGTGGAGTTTATCTTCTGCCTCCCCAGGGCCACAGCCTGTTGGGATGTGCCATTCCTGATTCTGGCATGCTCTCGAATCTTCTGTTTAGGGAAGGGGCAAGCCTGGTCTCCTACGTCAACAAGTGAGGTTCCTGACGCCCCAGGGCCTGGCAATATGGGAGCCGGGAGAGTAGTTGGATAGGTGAATTCGCTGATCACAGAAAATCTAGTCTGAGAATGGAGGTAGGTTCACTGGCGCTGACTCATGTTTCAAAAGGTTTGATTTAAATATATAGCAAATGGGTCTTTTTAAAAGATCTATTTTATTGTTTGAGAGAAGGTAAGAGAGAGACAGAGAAGGGGTGAGGGCCCAGAGCGGTCTCCATATTGTATATCATTAACTGTGACATGGTTTCATTCCATACAGGTGGATGTGGGGCTACACAGGGCAAAACCTGAACCATGAGGGGCGAGAAGCTTCACTGCTGAGCCATCCCAGCAGTTACCAGTTGTGCCACAGTTCAGCATATGGGTTTGCACGAGCCGGGGCCAGGATTTGATCCTAGGACCTTGTGGATGCAAGACAAGCACTCAACCTGCTGAGCTATCCCAGCACCTACAAATAGGGCTTTTTGTTTTTGTTTTGAAGATGTATTTTATTGTTTGAGAGAGAGAGAAAGGGGTGAGGGCCCAGAGCAGTCTCCATCATTGTACATCATTAGTTGTGACATAGTTTCATTCCACACAGGTGGATGTGGGGCCGCGCAGGGTGAGAGCCGAACTGAGGGCCTCCTGCATGTGCAGGAGGTGAGAACCTTTGCCACCGAACCATCCTGGCAGTTTCCAGTTGCGCTGCAGTTCAGCACATGGGTTTTCATGGGCCAGGGCCTGGGATCAAACCCTGGACCTCACGGTTGCAAGGCAAGCTCTCAGCCACCAGCATCCCCTATAGCAAGTGTTTTTGAAAACATGGCTTAATTTACTAGAGCTGGCAACCCCAGGAGACTGCATCTAACGCATGAGCCAGGTGAGGTTGGCTGAGAAGTTCAGGTTCTGTTAACACCTAGTAGCTGCCTGAGAGAAATCTGCATGATACTCCAGCCACAAGCAACTAAGAGCCCGCCTCTGCAAGCATGTTTCCAAATCTTCACCTGACCCCCCTCCCGCTCCCAGCTTGGTCAGTGCCACCAACAGCAGATCTTAGTGACTTCATTTGTGGAGAACTTTCTGCTGCTGTGAGAAACAAAGAAGACTATGTGGAATTTTTCTCTGTAGATGGGTCTCCCCAGTGGCCTTGCCTGATCTAGAGTCAGGGCAACCTCTGACGTCTGTACTTCCCACGGGCAAAAATCCACAGGGAGAGGGCTTGCCCAGAGCCTTGGGGGCCACCCACCCATGCAACTGGATACATACACTTTGTAAGCACTGGTTTCCAACAGATAAATGTAATCAAGGTTTATATGCTCAGAGAAGCCAACAGGATGGGATTGTTTCACGCGAAAGATCAGAAGAAAATTGTAACTAATGTTGTGGAAAATTACTTTGATATTGCTTTCTGGGTACCGAATCACAATTAGGAGGCTCTGAGAAGTACAGGGAAGGAATAAATGAATAGTAACAAATCAACACAAACAGCCTGTGTCAGGAACGCTTTGCGCGGGCAAAGTAACGTAAGCATTATTTAAAGTTTTATGACTCTGTTTGATGGGATCTATGTAGAGTGTCAGGACTGCCCATTACCAGGCACATGACAAGGGTGGTCCTGCTCCACTTACAGCCAGAAGAACAAGGTTCCAAACCCAAGTGGGCTCCTTGCCCGCATCTGCCAGGCCCAAGTGGTCCATGGCTGCAGGGGATTCTAGCTTCCACTTCCTTCCATCCTGCCTGCCCTGCCACCCCGAGGCTCCACGCTCCCTTCCCTGCTCGCCACTCCACCCTAGACATCCCACATGTGCATGCCCTGCGCAGCTGTACAGGGCATTGCTGGCTGCCATGAAGGGCCAGAATCTACTGCCCCCCAGAAGACATGAAGGGCCAACTGGCTACAGAATAGCAGGGCACATGTCGTGGCCACCAGACCCATCCCCACCTAGGAATCCAGCACGGGCCCCTAGTGCCATGAATGGTGGCATGGCCCTTGTCCCAGCTGGACACCACACACACACTCACGCCTTCTCTGCCAGGCTCATCTCACAGAATGCAGACACTGGCCTGGAGGACCCTCTGCCCATGTGTGTGCCCCAACCACACACGCACCCAGGCAGGCACCAAGGATACGCGGGCAGCCCTGACCCCAAGCCGTGACTGAGGGCCCCTTTTCAGGAGCTCGCTTCTGCCCAGATAATACCCAACGGTGGGGCCAGTGCTCAGTCTGTCCTGACAACGCTGCCCTATGGGGCCCGATTCTGCAGCCAGTGTCACCGGCCACTCTAGGGCTCACAGGAGGCTGCAAAGTCCCCACAGGGGAGGCAGCTTGGCCACTCATTCTTGCTTCTTCAGAAGCCGGAACAGCCAGACCCACTTCTGCCAGCCACCATGTGTGAGAGTCCGGCCTATGCATGAACCAGCACCATCTCCCAGGGCCCATGGCCTTGGCTGCCTCTCACTGACCTCCAATCAAATCATCAGCCTCTCTTCACCCAGGGCCTCTGGGAGCAGCTGCCAGGCCTGGGGTCTCAGCTCTGGGCTCCGCATGCTCCTGCCTCTCCATCAATTGTCTGCAGGCCCACATGCTCCTCAAAGAGTGCAAACCAGTCAGTGCTGAGGGGAGGCTGCCTGCCGGAGGGCCCAGCATACCCCCCTCCCAGGGCAGGTGCCCAGGCTGTGCTCTGCCCTCCTGTGCTCCGTGCTGCTGGCAGGGGCAGCGTAGGAACCCTCTGCCTACGCCCCCAGCCCCCACTCCTCCTTCATATTGTCCGTGTGCTAGAGCACATGGAGTCTTCAGGGACTACTGAAGACTGGCAAGAGTGCTGTCCTCTCACTGCGAGGCAGACTGGCCCCTGGCCTTGATCTTCTGCCCGCTGCCCTCCCATCCTGCTGTGTTCTTGGGGGCAGGGGCTGTGTCCCAGCAGCAGGTACTGGTGCTGGGCCTGAGCTTCCTTCTCCCCATCCCCTTTGCCACCACCCCTGCCCCCACAGACCTGGGTCACCAGGGACAGGTGGGACAGGAGGCAGCAGGTGGGGTGCCAACAGGAGCAGTCTGAGCAGCACAAAGCCAAGAGGTACCCCAACCCCCCCCTGTCCAGACTGGAAGGGCTAGATTCGCGGGGGTCCCAGGTCTCGGCAGAGAAAGAGTCCCACTTGGGGGTATGAGCTCAGGGAGAAATCATTTGCCCTATGATGTCCCAGATCATGTGGAAGAGGCCCTGAGAGGCGACAGCATCCTCCTTAAATCGGAGTTTGACCGCAGACAACGACCAGCGTAGAGATGGGCAGCTTGGCCATCATTCCCAAAAGGAGTGCACGGGCCAGAGGCCAGAGGCAGAGGCCTGAAGCTAGTGGTCTGATGTCAGTGTTCCCACATAGAGGCTGATGCCCCCCAGGAGGAGGCCAGCCCCCGCCCCTGCCTGCCGGGCTCTCAGCACAGACTTGGCCCCAGGGCAGCCACGTGGACGTGTGCACCTTGGGCGGGAAAGCCGGGGCACACAGGCGGCAGGGCCGAGTGTGCGGGCTCACCTGGCACCTGCTGGGGGGTGAGCTCCGTGGGGTCCTGCAGGCTGATGAAGAGGAGGAGGCCTGCGGCTCCAAACAGCAGGATGGACGAGAACATGCAGGCCAGCCGCATCGTTCCAGCACGCAAGGTCGTCCGGGCCTTGCTCGAGGCTCACCTGCTGGGGGCGGGAGGCGAGTGCTTCCCTCATCGTCCACACTGGGCGTCCATCAGGCTACAGTCTAAGGGCAGAGGGGGGAGAAAGATGGTCCATCACTGAGGCCCAGGGCTTCCCGGGTGGGCTGGACACCAGCCACTGTGTGTGAATCTCTCTACCCTTCGGAACTTACTCAGGTACGTCCCCTCTGCCTTTTTATGCCCTAGGAGGCTGAGGGAAGTCCAGTCACCACCTGTGGCCAGGACACCAGCTGCCCTCCAGGATTGGCATCCCCAGAAAACCATGGGGACAGATACACTCTTGCCTCTGCCTGGGGGAGCCCAGAGGAAAGCCCCAAGACCCCAGCCAGGGACAGCAGCCATCCCCATGCACGGTCCAGGCTCTCTGCACCTCTACATAAGTGCTCACAGTGACTTCTAGGTACAGGCAGGAATCAGGTCCTTGTCCTTACAACTGGCCCAATGGACAGAGAAGGCCTTGGATGTCTTAATCTGCCCCGGCCTCTCTCTACGGGACGATGGGGATAAGAGTGGCCACAGAACAGGAGGCTTTGAGAAGGAGCCTCCCAAGCCCAGAAGATGTCAGGGACAGACTGACTCCCCAACCCTGTCACTCCCCCACGCCAGCCAGACAGGTCCCTCCCTGACTGATAGATGGGCTGGTGGGATCGAGGCCCCATGTGATCATCACATCCGTGAAGCTCAAGCTCTGGCCACATCACGGTTGTCCCCGGTCCTGAGGGCCTCAGGCATGCGGCTGAGGCAGGGCAGCCAGATGTGCATCTGACTGAGCCCAGGAGCTGAGGCTCCGAGGCTGGTCCCTCGTGTTCCTGTGGGTGGCCACCTGCTGCCGTGGCCACTGCAGGCCCAGAGCTTGCCCACCTACCCACGACACTCACCCTTCACCCTGGTTCACCAACCGGTGGCCCCAGTGGGGCCAGGCTGTGGGTCAAAGATGGGGGCACCCCAAGGCCATCTGCCCAAAGGAAGGATGTCAGTTCTTGTGGTGGAACAGCATGGGCGCCGAAGAGGAGGCCACATAGGAGGCTGTGACAGGGCAGCAGATGTCCCAGGGTCTCCCCTTTGAAGGAGGGCTCCTGTCCTCTGGCTCTCATCTGTTCTTGCCAGCCCAGGGCCCAGAGATACCACCCTCTTCTTGCCCAAGGAGCCCTGGCTTCACCCATCCTGGCAACAGGGCTTTGCCTAAGGGAGGTTGAGCCAGGTGGGGGCTCCCGGCAGCCTCTGAGACCAAAGGCGGGTGTCTAGTCGGGCCCCAGACCACAGGGATGTTTCCCTGCTCAGCATCTTCCCAGGTGCGGGGAACCCATCCTGCCCTGGCCCCCGGGCCCTGGGGATGGAAGCTCCAGCTCTCGTCCCTCAGCATCCAGCCTGTGAGGCATGAGGCAGGAAGTGAGAACAAGAGCACCCCCTCCCTCCCCTGCCCAGACAAAAATTCCCAAGGACTAGACTGTTCTCAGGAAAGCGGAGGAGTATCAAATTGCAGGTTTGGGTTTCTCCCTTCCACAGTGTCTGTAATTATTTTTTCACTCAGTTAACTTTAATTAACCTGCCTCGGGCCCCTGCGCACGCGGGGAGCGCGCATGAACGCCGGGCTCTCTGGGCCGTGCTGAGCAGGTGGTTCCCACGATCTCCTGGCTTACAGGTTTGGGGGGTCGCGCTAAGCCAGGCTCAGCTTTGTTTGCAGAGTGGGCTCCGGGGTTTCAGGCTGGCCCCCATGTCACTGCAAGGGCCCCCACCTCAGAGAAAGGCTGCCGCTTCCCACCATCACCAGGGACACCGGGCTCTGGGCTTGCAGTGGGTGAACATGGGCAGCCACATCCTTAATGGCTCAGACCCTGAAGCCCCTCATGGGGGACCATGACCTCCCGCTCCGTGGTTGACCTGGATGGGACTGTCCCGGGGACCAGTGCAGGCCCCACTAACACCAGGCCCGAGGTCCAGGGGAAGTGTGAGTCACAGATGGGGCCGGGGGAGCTGTTCTCCCCTGCCCTCGCTCTGCACCCCCGCCCCCCTGCAGACAGCTTAACCCCTTGGGATTTCCAGGCGGTCAAGAAAGGGGTGAAAAAGTAGGAATGACGTACACACTGATGCAGTGGGCACAGGACCCTCAGGTGGGGAGCAGGGGAGTCTGTTCCGGAGCAGGTGCACATGCGCTAACGTGTATATGCACACACCTGCCCAAGCCCACCACTGCCGGCCCCAGCAAGACCCCAGCCGTAAGGACAGCATTACAAGGGCGGTGGTGTTGGCACATCTTCTGCAGCCACACCAGCCTCCCGAGTCAGACACGAGGCTGGGAGGCCAACCTGATCTCCGGTGACCTCTGCCGTCAGGACATTTCATAAGGAGGAAGAGAGGAAAAGAGAGAGGAGGGCGGGACGAAAGGACAGCAAGTTTACGACTAGGGCACGTGGCTGCCCAGTAAAACAGTGCACGTGCCGCCCAGCCTCAGCCCAAAGACGGGCGCCCATGCCATCACCGTCGCATTGACTGTACAGTAGCTGGCGCTGCAGAAATGATGACAGGAGAGCCAACCAGTCCCCTCTTCTCTACAGTCTGTGACATCGTCACCGTTCAGGCCAGTACAGACTTCCCCTCTCCTGCAGCGAAGACTTTCACCACCACCACTTATTTCTGAACTTCCCAAACCAACCATCCACAGGGAGCGAGGATGAGGACCACACACCTGCCCCCAAATCTGGGGTCTGGGGATTGCAGGAGGAGGACTCAGCCCAGGACCTGCATCTTCACCATGGCAAGAGTGTCAACCATTTGAGTTTGTCTGTTCAGAGGCCTGGCAGAGGGGTGTGTGTGGGGGTGTGTGGTGGTGGTGGTGGTGGGGGGTGGTAAGCACCCTGTCCTTGCCCAGGGGCTAAAGTGAGAGCTGCACGTGGCTGCCCCTGCCCAGCCCCTAAGCATCAGACCCCAGCCTCACCCCACATCCGGGACCCTCCTGTCAATGTCTGCTCTCCCTGGAGACCATCTGACCAGCTAACTCCCTGCTCTATGCAAAAGGCATCAAAAGGTGAGCTTGCCTCCCCTCCTGGGGAATCGGTTCTCAGTCTGGCTGGGGCTTCAGTGCACCAGGAAGGGGCTGACACCACAGACTCTCTAAGAACCTCTTTCCTTTAAAGTGGGGGTGCGTGGGAGGTCACCAATACACCACCAGACACTGCCGAGTGTGTGCATGCCGGATCCCCCTACTGTTCCCCTGAGGGTCCTGGTCTTGAAAATTACGGGTTATTCTCAAGGCAATGGGGATATGTTTGTCCAAAGGCTGTCTGTCTCCTTCTGGGGTTCAAGCTGCTGCCCAGGGAGTGGGTGCTTCGACCTGTCACAGGAGGGGCTGGGCTGCTCTGGGACCCCATTCACACGCTCTCAGCCTTCTGCTCCCACCTGGGACTGCCGCACCCTCACCACACACTGCACCATGCTCAGCTCCAATAACAAGTGGGAAACCCTCCCTTAGCTCCCTGCCTCCCTTCCAAGACCATCAGACAGCATGGAAACTCAAAAAACCAGGGGGCAGAATGGGGAGGGGTAAAGCAAAAAAATAAATAAATAGCCCCTTGAGTTTCCAGAAGGTCCCGCCCTCATTCCAATTCCTACTCCTCCCAGCGGCTTCTCTCCCCGAGACCTGAACGTTGTTACCAATTTTTACTATAAGAAGAAAAATCCAATTAATCTTGTAAACACCTCCTGGGACCCAAGGCAGGGCCAAGGACGCCTCCCATTTCCTTATTTATCTGATTTTAAAATTCACTTCAGGGCGCAAGCAAGGACTTGGGAATTCAGCCAAAACACACGCACCTCGCTCTGGTGGTGACTGGCCGGCAGGCGATGGATGGACGGCTCCGAGGACACGCTTGGCTGCGGCTGCTCCAAGGCCTGGATGCTCCCCACAGTCCCCCAGAGGAGCCCCTCGGGCTGTGGGGACCTGCCCCCACACCCCGCTGGAAGCAGGAGATGTCCAGCCACGTGCCCATGGGAGCCCCCGCTTGGTGTGTGGACCCGGGTCCTGGAAAGTTCTCTGCCCGGTCACTCTCCTCTTCTCACGGGCAGGAGGAGCAAACAATGCCGGCCCTCCCTCCCGGCTGAGGACTCCGGGAGAAGCTGCTCATCGGGAGAGAGGCTGCTATGGCAACTTGAGGAGGATAGAGCCAGGCACTGCCGTCACCTTGAATCTGGCACCGAGCATTTGCCCTGGTGGCAGAGGGGCCGAACCTCCCTCCGCTCTGCCCCCGCCGGGGTGGGGCCGGGGCTGACCTCGGCTTCCCTCCTCAGCCTCTTGGCCTGAGTCCCTCATTTGTTCCTCGTCAGAGCGGAGCACACAGCCCAGTCCTCAGAGAACACCACCTCCATCTGTTTTATCAGACAAGTGCTTCTGTGTGTGTGGCTCCTTACTTCTGAGATGGGGTCCTTCTTGATTTCAGATCATTAAAATCCTGCAGCTAATTAAAACCGCTCCGGCAGCAGCCGCAGCAGCGGCGGCGTCAGCAGCAAACTCTGGGACGAGTCCCTCTAGTTTTTCTGCGTAGGCATAAAGTCTGCGAGAATGACAAATGGCCGCGAGTGCGGGGACTCTCAGGCGTGGCTGCGGGCTTGCAATAGCTCCTGCCAGGCCGTGGACAAGGGGGAGCGCTGCCCTGGGTCCTGAAATGCTCAGGGCCCAGTCTGCCCATACCGGGCTGGGCCCTCTCTTGGAGAAGGAAATTCTCCTGCCATCTGTCTCTCTGTTACAAGGCAAGGACCCGAGCCCCTCCCCACCCCCAGCCTGGCAGAGTCCAGAATGGGGAATCAGTACCCCCCAATCTTGTGAGTGTGTGTCCCTCCATGACAGCAGCCCCCCACCATGTGAGAGCATTTGCAGGGCCTCAGACTCTCAGAGCCTTGGCGGCGGTGTGGGGGCCGCGCCTCATCTTTGTATTCAGCACTGCTGCACAGTGCCCGGCACAGGGAAGGTGACCAATCGCTTCTGCTGCATGTTGAATGCGCACGAGTTAATAGATGGAGGTGTCTGGGCCATTTGGCGAGAGGCACTTCATGAACCTGGAATTTTAAAAAGGTCATTTGTGTTCCAGGGAGCTGTGGGCTTGTTTAGATCAGGTCTGGGTTAGAATCAGGTCCAAACTGGAGCCCAGTCCTGTGAGAGAAGAAGAGGCAAGGAAGTGAGCTCCACCAGGGAGCCCGATGGAAACTGATAGCTCCCAAATACCGTATTTTTCTGTGTATAAGATGCCCCCATGTACAAGATGAGCCCTACTTTTCTAACCCAACATTAAGAGATCAAAACATGGGTTACTCCTGTGCATAAGACAACACCCCCAATTTTTGGTCTAACAATTTTAGACAAAAGTATTGTCTTATAAATGAGAAAATACGATACTCAAATCACACTCCCTATCAAGGTACCATTTTTGTATCCTCATGTTGGTCGTATAGATTTTAAATCTGTCACTTAAAACCCAATATACTTGTAGAGGTAAATCTCGACTCTCTCTGTACATACATTTATACTAACACACTTTATACATGCACAAACAAAGATATAGTCACTTAGATGCCATAAGATGGATTGTCCCCACATATATAATACGATGCTAGAAAACCCCCAAACAAAATTACAGTTTAAATGTGTCAATCAAAAGCCAATGAAAGCAACACATGCTGAAACATGCATAAACCTTGAGGACATTATGCTATGTGAAACCAGCCAGCCACAATAGGGCAAATACTGCATGATTCCACGTAGTCAAATTCAGAGGCAAAGTAGCATAGTCCTTACCAGGGGCCAGGGAGGAGGGAGGAATGGGGAATTATTAATTCATGGGTACGGAGGTTCAGCTGGGGAAAGAGAAAAAAAGTTCTAGAGATGGATCACAATGATGGCTGCACAAGAGTGTGAATGTATTTGATGCCATTATATATACAGTAATAGTAAATTATATATATTGCACATATTATATTATATATTGTGTGGATATAGTTGATACTATTATATTTAATCATAAATTATATATATTGTGTATATTTTACAATATAAAAATCCATGAAAGCAAACTGGAGGTTGACACTGAGCAGAAATCACTCTCTACCTATTAGTTCCACTCATCCCACAGGTGACTGGGTGTGGATGGGCCCAGGAGCCGAGGGGCCAGTATGGTCAAGGTCATGCCCGAGAAACGTGATCAGGAAGTGGAGCTGGGTTTATGGCTCCAGGCAAGCTTCATCAAGCAGCCAGATGTCCTGGGAAGGACACTAGACTAAGAGTGGGGGGACCAGGTTCTAGGGCTGACTGCCCCTCCAATCAACTGTAGGACCCTCAAGTCTTGATTTTTCTAATTTCAGAATCAGTCTGCATCCAAACTCTCCACTAGAGCTGAGTTCCCAAGTTCCTTGCAACTCTGGTGTGAGTGAGACAGATGTCCTGGAGAACAGAAAGGCACCTTGTGAATTTCCGCTGCACGAGGGCCACCTTCAGGCAGAGGAGGTGGTCCTCTGAGGAGGCCATCCCTCATCCCACACCCATGACACAAATCTGGGTCACTGCAGGGCCCCTGTGGATCAAAGCTGTCAGGCTGTTCCCCTTTGAGACAACTCTGTACTTGTGGAGGAAATAGAGCCTTCTGATGCAAGCGTCAAACTGGAAATTGTGTTCTCGGGTTCTTCTGATCTGCAAAGCCATGCTCCCTTGCCTGGCTGAGGCGCATTCCACCTGGGGCCACCCCCAACTGAGGTGACTGCTGCTCTGTGTTTGAACCCCTACACTGAGCCCAGCTGGGATAGTGCCTTGCTTAATGATAGAAATCATTTTGAGGCAGAAATCTAAACAGAACCAATGAAGAAGATCCCACTGCATTTATCATCACCTTTGTCATTTAAACATCATTACTTTTTGAAGAAAAGGTCAACATGAGGGATCTTTGGGATGATGAAAATGTCCTTTATCCTGACTGTGTCAATGTCAATACCCTCACTGTACTGTACTGTAGCTGTACAAGATGCTACTACTGGGAGAAATGGGGTACAAGGTAAACATAATTACTTCTCTGTATTATTTCTTACAACTGTATGGGAATCTAAAATTATCTCAAAATGTAACAAAAAGTTTAATTTAGGGGATGCCGGGTAGCTCAGGCGTTGAGCACTTGCCTTGTACTTGGGAGGTCTGGGGTTCAACTCCTGGCCCTGGCCTGTGCAGATACCAGTGCTGAACTTCCGCGCAACTGGAAACTGCCAGGACGGCTCGGGGATGAAGGTTCTCACCTCCCATAAGCGAGGCCCCCAGTTTGGTTCCTGCCCCGTGTGCCCCACATCCACCTGTGTGGAATGAAACCATGTCACAACTAATGATGTGCAACTATGGAGACTGCTTTGGGCCCTCCATCCTTCTCTCTGTCTCTCTATCTGTCTCTCTCTCACTTTCTCTCAAAACAGTAAAATGAAATAAATCTTAAAAAAAATTGTTTTAATAGTTTAATTAAAAAAAAAAACACTCAAGAACTTAAAAATAAAAGTTACGGTCCTTCCAGTTCATGTATAATGGAAGCAAATTCTAATGTTGTGCACGTAAATAATAAATAACCATTTTCATGGATCAGCGCCATCCTCTGTGGTATAAGAAACATTTTAAAGTTAAGGGACTATGCCTTTAATAGGAAATTTTGATGTGTTAGCAACTATTGGTTGATCTTTGTGCATTTTTCAATTGCAAATTGCACTTTAAAAATGCAAACAATTATTAATATTGATTTGGACTGAAACAATATTGAATTTCAATATATCTCCAGCACTTTTATGAATTACCCTGTGCATATGTGGTGATTATGATAAAAGAGTATTTGCATGCTCAATTTCTCTTCAGTGAGGAACCTTGAAGAGGGCTGACGTGATCCAGGGGTAATGAACTTCACAGGGACACTAGCTGCAGAGTCCTCAGCTAGGTCCTCCAACTGAGCAGCTGGCACAGACTTTCAGGGCCACTGTCCCCTCTGGGCTTTCTCCGCACCCATATTACAGAGTACAAGCCATGAACACCTGCTCACGGTCTGCAATGGGATTTAGCATTAGAGTTTCTAGAGGAAGGAAGGAGAAAGGAACCAACATTTATCATGTTTTGTTAACGTTCCAGGCACCACACTAGATACTGTATAAACACCCCATTTAGCTTTCACTCAATAACCTCTAGAAGTGAAAATCATTATGCTTTTTTGTCACAGGTTTGGTTCTCTTTAAGGAGATGCTCAGCTGGGTCGTGGGGTGCAGGATGTTTATTAAGGATCAACACCTAAGACGGGAAAAGGGAGGATGCCAAAGTGGGCAGAAGGAACCGTCCAACGGGGTTGCAGGTCCAGCCAAGCCTTGATGGGAGCTCTGGGGTGCATGCAGCTGGTCGGCATGCCCTGCAGTGGGCAAAATGGCCTCACCTTCCAGCCTCGCCTCACGCAGTAGCTGGATATGGGGGCTGCTGGCCCCACATCCTGTGGGTGGCCAGCAAGTCTTTGATGGAAGGGCATCTGGGCAGCACATTTCCAAGCCCACCACTCTGTCTTACAGATGGTGAAATGAAGACTCAGGGATGCTAAATATGGCTGAGGTCACACAGTAAATAGGCTGTCCCAGATCTGACTCGCTTCTCTCAAACAACATACATCAGACTGTCCTGACCTTCCGTTCCTGAGACATGAAGGTCTGAAAGTCTCCAGAGGAACAGGCAGAAAGTTTGACTGCATAAGCAGATACCCTCACTTCACCTCTACGAACATCCCTGAGACACGCACGCATGGGTGTGCACACACACTCACGCTCACTTCTTGGCAATTATTTTGTTGCTAATGGGAGGCAGGGACACAGATTATTTGGGTTAAAGGTCCCCTGACAGTTCAGCCTGGAGACCATCTTCCCCCAGCAGAGCTGCCAGATCTTGCCAAGAGCAGCAAACGCACGATGCTGTATGGCCTCCTTTTACTTTTAGAAAGCACTGAGCTATTCACATTTTCCAGCTGCTCTGACCTCCACAGCCCCAGCAGGGAAAGTTATAGGGAGGAAAAAAAATTGCATATTTACTTCTCAAAATTGAAAGTTGAGGTAGAATGTGGACAGAAAGGAGTGTCAGAAAACCCAGAATGCCCTGGCCCCTGGCAGGGTGCAACTGTCTCCATGCTGCAAACAGCAACCCACAGACTCCAGAGGGGAAGAGAATGGCAAGGAGGTCTGGCTTCCGTCCAGGGAATCCCTCTCCTGGCAGTTGGCACAAGGAGGCCCCAGAGGACTTGGCTTTGTGTTCCCAGCTGCCAACAGTGCCTGGCCCAAAGTAGGTACTCGGGCAATGTGTGGGAAGCAAAGAGAGCTAGTGAGAGGAGGGAGGAAGAAAAGGGATGCGTGCACATGAGGGCTGGCTGGCTCATCCGGAGTGAAGTCGTGTGGAATGCAGCAGGTGTGCCCATGCGCACACACACACAGCCGTCATCTTTGGGAGCAGGCTGGACTCTCTGAGCTGGTTCCCAGGCTGACCACCACATTTTCGACCCCCCACTCGTTTGGTGTGCTTTTCCCTGGAGCTGTCTTCAAAACAAGTTGGTTTCTTCTGATCTGAGGGCTCCAAGACTAAGAATATGGCAGAACAGTCCAGTCTGCTGGCTTTATCCTGGTTGCTCTGTGGATAACTGGGTCTCTTTCAGGCTGCCAGGAAGGGGTTAGGGCTGGGAGTGGCCTGGAAACTGTGCCTTCTCTGTGAGTCTCTGCCTCATCTGTCACCTCTCACTGACGTCCTGTGCTTCAAGTCTCCTCCAGCCCACGGATCCTCAATACCTTCCCTTTCTTCCACCTCACGGTGTTGAAAAATCAGAAGTTTGGGCCACTGCAACCCTCCTGCCCCTCTCCCCACACATCCAACTGTAGACTCAGCCTCCTGTACATGTGTCCTGTCTATCTCTTCCATCTACTCCGTGAGGGTGGTTCAGCACTGGTGCCCTGGACAGCTCCCTGCTTCTACACGGGTCCCTGTAGTACATTTGCAGTCACTCCCCTGGTCAGGACCGTGAAGGGCCCTCAGTTGCCTAATGGTCAAAGTTTAAATGCCTCAGCAGATCCCACAAGTCTCCAGTCTGTGGGCCTGCCACCTCCAGTCTCGTTGCTCGCTAGTCTCTGATGGCCCCCAGGTGAGGTGAAGCACCTCGCTGTATGCCCCCAGAGCTCCTGGGCTTTCCTCCAACACAGCTACCAGAGAGAGGCTAGCGCAGAGAAAAGAGCTCTGGGCTCACAGTGTCTGCGACTCAGCATCAAATTTTCTCACTGGGAGACTTTGAGCATCATCATTGTATATCTCTGAGCTTCAGTTTTCCCAGCCAGTAAGTAGGTCCCTGGTGAACTGATACCACGGGGCTATGGGTGAAGCTTCCTGCTGTGGCGGCATGCTGTCCTGGGGTGGACGGGAGCGGCTTAAGACAGGTGGGGTGGGCTACTGGGTCCCAGTCCACTCCCAGCAGGGCACACGCTCCTCCACGCTTGGCCTTGCCCTCCTTGCCAAATGGCTTGGCTGATTTCTTTGCTTGTCTTAAATCCTGGACAAAGGGTCTGCTATTTCTCACCCTGAACCTGCAGCCTCTTTCTGCTGCCCCAAGTCTCAGATGGCCTCACCTCTCAGCTTCCAGGACAGAAAGGGCACTAAACCTTTATGATCCCAGGACATGGCACTTAATGGCATGTTTGCCAGGCTGGGATGGTAGGCCAAGGATGTAGGCAGCACTCAGCTAGCTGCCCAGAAGCATCTGAAAACAGAATGGCACCCACACAGGCCCCATGATTGTGCCCTTGTACCATTCTGTCATCCAAAGGGTCACTCGAGCCCTGACTTCTTACATGGTTACTGAAATGAGGAAGACAGGGGTAGAAATACACATTTTTATGATGAAACTCCAAGCGTCCAATCATTGATCTTCAGTGAACCTTGTCTGAAGTAGCCCATTTCCTGTAATAACCATACGACACTTTTGTAATGAAAATCGTTTTTAAAATGACACATTCAGCGACCCTCAGTAGCAATCCAGACCTTTAGAGGTCTTGCTATTTGGAAACCTGGATTTTTCTTAACTTGAAATTTCCTGACTCTCGAGTTGGCAAACAATGCATATTTAAAAAACCTACATGAGCAAATCAAAGACTCAGGTCCAAGCTGGGTTTGGTCTGGGGTCCTCCTGTTGCCACCCATGCTTCATAAAAAGGACAGCCTGCATTCGGGAAAGGCACCTGATCTCTGGATAAGAACGATGTGAACCGTTCAAGGGATTTTGTGCAAAATCAGCGGAGGGGGAAAAGTCTACGAGTCAGCTGGTGCAGGGAGAGGCTGCAGCAGCCTCGCTGGTCCGGAGCTGCTGCTTCCTCCAGCTCCGTCACTGTACTGCACTCCTGCAGAGACATGGGAGTCCAGCACAGAGCATCCCCCCCCCCCCCCCGCCAGGAGGACAGTCACTGTGGTGGGACAGGGGAGTAATGGCACAGGATCCCCACCCAGCAGTAGCACACATGTGTGCACACACACACATTCATATGCACTGGTTATGGACTGAATTACGTCCCCACCCCTCATTCCTCCAAAACTCATATGAGGTCCTAAGTAGCTCAGAATGTGACCTTATTTGGAGATCAGGTCATTGAAGAGGTGATGCATTAAGAAAAGGCCATGCTGGAGTAGAGTGGGCCCCTAACCTAACATGACTGATGCCCTTATAAAAAGGGGAAATCTGGACACAGACATGCACACAGACTGCCATGTGGATAAAGGCAGAGATCTGTAAGGGACTCCAAAGATGGCCAGCAAGCCCCAGAAGCTGGGGCAGAGAGCAGCAGACCTCTTCAGAAGGAACCAGCCCCGCAGACACCGTGGTCTCAGACTTCCAGCCTCCAGAGCCATGTGACAGTAGGGCTGGCTGGTTAAGCTCCCCAGTCTGGGCTCTTTGTTACAGCAGCCCCTGTGGCAGGGGGCTCAGCCTGGCCCACAGGGCAGTGTCCTCAGAGACAGGCCGGGGTGTTGCCTGGAGACCAGCTCTTGCTGGGTTCTCTGATTATCAAGTGTGTGCACACAGTGTCAGCCCAAGCATTTGACAGGAGCCCTGTGACAACCCAGATGTGTTTGGAGGTGAGTCATAGAAAATCCAGCTCCGTGAGGGTCACCGAGGACCCAA
Organism: Craseonycteris thonglongyai; assembly: GCA_004027555.1. Taxonomy (NCBI): domain Eukaryota; kingdom Metazoa; phylum Chordata; class Mammalia; order Chiroptera; family Craseonycteridae; genus Craseonycteris; species Craseonycteris thonglongyai. The sequence goes on along the minus strand of PVKE010000004.1, from coordinate 189,407 downwards.
GTCCTTCCTGTGGCTCTTGCTCCTCTGTCCTTTCAGCAGGTTTTATCCTCAGATGGCTCCTGTGTGGGTGTGTGATGGCTGTAGCCAGTCTAGCCTACAGGCCTCCTCATTACATCCCCGCAGGAGAGAGGGAGCCCGGGCCCCCACCGTGGATCAAGACTCCTAGACCCTGAGCTGATGGCCCGTCTCTGACCCCAGACCCAGGGCTGGGGGCGTGCCCTGTTCTGGTGGGTGCAGACCTGGATTATGAAACTAGTGGGATGGAACTGCCCTTCCTGGAGCTCACCGTAGGGCCAGCCCCTCCCAGACTCCGTGAGTAGCAGACAAGGGGGAGAGGTGACATGGAGTCGGCCACAGAGTCCACTATAAATTCTCTCCTTCACTCCATATGGAAGCCATATCAACAACTACTAACCCCACTTTACAGATGAGGAGATGGGCTCAGTAACGTACCCAACGCCACACTGCTAGCAAGTGGCAGAGACGGATATGAATTCAAGTCTTATTCCAAAGAAAAGGGCCCTCTGCTGAGTCCCCGCATTCACCCTGCCTCACGTGACTGAGGACATCCCAGACACACGCCAGCACAGACCTGTGTCCATCTGTGGGGAGGTGGTCAGGGCCCCTCTGCCACGCTCAGAAGCCCTCCCAGATGAGCCATACCTGCCCACAGCACTAGCCTCCTGGCTCCCAAGTGGCATCAGCCTTGGTGAGAGCTTGAGGGACGGCAAGAGTGAGGAAGGGCCCGAGAGGGCCTTCAGCTCACGTGTGAACATTTCTGTGACTTGGAGTGTGCACACACGTATGTGTGTGGACACAAGGCCATGTCTCTGGGACTCCATCCTGTGGGTTAGTGGGTGAAGGTTCATGTATCTGTGGGCCTGTGTGAGTGGCTGAGTGAGTGGACACGTGGGTACCCATGTGTGGCTGTTTCAGGACCTCCCATTTCTCTGCTGGATGCCCACCAGCTGGGAGCAGTCCAGCCACAGCCCAGGCCAGGCCCAGCTCCTGGTCACCAGGAACACGACCATGGGCAGCCCTCACCCCCAGCATGGCGGTGCTCCCCCACAGCCACTGCCCGGGGTCAGGCCTCACTCCTGACACAGGACAGCAAGGCTCCAGTTTCCACCTGGGCCTGGAGAGAAGGCAGGGAGGGGGTGGGCTGCAGAGCAATGGCCACCCTGCAGGGCCATCTGCCATCTGTGCCTCCTGCTCCATTCCCCCCTCAGTCGCCTCTCAGCCTCAGGGTGCATCGCTCTGGTGACCCCTGGGAATTGGAAGCTAATTTTCCACGATCATTAGTGATGGAAAGACCTCAGGTTCTGCCTTTAATTAAAGTCAGACATGGGGCTGAGGACACTGCATGCCGGCGTCCCTTCTCACTGGCAAAAGCCATATGCAAATAATTAAGCCAGGCATGGAAACCATAATTAAAAATTTCACAAACCCCCTCATTAGCTGAGCAGTCTGCACAGACAAGCGGGACCAAGTCCCTCCCAGGGCGAGTGGAAGGAAGCTCCTGCAGATGGTTAATTGGGCCTGGGGTGAAAGGTGGGCACTCTGTCTAGGAAGCTTCTATTGGAAACCAGAGCTCACAGGGCAAAGTAGGTGAACCTGAACATCCGCCCATCCACCCACCCACCCACATATCCACCTATCCATCCATCCATCAATCCATCCATCCATCCATCCATCCATCCATCCATCCATCCACCCACCCATTCACATATCCACCTATGTATCCATTCATCCATCCACCCACCCACCCACCTATCCCTCCATCCACATATCCACCTATATATCTATCCATCCATCTCCATCCATCCATCCATATCCATCCATATCCATCCATCCATCATTCATTCATCCATCCATCTCCATCCACTCATCCATCTATCTCCATCCATCCATCTCCATCCATCCATCCATCCATCTCCATCCATCCATCCATCCATATCCATCCATCCATCCATCCATCCATCCATCCATCCATCCATCCATCCCTCTCTTCCAGGGCAAAGAGGCACCAAAATATAGAACCCTGGTCCCCAAACTCACAGCCTCCCCTAGTCCCAGCCCCCATTTGGGCATAGCTGGAACATACTGATAGAAGTGAGGAGAATGGCTTCAGCTAGGGACAAAAGACCACTGCAGCTGGACATCCTTGAAGACCCTCCCCCAGTGTGCCCAGGAGGCAGGTGGGACCCCTGGACCAAGGCAGGCTCAGGGCACCCCTTCTCTGTCCCAGTAAGTATGTGTCCTGAGGTCCTTCAACCCCTTCCATGCACACAGATGTACCCAGGCCTGGTGGTCACTGTGCAGAGAGTGACTCACCAGAAGACAAAAGCCCCTGATAAGATGCCTACCTGTACCCCACAAACACACTCTGTCAGCCCCAGATTTAATCAGCACCTCGAGAACTGTGAGGAGAGGTGGACGGTAGGGAAATGTCTGACCTAATGGTTCTAGACATTCTCCGGCCCTGCTCCCCAACCCTAACCCAGGGTCCCTGGCTGGAGCCCTCAGCCCTGTAAACATCTCGTTCACCTCATGCCCCAAATTGATCCTGCTAGGCAAGTCACCGAAGGCATAATCCCCCTTGCTCACTGACATTTCCAAATGAAGACTCACTTGCCCTAATTGCTGCGACTTGTTTTCCATCTGGCCTAATCAATGGCGCTCCTCTGAAGGAATTGTGCTCACCAGAGGCATTGATCGACATCCAGGAAGCTGCCCAGCATGAGAGGGGACGAGCTGTGTCCTCCCAGCCATGAGGCCGGGACTGATCGACTTATCCGGCCCGCACACCTGGGCCACAGTTTCCACACAGGCAAGACTCCCTCCTCCCATGTCACAGACATAAACTGAGTGTGATGAAAACAAAGCCAGAAGCTGACTCTCCTTTCAAGGACCTGGGGGTCTTATGGGGCCGCAGGAAGTCACAGAGCTGAGTTGTGAGTTCTGCCCTGCTTGGGCCAATCCGCCATGCTGGGTCAGGTCCCTGACTCAGCCCTTTCAGGTCCAGCCTCGCTCTTCGGGTGGCTCAGAAAACATCTCTCTTCTCATCTCTCCTCTGACAAACAGGGGTGGGACACAAGCCCTCATGCCAAGGGTCACCAGACACCCACCCCCAGGCACCCTGGTCTCAGCCACTGACCCAGAGCCACCGGATCCTGCCTGACTCTCCATCTTGCTTGTCATCTGTCCCTAACAGGCTTGGACGGTCAGCTCTGCAAGTCATCTTGGGGCTCCCTTCATTTTGCTCAGCCTTCAGGCCAAGCTGCTCTGATGGTCAGAGTGCCTGGCCCACCTTTTATTTTCTATCCCTGCATAGCTCCCCCATGACGAACACAGCTAGCTGCCTAAGAACCTGCACTTCCAGCTACGGACACAAAATCATACACAAAAATCAGGCAATATGTTGGGGTGGGGAAGGAGATTATCCCACTTATGCAAACCATGTATAAAACTCACATTTTGACCCTGTTTGATTCTTAAAAATTTGTTATGAAATCATTCAGATACATAACAAGCATATAAAAAATTACATAAAGAACAGCCAGCTTAAAGAACTAAATAATCACCAATCTTTGGAGTCTTCTTTGCACCCCTTCCCCCTGCAGCCCCTGCCCGCCCCCCCTTAGAGGAGACCACATGAGTAGTATTTAATGAGCACCTACTACGTGCCTGACACTGTTCTAGGCAACTGGGATCGATTGGTGAACATAACAAAGATCCTCCCCTCATCGAATGACACTGCAACCAGGAGAGAGGTAGAGAATTCCAGAAACATAATAGATTAGTAAATTATAAATAATGTTAGAGGGTGATCAATACTAGGAGCAGGGTCAGGGGGTTGGGAGGGCTGGAGGCAAGAGGCTGACCTCCAGACCTAAGCGTAGGGGAGGAGGCCTCCTAGAGAAGGTGACATTTGAACCATGTGGATATCTAGGGGACAAGCCTGTGCAGAGCCTGGGGTGGGAGCATTGCTGAGACCCGGTGGGTCTGCAGAGAAGTGACCATAAAGAAGTGTGAGAGGAGGTAAGGTCAGAGAAGTCATGGGGGGCAGTCATGTGAGTCACTCCCCGATGCTGGCTTTTCCTCTGAGTGGAATGGGGCAGAGGAAGGACGTTATGAGACTTGGTTTCAGCAGGGCCCCTCAGAAATAGAAAGGCCAGGGAAGAGGCAGCCACAATTGTCCTGGTGAGAACATTTCAGCCCCGACACGGAGATCCGTGTTTGCCACGCTCCGAGAATTGGCACTTTTAGAAGAGGGCGTTGTTTGGATGCTGAAAATGACATGTTTTTACTCTGATACTCTGACACCATTGTGTCTTGGGTCCACTTACCGGCCCTGAGCTTTTCTGATGGGAGTATTCTGGATCCTGAAAAACTGTAAGTCACTCTGCATGCCACACCCAGAACTCCCTACTTGTTTTTATATCTGGAAGTGCAGGAAATGAGCTGCTTGGTGTATGTGAGTGAATCAGAAATGGGAGAATGAGACATACAGCAATGGCTGGGAGGAGGGCCCTGGAGCTGCCAGGCTGCCTGGGCCCAAACCCTGGCTCCGTCATGTACCATCTAGGCCACTCCGGGCAAGTTCCTTAAGCTCCCTGGGCCTTGGTTTCCTCATCTGCGAATTGGGTGTAATAATGGGTATCTCGCAAGGTGGGTATAAGAACCCCATGGGCAATAAGGCTGACACGCTCAGAGGAGTACCTGACACACAGAGGGTGCTGGGCCACGCAGGCACTGCTTTGGGGAAGAGGAACAGAGCTCCCCAAAGTGCTCCTCTCTCAGGCGAGTCCATCAACCGGGAGCTGACGCAACACCACCCCCCCACCACCCCCCACCCCCACCCCACCCCCGCCTAGCCTCTGGCAGAGCCTGGATGTCGGCGCCACACAGGAGCTGGGACGCTCCCAATGGGGGTTCTCCAGGAAATGTCTCAGAAGTAGGCTGTCAGAAAACAACGGTCCTGTCCCATTTCAAATGCTACGTCTGGTCAGCCTCATCTCACTGGGCACCATTCAGTTGACTGGACGTACCATTTGAAATGGGACAAGACCGTGTTGTCTGTCCTGTATAAAACAGGACGTCTGGGGAAGCCGGGTGGCTCAGTGGGTTAAGCGCTCGCTTTGCAGCCCCGGGGGACTGGGGATCGAATCCTGGCCCTGGCCCGTGCGGACCCACATGCTGAACTGGGGAGTGCCCCCAGTTCAGTTCTCACCAGGGTGAGACCCCGGCCCAGTTTCTGCCCTGTGCAGCCCCATGCCCACCTGTGGAATGAAACTATGTGGAAAAATGAGTGATGTGCAACTATGGAGACTGTTCTGGGCCCTCCCCCTTCTCTCTGTCTCTGTCTCTGTATCTCTCTCTCTGTCAAAAACAATAAAAATAAATAAATCTTTAAAACGGGACGTCTGGTCAGCCTCCCAAGCTCAGGCTACATACTGGCAGATCCACAGAGAAATGTGACACCTCTGGAAAGGGATTCCATGACACTGGCCCTCAAGCACTGCATCAAGAAGGGACAAGAACCACCCAGATGGGGCACCAGGCCTCCACAGCCAGTGCTGGCCTTGGGCTACCACTGCCCTGTGTGTCATGACGAGCGTTGGGGCTGGTATTTATTCTGAAGTTCTGTGCTTGCAAAACTACTTCAATCAGGTCTGCTGAGTATGCCCAAACACACCAGAATGATCGATTCTGAAAGTTCAATGCAGTTGTTTTTTTCCGTGATGATTAAAAATATGGTAACGGGATGCTGGGATACCCCAGTGGTTGAGCACTTGCTTTGCAATTGTGAAGTCCTGGGTTTGATTCCCGGCCCCAGCTCATGTAACCCCATATGCTGAACTGCGGCACAACTGCCAATAACCAGGATGGCATGGTGGCAAAAGTTCTTGCCTCCCATGCAGAAGGCCCCCAGTTAGACTTCCCACCCAGCACAGCCCCACATCCACCTGTGTGGAACGGAACCATGTCACAACTAACGATGTACAACTATGGAGACTGCTCTGGGTCCTTCCCTCTCTTTCTCTCACCTTCACTCAAACAGTAAGTTAAAAAAATATATTTTTAAATATGGTAACTTGTGCTTTCAGCCCATTTACTCACCAGACACCTTTGACAATTTCAGCTTCAATCCAAAAGAACCCAGTATGCGACGTGATTGCGCTGGTATTCACATCTTCACAGAATTAAGGGAACGGCATGTTATCCAATGCCTTGGATTTGGATTTGGGGGTATTTCCGGTTGGGGTTTTAATTTTTTCATACATAATTAATTATGCTGCCAGCAAGGTTGAAGTCTTCTCAAAAACTGGCAAAAAAATACTGGAAGCTGATGCTTGGCAGGAAATGATGGAGTAGATTCTGAAAATATTTGTGAGGTTTTCTCTTGTAGTCTCAGACAGACAGACACACACAGTCCTTGCCCTGAATTTGGCATTGCAAGAACACCCATCATGCAAGCATAATATGATTTTCCAATTCAGTTCATTTACTTCGAAGAAATTTGACTTCAGTTCAGAGACGTAATCAATTCTATGGGTAGTCTCCAAGGTTCAGAAAAATGGCATTTGGTCTCTATGGCTCTTTTAGCCATGTGTCACACATACCTAGGTAGTTGTGCATGGTTTCCTTCATGATCCATTCATCACAACTAGTAGCCAAATCGTAGATTTGACCTTTGGCAAAACTTGTAGCCTGCTGCGCTTGTAGTTTGGCCTTTGCAGTGAATTCCTCCAGGCTGTGCTCTCAGTTTCTTGGCCAAGACATGGTCTGACTGCCCTCGATGCCAGCTTAATGGAAGTTTCCAGCAAGGTGAGCTTCTCTATCCTTTAGGATGGTAAGGGGTTTGTACGGGCCTTTCAGATCCTGATGTGTGCTGCTGCCAGTTTCTTCCATGTGAAGCAGAGAAGGGTGTTTTGCAAAAAAAAATAAAACCCTCAGGATTTAGAATAAATTTCATGAAACCCTGGTCTAGCACGGCTTATAGTATGAAGGTGGTTTGGCATCACCACCCAGAATTTGCCAGCACCCCAAGGACAGTGTACCCCTTCTTTGCAATGGGAACAAATCCACCCTTGATAGGAGCCTGATGCATCAGCAGCAGCCACCCCAAAAGGGACAAAGGAAGCAAAACCAAGAGCCCTGAGGCTCAAGTTCGGTTTGCAAACGGCAATGTGACCTTCACGGCCAGCAGGCCACACATCCACGCCCGGGCTTCAAGAAGCAGGCGTGTGACTGTGGGTTTGCTTAGCACAAAAAAATATCCTGAGCACAGTGTGCTGGGCCTGTGGTGACGGAAATGATCCTGCTTTGATTTCCAGCGGGTAGTGTTAGGACTAACTTTGACTCTTTTATTTTTTATTGTTAAATTTATTGGGGTGACATTGATTGATATCAATTACACTGTTTCCAATTCTACATGACATTGTCTATACATTGCATTATGTGCTCACCACCAGAATCAGCTCACTTTCCATCACCGTATGTTTGATTCCCCCTCCGTCCTTCCCCCCCTCCCCATCCCCCCGTACTCCTCTCCTACCCACCTCCCCTCTAACTTTGTCTCTTGGAAAAGATAAAACTGAAGACATCCGAGTAGGCTCAGTCCCTTTTTTGTGCTACTCTGTCGTAAATACAAAAATCAAACTTCTCTTCAAAGCATAGCCTCATCTTAAAACAGAAAACGCTCATGCTGATGACATGTAATGCGAACTTCAGCAAACGTGGCAACATAAATACACAATGACAGTCTACAACATACCTCATACCCATGTCACAAAGCAAAACAATCTCAAAATCTCTTTCACTAGAGACATTCTACAAAGCCCCACCCACCAGGAAAACTGTAAAATGCTTTACTTTCTGTAGTTTATGAAAATATAATTTTTTAAATCCTTAAAAGGATTTGTTTTTGTTTGAGGGGAGCGGGGCGGGGGAGGGCCCAGAGCAGTCTTCATAGTTGTACATCATTAGTTGTGACATGGTTTCATACCACACAGGTGGATGTGGGGCCTCACGGGGCGGGAACCAAACAGGGGCCTCCAGCATGGGAGGCAAGAACCTTCGCTGCCATGCCATCCTGGTGGTTACCAGTTGTGCTGCGAGTTCAGCATAGGGGGTTTGCACGGGCCAGTGCCGGGGCCAGGAATCAAACTCCAGACTTTGCCATTGTTAGGCAAGAGCTCAACTACTGAGCTATCCCAGTATCCCCAAATTATAATTTTATACTTCAAACTCTCCCCCCAGTAAACCTTTCCAATTACAGAATATTCTTTTTCAAGCCTCACACATCCTCCTCTCCCTCCCCAGAGACTGATACACCTGCTTGAGGTTCCCCTGATCAGTCCCTCTCCCCATCTCCCCGGAGAAATGCTGCTGTCAATCACCCCCTCTGGGAAAAGTGGTAAAACGATGCAACTTATTTTTCCAAACCCTAATTGCGCGGAGATTTTCCCTTCCCTCTCACAAGGCCGCGGCACCTCCTCCCATTTCAGACATCTTGGTCTCAGAACCCCACCATCCAACACAGGGTGGAGGGTGGAGTTCCCGGAGGCCTGGCGTTTTCTGAGCCCAGGGATGAAGAAGGCCAGATGAGCTCTTCGAAAGGATGGCAGGGTGTCAAGAGGCATGCCCGGGGCAGAAAACCCAGGATCCCTGAGCTCTAAGCCTCCACCCCCTGGCAACAACCATCAGGTGCAATTGAGTTAATTCCCTTCCACAGCATCTCGGCATTCAATGCTCTGCATACAATAGCAGCGGGGCAGAGTTGTGGGCATGAAAAAAATCATCTTTTCTTGAGCAGAGACAATCGAAAACCAAGTATCAGGTTTGCTCTTTGACATGTGCAGGGTGACGGCCCCTCTCATTCCTTCCCTCAGGCCCTGCTGTTTCAGGATGATATGAAGTGACTCTAAAAATGGCCAGTATTTCTACCACAACACAAGAGCATAAATCACTACATCTTCGGCCCTTTCTTGGCGGTATCGATTCTTCTGAGAATGAAGGCAGATGGTTCCGATATGGCATCATCTAATATTCCCCCAGCTTGATTTATAGATTTCTTTGTGCATTACCTGAGCATAAACCAGTCCTGCATTATTTCCTGCACACTTGTCAAATTAAGGCAAGATATCCTTGTTGACCTTTAAACCTAAAATAAAAAAAAATTAAGTAGGTCTGAGACGTCTTTCAACAAGCATTAACATGAGCAGGGCCCTCCGAAGCCAATTAAGAGAATGCGATTATGAAGGGGAGCGTCATTTGTGCTTCGGGTAATGATTTAATTTTCGTTTTAATGCACTCCTTCAATGGAGGAAAAGAAAATAAACCAGTTAGGCACACTCTTGTGAAAGAGAGGAGAACAATTTGGCACCATTTGCTCCTTAATTTACCCAAATGGAAAGAGCTCAGGGAGCTTGGCAGCCCGGCCTCCAAGAAGGAAGGAACACTTCTCCAAAGGTGCAGAAAGAAGCAGCGTGGACAGAGCCAAAACAGAGACGAGGCAGCCGATTGCGGCGATGTTACCAAACAGAGCCAGTGCCAGCCCGGGGTGGCGGGAGGGTGCGAATTGGCTCTGCCTCCCAGCAGGGGGGGAGGAGATTCCTGGTGGGCGCTGTGTCAGGATTTCTCCTGCTTTGCTTCTCCCAGTGCCCTGCCCACAGCCAGGCCCAGGCCCAGGAAAAGAGTCTCTGGGCAACATCCACAAGGGGCTGGTCACTGTTTGTCAAGACACAGACAAAAGGAACACACCCTCCACTGTCCTTCTAGGAACCCCGTTCTTCAAGGTGAAATGATGCTGCTGCACCCACCTGGGCTAGGCTGGCCAGATGTACCATTTCAAAGGGGACAGGAAACAATGGTACTGATGCTGCATTTAGGCCGGTGAGACTAGGCTGGCCAGATGAACCGTTTGAAATGGGACCACTGTTTTCTGTCCCACTCAAAACGAGATGTCTGCTTAGCCTAATTTGGGCTAACCTTGGTATGTTCACACCTGGGTGTGTGAGCATGCACACACACACACACACACACACACACACACACACACAGAGCTGTGACCACATTGGGTTTAGGCTGAGGCTGACCTTGGCACCCGTGAGGTCCCTTTCAGAAAAATACCCACTTAACCAACTTGTGATTAAATCCATCCTTGAAAGTCAGGAATAACAAGTGCTGGAGAGGCTGTGAAGGAAAAGGAACCCTCATACACTGCTGGTGGGAATGTAAACTGGTACAACCACTACGGAAGGCAGTGTGGAGATTCCTTAAAAAACTAGGAATGGAATTGCCATATGACCCAGCTATGCCTCTACTGGGCATCTACCCAAAAAACCTGAAAACCTTAATTCTCAAAAATACATGTACCCCAATGTTCATCGCAGCACTGTTCACGGTGTCCAAGTCGTGGAAACAAGCAAAGTGTCCTCTGATAGATGACTGGATAAAGAAGTTGTGGTATATTCACACAACGGAATACTACTCGGCATAAAAAGAGATGAAATACAGCCATTTGTGACAACATGGATGGACCTTGAAACCATCTTATTAAGAGAAATAAGTCAGACTGAAAGAATCAAGAAACATATGCCCTCACTTACAGGTGGAATATAAAACTGAAAGGAACAAAGAAACAAAGACTCATGGACACAGTCAATAGTTTAGTGGTTATCTGGGGGTAAGGGAGGAGGTGGGTGAGAGAGCTGGGGGGGCGGGGAATGGGGGGGACATCAAATATACAGTGATGGAAAGAAATCTGATCCTGGGTGGTGAGCACATAATGCAATGCATAGACAATGTAATGTAGAGTTGTACACCTGGAAACTACGTAATGGTTATCAACCAATGCCACCTCAATTAATTTAATAAGAATAAAAATCTATCCTTGATTTGCTATCCTAGGGTAACAAAAGGGATCCCACTGGGTGCCCTGAGCCGCCTGTTAGGCCTGTTAGAGCCCTCCCCCTCCCTGTCTGGAGGGCTCACATGTACTCCACAGCCACCCTGTCCCCTTCACCTCACTCCCCTCACACCAGCCCAGGGCTTGGTGCCCTCCAGCCCCTCCCTCTCACCTTTCACCCCCTTCTTTTCTTCACTGTGATAACTTTGCTCTTCTCTTTGTAACCCTATCCCCATCTCCCTCTAGGACCAATGGGATTGCCCTTCCTCTTCTTACCACCCTGACCACACCGAGGGGGGAGGGGGTAGACACCCCCAGGCAGACAGAATTCTCCCCAGGAGGCTGAAATGAGGGACTCCGGATGTGTTAGGGATTGTATCTCTGCCACACCCATCTGCTGGTGCCCACACCTGCACTCCACACCCATCATTGGTTGTTTAGTGTGGAAGGCTGCATAGGGTGGAAGTGAAAGGCAGGAAACACACACACACACACACACCCTAGGGGCCCCTGACTCTCCCAGTCGCATGCGGTATGAGGTGCTCAGTTCCAGACACAAGTGTCCCATCTACAGCCATGTGTCTAATTAATGTGGCCTAAGTAGCCTGCGCTAATGGGTCCTGCCTGCCCTGCAGCCCATGGTGCTTAACCACAGCCCTGGGAACCCCGGGGGCAGGCAGAGCAGTTCTGACACCCACCCAGGAGGGCGGAGGCTGGCCCCAGGAGAGGCCTGGCATTCAGCATCCAGCTGCAGGGACATCAAGAGTCACTTCCCAAACCTAAGAAAGTCGAGAGTCTGCCCCAAGCCTGCCTCTGTCTCCTGCCTGCCCAGGGCTGAGCAGGCCACACAGAGTCCTGTTCCCATTATCAAAGCTCACTGACTGCCAACCGTGTGAAAGCTCAGGCCCCGCAGCCTTGCACAGGATCAAGGAACTGCCAGAGAACCTTCCAGAGGGCCTGCTCCAGAGCCACAGAGCACAACAGGCCTCGCAGGGCTTTTGATTCCTGGCCTCTGGCCGTCCTAGCCTCACACCAGGTCCAGATGGAAGAGAGTTCAGCACAATGCTTAAGCAAAGCAAGGCTTTATTTTTCTTTCTTTTTTTTGCAGATCCTCCAGCAATCCTTTCAACATGATGGTTCTGATGAAATTCCTAGAATATTACCATTTGCCATGGTTCTCTGTTTCATACCTTCCTGTGCCTTACGGATCAATTTATACCCCTAGGGCAGTGGTCGGCAAACTGCGGCTAACCACCGCCCTAGGGGGTCAGACAGCTATGGCCCACACACCAACACTGACACGACACCTGTTCCTGTAAATAAAGTTTTATTGGGACACAGCTGTGCCCATCCATTGTCATGTTGTTTATATGCAGCTTCACGTTATGAATTGAGTAGTTTCAGTAGAGACCTTTTGGGCCACAAAACCTAAAATACTTACTGGCTGACTTTTCAAGAAAAAGTAAGCTGATCTCAGACCTAACCTACAAGTATAATTTACTTATAAAGCATTAGTCAGATAACTTTTGGGGACGTCCAATAAACTCTGGGTAAGCCAGTCAACACCATCATGCAAAGAAATAAAAATGAAAATCTCAGAAGCTCAGGAGGTTGTGTAGAATCCCAAGTTTAAATCTATACATTTCTTTAAATTACACATGTACACAGGAATACGTTCTCATGGGAAAAAAACTTCAAACAATAAGATCAAAGATCCCTTTAAGGGAAGCCGGAATAGCTCAGGGGTTGAGCGCTTGCCTCACAATCACAAGGTCCAGGGTTTGGTTCCCAGCCCCGGCCCATGCAACCCTGTATGCTGAACTGTGGTGCAACATGTAACTGCAGGGATGGCTCAATGGCAAAGGTTCTTGCCTCTCATGTTGGAGGCCTCCAATATAGTTCCCGCCCCACACAACCCCACATCCACCTGTGTGCAATGAAACCATGTCACAACTAAGGATGTACAACTATGGAGACTGCTCTGGGCCCTCCCCCTTCTCTCTCCTCTCAAAAAATAATTTAATAAATAAAATTAATTTTAAAAAAGATATTGAAAAAAGAATAATGCTAACATTAAAAAAAAAAAGAACAATCCCTTAGAAAGGCATCCCAATCCAGTTCACTTCCCACTGGGATACTTGGTATAATTCCTTCCAGACTTCTTTCTAGATATGTACTTACAAATACATAAATTGTGAATATATAGTGGTGACTTTCTGGCATGTATGTATTTTTTTAGCTGTAAATGGCATATATGTACATATTGTTCACGATTGGCTTTTTCACTTAACAATGCGTTTTGGACATGTTCTCCAGGAAGTAGATACAATTCTACCTCTGGCTTTTTAACTGTCCAGAATATTCCAAGGTGTGGGTGTTGCAAAGTGTAATTTCAGTGCACATAAACATCTGGAGTATCCACTGGATTGCTCTCCCTTCCAGGAAAGAGGATCCAATGTCCACAGGTCACCTCGAAAAGCGATCTTTCAGCAGCTGGACCGCAGGCCCCTGGCACACAGCCCATTTACTTGAAGAATCACGCCCCCCTGGGAGCCTCCTGTCACCGCTGCAAACATCATGATGTCAAGGTCTTTGCATGACCCTCAGCCTCTCCTGGCAGAGTCCCTAAGATCCATGGCTCCAAACACCCCCGTTCAAAGAAGCTGTTGGAGATCACTGTGAATTTAAATGACTGTCTCAGAAGCTTGACTTTTAAAAAAGGAAGATGAATCTGGCCCTCGCAAATACAAAACAGATTGAGAAGCTGGGCTTCGTGGAGTGACTTAAACAGGCATTCAGAGCTGGCACCCGCTGGGAACAGTGCAGCAAAGGCAGGCATTCAGAACCCAGACTGCCCCCTCCACCCTTTTATCTCCTGCTTTCCCCCCTTGCCCTCACCATCTCCCCCCCACCCTCCCCTTATCCTAGTTCCACAGACCCTCACTGAGCACTGCACCCACTACGTACCAGCCTGTCTATACCCTGCTCACCGAGTCCCCAGTGAGGCAACCATACTCCCAAAGCCAGGGGCCGTGGTATGCAGCCCTGGTCTGGGCAAAGGAAGACCTGGGGGCAGGAGAGGTGAGAACAGAGGGGGCAGGTAAGGGATAGGGGATGCACTCCGGGCCAAGGTCTAGCGGGAGGGGCATGAACCTCTCCCTCCAAGACGTAGGCACTTTTCAGCTTAAAAAGACTTGCTAGCTGTTGGTAGAGAACAGATCTGTGGGAGTCAGCTGTTCTGAGGCAGCCTGAGGAGCGCTGGGCACACATCTGCCGAAGGCGCAGGGGCTATGCAGGCTTCAGGCTGGGCGGTGGGCACTGCCTCTCCCCTGATGAGCCAGCAGCCATGGGAAGCCAGGTTGCTCCTCAGGCAAAAGGCCCCATGGACCCTCGCTTGAGGAAAAAGAGAGGAGTTCCATGGAATCCTGAATTCTGCTCCAGATGAAATTCATGAGGTGGCCAGGGATAGAGGACCGGAGTGAAAATCCCACTGCAACGTTGATTGGCTGCATGCCCACCCACACAAAGGTCCCTCCTCATTAGCAATTCTTAGGGCTCTGTTGTGAGAGCTTAGTGCCTTACATAGCAATGCACCCAACCTAGTGCTGGGCCCACTCAGGTGATCAGCAGACACCCATGGTGGGCCATACCTACACTAACACCCCTACACTAACACCCCTACACTAACACCCCGTCGAAAGAGTGCGTTCCTGGGACTTGTTCACAAGCAGGAGGCAGAGGGCACCCCCTCCTGGAATCAAACCCCACATGGCTTCTGTGCCCCCAGGTAGGGGCCTGGGGTGCTTAGCAACATTCCTTCCTGCCATGAACTCCTGTATAAACGGGCAGCGTTCACCTGGAATGCGTGAGAAGGCTGAAGCTAAGGAAGGAATGGAACGTCTGTGTTAAGAATGGCAACAAGCACCATTTGCCTAATTTCTTTCCCTCCCAATTTCCACTGAAAGAATCAAATAAATATAATAATGGGGTGAGGGTGGAAAACTGCTCAGGGTGTGGCTGCAGACCAAGCACAGCCAGAAATGCCTGCAGGTTTAGTGCAGAGCGGCTGCGCAGAGGCCTGGCAGGGTGACCGGTAGAGCCCAAGGGTCCACAAAGGAAGTTCATGAAGGCCTCAGGGGGCTGCCAGGGGGCTGGCGGCCCTGTGATGTGACCTCTAAGACGGGAACTAATACTTCTCACAGCGTAGCTTCAGAGCCTATAAAGTAAACAATTATGGCAAAAGGAGATTTGATAAATCCCTACTCATAAATGTTTATTTTTAAGACTTATTTTGTTATTTGAGAGAGAGAGAGAGAGAGAGAGAGAGAGAGAGAGAGAGAGAGAGAGAGAGAGAAGGGGGAGGGCCCAGAGCAGTCTCCATAGTTGTACATCCTTAATTGTGACATGGTTTCATTCCACACAGGTGGATGTGGGGCCGCGTGGGGCAGGAACCTAACTGGAGATTCCCACATGGGAGGTAAGAACCTAAGCCATCCCAGCAGTTATCAGTCGCACCGCAGTTCAGCAGGGTTTTGCACAAGCTGGGGCTGGGAATCGAACACCAGATCTGGCGATTGTGAGCAAGGCAAGTGCTCAACCTCTGACCTATCCCAGCATCTCCATAAATGTTTTAACGCTTTTTAAACTTTTATTTATTTTTATTTTATTGTTTTTGACAGAGAGAGGGAGAGAGAGATACAGAGACAGAGAGAGAACTGAACTCGGGGAACTCCTCAGTTCACCACATGGGTCCGCACGGGCCAGAGCCAGGACTCGATCCTCAGTCCCTGGAGCTGCAAAGTGAGCGCTTAATCCACTGAGCCATCCCGGCTTCCCCAATTTTAACACTTTTTAAATGAACAAATTATGCTCACAAAATTAAGTAAGAATATTAAAGACTTCACTAATAAACATCTGATTCTTTCTCACACCATTGTGCTCAACAAACAGGATTCAGTTTTCTCCATCACTCATAGGCTATTTAGAAAACGGGCTTATATTAGACTATAGAAAAAAATATCTCAGTAGGAGTCACTACCTAACCATGATGTAATAAGAATAGAATCTAACAAAAGAGAGATTAAAACGTGGGCTACAGCATTGTTTCTAAGAGAAAAATGTGATGGAAAAATATAAATTTCCATTAGTAGATGAATGTTTAATTAATTTTTAAGCCAAACTCTGGAATGTTATACAAATGTTAAAAAGAACCACTTCATTCATCTAACACAGAGTTCCAGAAAAAGAAAAACAATAAATTGAGACGATATGGCTAAGAATGTTCCAGAACTGAAGAAACACATGATTTCTTACACTGAGAATGTACACACAGTACTAAGCAGGCTAAACATAAAAATTTACCCATCTTGGTAAAACTCTAGAATATCTAAAACATTAAGAAAAGGCTTGAACTTTACCAGGAAGAAAAGACAGTACCTACCAACAGTTAGAACAACAGTAGACATCTTAACTTCAAGAGATGCCCAGAATTCAGTAAAAGACTATCATTTTTGGTAAGCACTGTAGAAAAATAAAAGTCCTTCTAGTCAATTATTCAAGAATGTGGGCAAACTAAAGGCATTTGCCACCTAAAGTGAAAGAATTACTAGAGGATATATTTCTGTAATAAAAATGAATCGAGAGAGAATGAGCGAATTTGAAAAACATGAACATTGGTAAAACTTGTTAGCAAATTTAATTAATATTAATAATGCATTTTTTGAACTAAGGTCGAAATACATATGAATTATGTATTTTTGTATTAAGATAGAAAAAAACTCCTCGACTATAGTATAAGCAGAAAGACGAAGGGGAGAGAGTGTTTGGTGTGCAATCCTGTGTGCAAAGATCCTTGATTGTTTCGATGGATGACAGAGATAACTTTAGACTTGCTAAAAAAATTTATAGTCAAATATGTATGTTAACATTTTAAGGGTACTCAATTCAAAGATTGGAAAAATTCTATACTGTTCAAATCAACAGAGAAAGAAAAATAAAATTATATTGATTGGACTGAATAAACAGAAGCCATTAAGTGCAGTGATAGAAATAAATCTAAAATATTAGTGAGGACAGTAAATATTAAAGGACTAAGCCCATCTAACATTTAGTGATGCTCACTATGTGCCAGGCCATGGTCTAAGCGTTTTCCATGTATTGGCTTATTTAATCCTCAAAACAAGTATTATATGAATGAGGTATTGTTATTATCCCATTTTGTAGATGGAGTAACTGAGGCCCCGGGAGGTTGAGAAATGTGTGCAGTGCCTATAGCTGGTGGACAGCAGAACTGGGATTCAGACTTGAATAGGTGGTTTCCTCAGCTTCATGCTCTCTGTCACCTTCACAAACAAGTGCTTACCCACATGGAGAACCGACAACTTGTCAGATGAAGATCATCAATCTAGGTGGAAGCCCTCCCTTTTTTTTAAGATTTATTTTTGTTTTTGACAGAGAGAGACAAAGAGAAGGGGGAGGGTACAGAACAGTCTCCATAGTTGCACATCATTGGTTTTCTACATGGCTTAATTCCACAGGTGGGCATGAAGCTGCGCAGGGCAGGAACCGGGCCCGGGTATCGGCCCAGTGAGAGCCAAACTGGGGACACACCCCAGTTCAGCATATGGGTCCACACAGGCCGGGGCCTGGATTTGATCCTCAGTCCCCTGGGCTGCAAAGTGAGCACTTAACCCACTGAGCCATCCCGGCTTCCCTGGAAGAACCCTTTTAAAAGCAACACAGAAAGGCTGGAAGCAAATAAACGGAAAGTGTAATGCCAGGAAGTACTAACCAAAGGAAAGCGGAAATGTTGATATTATTGTCAGAGAAGTTGAATTCAAGGCCAAAAAAGGAATTAGTAGGGGTAAGGAGTGGCACAACATAATGAGAAAAAGAATAATTTTAAAAAGAAGGTGTAACAGGAACTTATAGGCATCTAACAATAGAACCTCAGAATATATAAAGCAAAAGTGGTAATCACAAGGAAAGTACATCAATCCATCATTAAAGTGGAAGATTTTAATAGGTCTCACTCAGAATAAGTCAAGCTAACAAAAATAATTAACAAGCATATAAAAGATTGAAGCAGATGCTGGGATGCTGGGATAGTGGTTGAGCGCTTGCCCCGCAATCACAAGGTCCAGGGTTCAAGTCCCAACCTCAGCCCGTGCAAACTCATATGCTGAACTGCAGCACAGCTGGTAACCACTGGAATGGCTCGGTGGCAAAGGTTCTCACCGCCCATGAGAGAGGCCCCAAGTTTGGTTCCCATCCTGCCCAGCCCCACCTCCACCTGTGTGGAATGAAACCATGTCACAACTAATGAATGATGTACAACTATGGAGACTGCTCTGGGCTCTCCCTCCTTCTCTCTCTCTCTTTCTCGCACCTTCTCTCAAACAACAAAATTAATTAAAAAAAAAATTTTTTTGAAAATCAGTTCAAAACTAATTTTATATATGCATGTAAGTATGTGCATATATAGAATGAGCAGAAGTATGTGTGTGTCTATTCAGCCAGTAAATAGAGAAGATACATTATTTTTAAGTACATGTAAAGTACTAACAGAACCTGACCACATACCAGGATATTATTGCAAGGAACCATTATAATACAGTGGATATCCACTGACCACAAGGTACTTAAATGTAAAATAAATTATAAATAAACTCCATATTTCATGTATTTTAAGATGCACTTTTTCTCATCATCTCTGAAGCTAAGATACATCTTACAATTGATGGAATGTTAGAGTTGAACTAGCAGTAGGGTTATTTTTTTTTTTGTTCCTTTCTTAGTTGTACATAAAAATAAAAAATAAAAAACCCAGTATGCATTACAATCAGCATCATTTTAGAGTTCATGAAAATACAGTGCTTTAAAAAAATGTATGGATATAATACTACCTGACTAGAAATTAACAACAAAAGAAAAATATAAAAGGTTTTAAAATATTCTCCTGAACATCTCTCTTGTATCAAAGAGGAAATAAAAATAGCAATTTTACAGTATGAAAAAAATATGATAATGACAACTTATGCACATCAAAACTTATGGAATGTGGCCAGAACTTAACTCAGAGGAAATTTTATGGCTTCAAGTGTTTTATTCTTGAAGAAAAAAGCACAATAAATGACTTGGACATTCAACTTACACATAGAAAAAGAGCAAGATAATAGACCTTAAAAAGGGATTAAAGATGGAAGAAAGAAGTGCTGAATTTTAAGAATTCAACAGTGAAATAAATACATAAATTCAACAGCTGCTTCTTAGAAATTGTCAATAAAGCCTGCAAATGTCTGGTAAAGTCTAATCAAGAAAAGAAAGAGAGAAAAACATTAATGAGAAAGAGATATAACCAGAAATGCGCAAAAAAAAAAAAAAAATTATTAACATAGAATACCATGTGGAATTCTATGTTAATAAATTTTAAAATCTTGATTCAATGTGTGATAGTCTAGGAAAGCAGAAGTCACACAAACTGATGCAAGAAGTAGGGAAGCTGAATAGAAAACCAGTGGGAAATAATCAGACACATACCTCCCCACCCCTGAGAGGCTTATCCTTCGACAGGTTTCACTGGAAAATTTCAAAACCTTCAAGGTACAAAAATTTTCTGGGATACTTAAAATGTTCCAGAGGATAAAGAAAGAGGAAAAACTTCCTAATTAATTTTATGAATAACACATAATCCTGGTACCAAAACCTGCCAAAGATGAAACAAAAACACAATCATGGACTCATCTTGCCTGTCACTCCAGATGTAAAAATCCTAAATAAATAATCATGGCAGACACACACAGCCCCCACCATCACCATCCCAGCTCCAAATGCATGACAATGCTGGATGAGATAGAATGTAAAATAATTAACTTCATAATTGAGCTTGAAGGAAAGAAAAAGGAAATCTTTAGGTGAAAAAGAAAAAAAAAAAAAATCAAGAGATGGGAGAGCTGTTGCCATAAACTGTCAGCTGCTGTTCCAGAGATGCTGAACCACAGATGGCACACCCCAGAGGCCAGGGCTGGGGGCATTAGTGACCATGAGGGACAGGAGAAACAGCCCGGGTTCTCCTAAGATGAGGAGCTAGGACTGAGCTCCTGCACAAAACCCGGACTCCAGCAGGGATCCCACTTTGTGGGGGAGTGGAGGCTGGAAAACGCAACCCCTGTCTGGGGAAACACACAAACTCTTGGGTCCTGGGGAATTTCCAGAAAGAACGGAAATCCCAGGCCTGCGTCATGGCTGCATCGTCCACATTTATACTGCCGGTGTGGTGCAAGAATCCCCACACAGAGAAATAACGGGGAGAATATGGGTCCCAACTGACGCATCCATAGGAACTCCCAGCAGAAACAATTTTTGAAATGTTCTGCAGTACCAGGAAGTACAGGCTACCACTAAAAATTTAAAAAAAAATCACCAATCTGAAATCAGTTTGAATAATTTTTGCTTCCCTAGAATAGCATATAGAATTTACAATCTGCTCAAGGTAATGGTTCACCGCGAGGGAAAAATCAGCCAATAAACAAAACAGAAGAAACTAGCAAGCACTCCACAAACCTGCAATAAGAAATAAAACCTGAAAAGACAATATAATTATGTTTTAGATTGAGTAGAAGAAAAACCAAAAATCAACAAAAGAACAGGACGCTACAAACACAAGCATGGAGATTGGAAAGATCCCCATCGAACTTCTAGAAATAAAAAACATAGTGATTGAAATTGAAAACACAACACGAGTTTCATAGTAAAGCAGGAAATTTAGTGATCCAGGAGATAAATCTGACATTATCACCAGAATGCATATGAAAAATAGGAGACTGGGGTTACACGAAAATAGAATGAGAAGGTTGAAAAAACAAAGGAAAAACAAAGAAAAACGTAGGAATCATGGAGATGCTAGCAGAAATGCATCCCTAGGGACTGAAACAAAGTCAGATCCTTCTAGAAAACTCAGTTATGATCTTGAGGTAAACATGTCAGTACCAGCGTAGGGCGCATTTGGGGGAACACTAATAACTAAGACTTACTTACATAGAGATGGCCAAGAGCCAGGAGTTCTTTTAAGCACTTTATATATATAAGGGCTGTCCGGAAAGTATCCAGCCACCTGACATAAAACACAGAGGCATTTATGGCTGTTTTTTTCCAGACAGCCCTCGCATTAACTCATTTAATTATCATAAGTGTATAGCAATATTATCATGCCCAATTTATGAATGAGAAAACTGAGAAACACAGAGTCCACATACTGTAGTTTTCCTCAGCTATTAAATACTGAAGTCAAGTCAAATTCATGCAGCTAACTGCAGAGTCCATATTCTTACCCACTGTGGTACACTGCCCCTCAAATGTGTGGCTGGCAATTCAAAGATTAATATTGAGAATAAAGGAAAGGAACTATTTGAAGACATGAGGCTTGAAAATTTTTCAGAATTTAAGAAAGCCATAGATTGCAATAATAAGCACTTTGACTTCCAAGCAGGAGAAATAAAATCATATTAACAGATACATCTGAGTGAAGCTGAAGAATATCAAAATAAAGATTAAAAAACAAACAAACAAACGAGAGAAAAACATTATCCACAAAGGGCTGACAGACTTCTCTGAGGAGTTGTGGGGACCAGAACACATGGACAAGGTCTTCAAAGGGTTAAAGGACAATAACTCTGATCCTAGAACTCTATACCCAGCTCAACTATTAAGGGCAAAATCACACTTAAATAAGGGTTTACACAGGACTTCGCTGAAAGAACTACTGACGGGCTATGTGAAACAGCTGGACATGGAGCCCAGCGAAAGGGAGTGGTCTGCAATCAGAAGAGTGACCCCTAAATTTGGTAAGCAGCTGTAAATCTAATCATAAATTGTAAATAATAATAACAGTAATGATGATTTTAAAATCGGGGAGTTTATTAACCATATGGTGCTAAAATTAAACAAATGACATGAGATGAGAATTGAAGTGTTCTATGATCATTTTGTTGTTTTGGAGAAAGGAGACATTTTGATTTAATTCACACTGTCTTAAGCTAAGCGTGCATATTACAAATGTAAAGGTCATCACTGGAAGTATAAAACGTAGAACGCATGACTTTCAAATGGGTACCGGGAGCAAAACAGTAAACCAGAACATACAATCAATCCTTTAGAAAATAGCAAAGCTTTTTTAAAAGAAATGATAAAAAAAAAAGCAAAATAAAACAGAAAAATGAATGCAAATACATCAATAACCAGGAAGAAAAAAAAAGATCAAACTTGCTGAGAGACCCTTCTAAAACATGCTGCAGAAATGTTGAAAGTCAAGAGATACTAAAAAGGTATACAAAATAAATAACAAAGAAACAGTTATTTTTACAATAGTGATATAAGGCAAAGTAGAATTTAAGGCAAAAAGAAAAGCATTAATGGAGATAAAAGAGTTATTACACAAAGAAAAAGTAATTCACTAGGAAGATATAAAAATCTTTAACCTGTATGCTTCTATTAATATAAATTTTTTAAAATATAGAGTAAAGGGAAAGCCAGGATGGCTCAGTGGGTTAAGTGCTCGCTTTGAAGCCCTGAGGACCGAGGATCAAATCCCAGCTCCGGCCCAGGTGGACCCACATGCTGAACTGGGGTGTGCTTCCCGAATGCGGTGAGGCCCCCAGTTCAGTTCAAAAAATAAAAAAATAAAATAATATGAAAAAAATATATATAGAGAGTAAAAGTTGATACAACTACAAAGAAAAACTAACAAATTCGTAACAACATTGGGAGATTTTAACACAGGTCACTCTGAAATTGACAAATTAAGAAGCCCGAAATATTAAGAATATAGAAGATGCAAACAATACAACTAACAAGACTGAGCTAAAGAACGTACACAGATATAGATATGGAATTCTGCACCCAGCAATTAGGACAGTCTGGAAAGTATCCAGCCATATGATATGAAAAACAGAGGCACTTATGGCTCGATTCTTTTCCAGACAGCCCTTGTATATAATTTTAAATATAATGGAACAAAAAGTGACCATATACTAACCAGGGCACAAAGCAATTCTCAACTAAAATTAAAGAATCAATAGTATGAAACCACA
This sequence comes from Craseonycteris thonglongyai, assembly GCA_004027555.1. Classification (NCBI taxonomy): domain Eukaryota; kingdom Metazoa; phylum Chordata; class Mammalia; order Chiroptera; family Craseonycteridae; genus Craseonycteris; species Craseonycteris thonglongyai. Next base: position 166,406 of record PVKE010000004.1, on the reverse strand, counting down.
CTCTCTGACTACAGTGCAATAAAAGTGGAAAGAAGAAAAGAAAAATATGCTCTTGAAATGTTTAAAAGTCTAAATAATTCATGAGTCAAAGAATCACAAAGGAAATTATATAACTTCTGGCTATTGAACAAGCAGTATAATAAAATAATTATGTACCCCAGCAAATTAAAATTAACCCAGAAATGCATTATAGAATGGCTCAATATTAGACTATCTACTAATATAATTTATTGTAGCAATATGTCAAAGGATAAAAACCATGTTTATCTTCATAGTCAGGTTAAATACATGGGGGAGGGGGAATACTTGATTATATAAAACACTAGTAATATGGGATATTTGGGGTTTTCTTAAGCTGTAAAAATCTTATCTCAGAGACAGTGTCATGATTCATGGTAAAACATTAAAGCCAGGAATATACAAAGGAAGCCCACTACTATTTAATATTGTCCTTGGAACACTCACCAATTCAATTAGAAGGAAAAATTAAATAAATAACACAAATAAATAAAAAGCAGAAGGGAGTAAATTGTCATCATTTGGGTTAGGTGAGGCCGTTTTAGGCACAATACCAAAATACAAGTAACAACAACAAAAAATAGTAAATTGGACTTCATCAAAATGAAAACCTTCTGTGCTGCAAATGACACTATCAAGAAAGTGATAAGACAGCAACCAGAATGGGATAAAATATTTGTAAATCAGGAGTGCTGGGATAGCTCAGCAGTTGAGCCCTTGCCTCGCAATCACGAGGTCCAGGGTTTGATTCCCAGCTCTGGCCTGGGCAAACCCATATGCTGAACTGTGGCGCAACTGGTAACCACTGGGATGGCTCAGTGGTACAGGTTCTCACTTCCCATGTGGGAGGCCCCCAGTTTGGTTCCCTGTCCCATGAGGCACCACATCCACCTGTGTGGAATGAAACTATGTTACAACTAATGATGTTGTAGAACTATGAAGACAGCTCTGGGCCCTCTCCCCTTCTCTCTATCTCTTTCTCTCACCTCTCAAAATAATAATAAATCTTTAAAAAAATGTTGCAAATCATATATCTGATAAGGAATTTGTATCTGGAATATCTAAAGAACACTTACAACTTGAAAATTAAAGAAAATTAATTTATGGGTAAAGGATCTGCACAGACATTTTTCAAAGATATACAAATGACCAATAAGCATATGAAAAGATGTTCAACATCATTAATCATTAGGAAAATTCAAATCAAAACTGCAATAAAATCAAATGCTAAATACAAATGAAAAAAACTACTTCATACCCACTAGGATGGCTATAAGCAAAAAAACCATAACAAGTGTATATATATATATGTATATGTATATATATGTGTGTATGTATACACACACACATATACATCCAAAGTAAATGAAAACATATGTTCACAAAATAAAAATATGCACAGAATGTGAACATAGCAACTTCATTAATGATAGCCAAAAGGTGGAAACAACCCAAAAGCCCATCAATTGATTAAAGGGTAAAATAATAAATGTGGTATATACATTACGATGAAATATTCAGCCATAAAGAGGAATGAAGTACCACAATATGGATGAACTGAGACACCGTTATGCTAAGTGGGGGGGGGAAAGCCAACAAAATACCACATATTGTATGATTCATTTAGATGCGGTGTTCAGAATAGGCAAATTTATAGACAGAAAGTAGATTCGTGGTTGCCTAGGACTAGGAAGGTATATATGGAGAGTGACTGCTAATATGTATAGGGCTTCCTTTGGGAGTGATGAAAATGTTCTGGAATTGACTGTGTTGATGATGGCACAACTCTGTGAACATACTGAAAGCCACTGAATTGTACACTTTATGTAGGCAAATGGAATAGTATATGATTATCTCAAGAACAGAGCAAAAGAAAGAGAGAGAAAATAAAGCCAGGATGGCTCAGCAGGTAAGTGCTTGCTTTGCAGCCCCAGGGACCGAGGATCAAATCCCCGCCCCGGCCCGTGCAGACCCACATGCTGAACTGGGGTGTGCTTCCCATGCAGGAGGCACCCAGTTCGGTTCTTGTCTCCCAGTTCAGCCCCTGGCTCGAGGGGGCCACCCAGCCCAGGTCCCACCCTGCATGGCCCCTGCCCACCTGTGTGGAACAAAACCATGTTGAAGACTGATGATGTACAACTATAGAGACTGCACTGGGCCTTCCCCCTTCTCCCTGTCTCTCTCTGTCTGTCAAAAACAATAAAATAAATCTTTAAAAAAAAGAAAAGAAAAGAAAAGAAGAAGAAGGAGAACAGAGAGAGAGAGAGCCTGAGACTTTCAGATTCCAGGTACCATATTTGCACCCACTATTTTGCTCCTCGGCTTTTACCAGAAGTTAGGGGTCTGTGCTCCTAGAGCCCATCCCCCCACTTCCACCAGCTCCAATGCCCTCTCATCTCCTTGGGGACGTGACAAGCACTTCTCTCCTGTCCTACCTATAGGGCTTTCCACATTCTATTAGGTCATTCCCATCATCATAAAAACATGCTGTTAGTTCTGCCATCCTATAAACAAAAACAAAAATTAAAAATAAACAAAACCTTAACTCCTCTTCCCTCAGCAGCTACCTTTCTATTTCTTTGCTCTTCTTTGCAACAAAACATGAGTTACCCAGATTCACTATCTCATCTCTTCCCATCCTCTCATAGACCCACTTAAGTCGGAATATTGTTCCCTAAATTCCACCAAAGCTACCCTGACTAGGACACATTGCTGACACCATTGGTCAATTCTTGGTCCTCCTTTTACCTGCCTATCCACCAGCATTTGACACAGGGGACCAGCCACTTCTCTAGGAGACACGTTCTTTACCTGGCTTCTATGACATGATACTGTCTTGCCTGCTTCCTACCTCATCAGTCACTTCTTGGTCTCTTTATTTTGGGTTCCACTTTGTTTCCCTGACTTCTTCATGGCGGGTTATTCTACATCTCAGTTATTGGTCTTCTTTTCTTTCCTCTGTTCTCAACTCGTATACTGACCTTAATCACTCTTATGGCTTCCAAAACCATGCATGGATGACTCCCACATTTCTATCTCCAGGTCTAATCTCTCTCTGTAACTCCAGATTCGGATAGTCAACCGAACCTCCAGCATCTGCAGTTGAACATGTGTTGGACATCTCAAATACAGTATGTCCTCAACTGAACCTCCTCCAACTCCTGTTCTGCCCCCTCACTGCCTTTGCCACCTCAATAGTGGGTGACGCCATTCCTCTAGTTGCTCAGACTCAAAGCCTTCTTTTCCTTAGATCCCATCTAAGCCACAAGGAAACTGTTGGCTCTGCATACAAAACGTATCTGGAATCTGATCCACTCTCTCCACCAATTAGGTCCAGACCATAATCTCTCACTGTGACAGCCTGCCAGCTCTCTTTGCACCTCATCATGGCCACAAGAAAAGCGTGATCTTCTCAAAATATAATTCAATCACGGCATGCTTCTGTTCAAAGCCCCGAAGTTGCTCCCCACCTCACTGATAGTAGAGTCAGGTTCCTTATCCTGCCTTGCAAGGACCTAATCATCCGCTCTCTGCTCACCCCTCACCCCTCTCTACCTCTGTGGCTTCCTTCCCAGCTCCCCTCCCCGCTCCCCTCTCCACCTCTTTGCTACTTTTCACTCCTGCTTTAGGACCTTTGATTAAGTGCCTCCTCTGCCTGGAAAATCTTCACCTAGATCAGGACTTCTCAACCTCGCTGCTGTTAACCTTTGGGGCCAGACAATTCTTTGTTGTAGGGGCTGTCCTATGCATCATAGAATGTTTAGCGGTATCCCTGGCATGTACCCACTAGATGCCAGTATCACCCCCAGAAGTTGCCAAATTCCTCTGGGGGCTACAATTGCCCCAGGTTGAGAAACCCTGATCTGGATCATCGATCTGGCCCATGCCCTCATTTTCCCTAGATCTCACCTTTGCTCAAATCTCACCTTTTCTTTCTTTTTTTTTTTCTATTTTATTTATTTATTTATTTTATTTTTGACAGAGAGAGAGAGATACAGAGACAGAGACAGAGAGAGAACCGAACCGGGGGAGCTCCCGGTTCAGCATATGGTTCCGCACGGACCGGGGCTGGGACTCGATCCCCGGTCCCCGGTGCTGCAAAGTGAGCGTTCAACCCACTAAGCCATCCCGGCTTCCCCTCAAATCTCACCTTTTCAATGAGATCCACACCCTTACCACTCTACTTAGTTTTTCAACTCCCCACCACCCCCTGCCCCACACTTCCAGTCCTCCCTTACCCTGCTTGGTTTTTCAAAGCAACTACCATGGGGGTTCGTGCGAGGCTGGGATTTTCCTCTGCCTTCTGTCCTGATGTCCCCCAGTGCCTCTAACAGTGCCCAGCACATCGCTGGTGCTCAATAAAGATCTGTTGAATAAATGAATCAGAAGGTTCAACAGGGTAAAACATATTAAATAAAATAAAAGGTCAATTTATCTGTAAATGTCTTTATCTATAAATGAAACATGATCCCAATATAAATCACTATTGGATACTATTTGAAACTTGACCCAATATTTCTAGAGTGCACCGGAAAGAATAAAAGTGTGACATCACACAAGAAAAATGAGAGGAAACTTGTCCTCGAAGATATTAAAAAATGTGCTCATAAGCTACAATCATTAAAACAGTGGGTTCTGGTATGAGAATAGACAGCCTAAAACAGAAGAGTTCCAAAGCAGCCCTAGTAAATAGAAAAGTTAAGCAAATGATAAAGCTGGCGTTTTAAAAGAGTAAGCAAAGAGTGAGTGCTCAATAAATGATGCTGGAATAATTGGTTGGCCATTTTACTCCTGCAGTATACATGCTATGTAGAAATGTAGAGGTAGTAATGCGTGCTGAGGAGATAGGTGGGAGAGTTATAGGTGGTTAGCAGGATTGGGAGGAGCCTTTCAGATGAGGCAGAGGACTGCTGGGTTTTATGATAAGCTTTTTATTATCTATGCTTTTAAAACCATATATATGTGGATTTCGGTCAAGATGATGGAGTAGGTAAATGCTGTGCTTGCCTCCTCTCATGACCACATCAAAATGACAACTAACCTCCAGAACAACCATTACTGAGAACTGCCTGAAGTCTAGCTGAACAGAAGTCCTACAACTAACGATATACAGAAGAAGCCACCTCAAGACTGGTAGGGGGGCCGGAGACGTGGAACAGGTTGGTCCCATACTCACGGGTGACCATTCAAAATTGGGAGGGAGAGCTGGGCTATAGAGATCGCTTCCCCCGGAGGAGCAAAGGGTCCCAGCCTCACACCAGGCTCCCTAGCTCAGGGTTCCAGGGTCAGAAAGAGAAGTCCCTACAACTTCTGGCTGTGACCAGCAGCAGAGATTGTGGCTGAGTGAGACAGAGGCTGTTAGAGTCCCAGGGGCTCCCCTTAAAGAATTATGCATGCACGTACTCTCTGACAGACTCACTTACTCTGTGCTCCAGCAATGGGGCAGCAGACAACATACTGAGTTGTCTGGCTTCAGGATGAGGGCTGGAGAGGCAGCTTTCTCCCAGAGAAGTGCTGGCAGAATCTATTGTTTCTTTGTTGAGCTTTGCCCCGACCCAGCATGCAGATGCAGTCAGCCATCATATCTGAGTATCCATCAAACTGGCTAACACTGTTCATCTTATCCTGGGATTCCCTGAGACTCCGTCCTCCCAACTTGCAGCCACACCCAAGCTACTTCTAGTGGCTTTTCCACACAAATGGCCCATCTTGGCTCCTCGCACTTTCCTAAAATCTCTCAAAGGTTCACAAAACTCAAACAAGTAGCATCTTAAGGAAAGAATCTTAAAAGCAGCAAGAGGGATGCTAGAATAGTCCTGAGGTTGAGCCCTTGCCTTGCAATTGCAAGGTCCAGGGTTCAATTCCTGCCCCCGGCCTGTGCAAATCCACATGCTGAACTGCAGCACAACTGGTAACCACTGGGATGGCGGCGAAGGTTCTCACCCATACGGGAGGCCCCTGGTTGGGTTCCTGCCCCTTGGAACCCCACATCCATCTGTGTGGAATGAAACTAAGTCACAATTAGTGATGTGCAACTATGGAGACTGCTCTGGGCCCTTCCCCCTTCTCTCTCTCACCTTCTCTTAAAAACAATAAATCTTAAAAACAAACAAACAAACAAAAACAAAACAAGCGAGAAGCATGACCCTCTTTAATCTATCAGATTGACAAAGATTTAAAAAATAAAGATTTGCTGGTGTGCAAAAAGGCAGTCACGGGACCAATGGGTCTTTCTGGAAGGTGATTTGTCAGGAAGTACTAAAAATCTTAAAACCATGCTTATCCTTTGAACCAACGATTGCACTGCTATGAATTCATCCTGAAATGATGCAAAGGATACAGCAAGAATGTTCACTCCACCATTCTTTAAAATTGAAAAACTAAAATGAAAACCACCAAAATGTTCAAGGGGGAGCTGCTTATATAAACAGTGATAAATGCATATGAAGGAATGCCAGGCAGGTGGCAAAGGCAGGATGGAAATAGACCCACGGCCATGGAAAGCCATTCATGACATATAAAGTGATGAAGCAGGTTATGTATAGTAGGCATAAAAATTATTGCCTTTTTATAAAATGAATATGACTTATGAGTTTATGCATTTATAAAGTATTTTAAACATAAGATACTCCCTCTCTGTGACAATATGTTGAAACCCCAGATCCAGAGACGGGCTGAGTGGTGAGATTTTTCTTTTCCTCTTGTGAAAGCATTTCTGTAGGGAATTGCTAAGACTTTGTGAAGGTGGAGACGGGAATGCTGAGGTGAGTTCCCTCAGATGTGGAGTGAGGGTCTGCATAGACCCCTCTGCTACCTACTCATCCACTGAGCCCCATACTGAGTGGCCCAAATGACCAGGGCTGGGCTTACCAGGATCCAACCACACTCAGGATCCAGCCCACAGCAATGCCCACAGCCCCAGTGGCTAAGACCTCCTTCCTGCAGATGGGGGTTGGGGTGGGGGCACATCTGGGCAGGCCACCATTGCCACAGCCCAGCAGCTCTGCAATCGTGGCCTGAACTCTTGACAGTTACTGACCTATTCTGGGATTCTGGTCCTCACCTTCTAGGTGGAGGATTGTCCACTTTGCCAGTGTAGCTGTGGGCTCCATATATTCCAGCCCAGAAGCAAAACACACTTCACAGGCATACTATTGGGTCAGTGTAGGACTTTGACTTTGAAAGGTTAGAGATTTCATATAAAATCTACCATTCGGGCCACCCTGAATCCCCATCCTTTTCCGCAATGACAGCTGGAGCTGAGTCCCACTGTCCCCTTTCAAAGGGGCAAGTGTCTCCAGGCATACAAGACCACACCACTTCCTTGCCATGAGGCCTGGCAGTATTGGGGACTGAATTTCCCGCTTGGGCTGTTCTATGCCTGGGTGGCCTCATGCTCTCTGTCCACTCCACCAGCCCCCTCTTCCCTATTGCTGTCAGCTTCAGGAACCAGTGCCCACACCCCAGTCTGCCCTGCCCTTTTGGGACATCGGGGGTTTTGTTGTAGAAAATCCCTCCAAAGTCCTTCCCCCACCTCCTGACCCCAGAGCCGGGTGGTGTGGCCTCTCAGACCCAGGGGAGCCCGCTGGCCTTGTTGCTGTTCAAACCCTGCACTGGAAGACTTGGTCAGCACCTCAACCCAACCCTGAGCTCAAGAGGGCGACACAACAGACAAAAATAATCCTGGCCTTTGGGGACTCTGATCCCAGCAGATGACATTCGCCTAGTAGACAGCTGGTTTAGGAAAACCCAGATCCCTAAGAGCTGGTGTGGTGGGCTGAGTTTCCTAGGAATTTGGGGCCTATTGGAAAAGGCTCTTGGGGGAGGGCAGGAATGGGCGGGCAGAGGGAGAAGCCACAGTGCCCCCCAAACAAGGACAGGGCACTCTGGGGCTGGGAGGGTCACATCAGTCATTGGCTGCAAGATAGGGAATAGCCTTGAGCAAGAGGCCCGCCCAGGCCAAGGGTAAATCTTGTTGGGGGCACCACTGGGAGCATCAGGTGCAGGATTTTCCCAGTAGCCCCCATGGAGGGTGTAGCAGAGCACCCCCCCTAGCCCCCCCCCCACACACACACATGTCAGGGAGGCGCTAGACGATTGACAGTTGGCTGCCTAAGGCTTAGAGGTGCAAGAGGAGAGCGCACGGAACATTCAGTCACATGCCCCGCATTTATTTGAAACAGAACATTAATTCTCACTGTCATTAGAGTCCATTTCAATTTTGTAATAACATAAAAAGTTAAGAGTCTAATTTATTCATACAAATCTTGTTAGCATCCAATTTCCACATAATGTACCATATTCCTTAAAAAGCTGACAAAGCAGGGGAAATTAAAAAACGTAAAAGAAGACATCTGTGGGTCCTCGTGCCACACAGCTGAAGGTGAGGAGGGAAGAGCAGGCTGGCTCCAGAAAGCAGTCTTGAAAAAGAACTGGTAGATACTGAAGAGGCAGGCTGCACCATCCGGTGGACCTGGGGCCCCCATCACATCCCAGATGCCCCCTCAGACACCTGGGAGCCCCTCCCCACCACCTGCAAGGCCCCACGCTGTCCCCGAGTGCCTGGCCTTCCTGCTCTGCAGACAGCTCCCTAGCACTCTCCTTGCTGCAAATCCACCCTCCAGAGCCCCTTAATTACACGTCTACGGTGTTTGCATTAGATAGCTGTCACCCTGTAATTTACCCATACACGAGTTTTAATTGTACGTTAATCTTTCCTACACGCCACTCCTCTGTTAGGATCTGTAGCAGCAGCAATTTAGGCCATTTTGTTTATTCCTCATCCAAAAATAGCTGATGAATGTAATTGCAGATCGTCCCTCCCTTTCTTTTCCGAGATGAGTCGCTGTGTGCTGGGGCTAGAGTGACTCCTGTCACCTGTGAGCTGCCTTTAAACACAATGTCAGACTGTTTAGTGGGTGGCAAATTTCCGATGGAAGGTGAGCGGCAACAAGCAATCCCCCTGCCACGTGCTCTCTGGGTGCCTCTGCACACACCCTTTCTCTCATGCACCAGCCTCATGGGTGCTCAGAGCACTCACTTAGGGGGTGTTTTCAAAAGAGGACCAGGGCGTGATGAGGAATCCACCAGCCTGGAGGTTCCAAGGTCACTTGGAAAACCACGAAGGAGAACTATCAATTACAAAGCCCTGGATGGCTGCCAGGGCCCCGGGAAGCTACATTTAGCATATCATTCTCCTAGCAGCGGGAGGAAGCCTTCGCTCCCATTCCCAGGGAATTTGAATGGAATTTGTTACAAGAACATTGTGATTGAAATATCACCAATTGACTTTTCATGACAACTCTGCGATTGATTGCAATTGCAATGGGGGGTGTGTGCCTGCCTGGGTGTGTTGGGGAGGTGGCTGTTGTGTTCTCCCATTGGCCGAGGGGGCTATAAGAGAGCCCCATACAATATTTATGAAACCCAGATGAAGCCCTCTATGCTGACAATAAGCTGATGTCATAACACAGATTTCAAAAACGCCTTGACATTTGCCTAAGATCAAATTTCCTCTTGTGAAAACCCACGAGGCTTTGGGCTGACAGCCCTCTGTGCACTTTTACCCCTCCAGCAAGCTTCTTCATTAAGCCCAGGTAATTAAAATAACACTGGGATGGGAAGAACCGAGGGGTTGGAGTGGTGCAGAGTAGAGATGAATACCATGGAAGTCCACTTTTCCTTGGTGGAAAAATTGAGCACTGGTGTTCAGTGCAGAAAGATGGGAGTTTTGATCATTTTTATTGTTGAACACTTCTCAACGTTGCTTGATCTTACTGCCAAGGCTCTGACAGTGCATATTTGGACAGAGAGACAGGCTGTACTGATCCATCACACATCAGCCTAGGAAGCAGGAAAAAAACAAGAGCAGGCAATGTATTTCCTTGGAGCCATAGATCTCATTTAAGTGCAACCTTTGATTCATTTTAGGAGACCCCACTAGGGCGGATGTCACCAGGCTCTCCATATCCTGGCTTACAACTTATTTCCAAAGGGCTTCTCCTACCTCTCTTTCTAATGTGGTTTTTGGAGACAAAGGCTCCCTGCCTACCCAAGGACCCCGAGTGGTACAATATTGCATGAGATCCAGGCCGGACGTCCCCAGAGTGTTTACAAGTAATAGGCAAGGGCGGCTTCTTTGGTTTTTGATAAACACTTCATATTGCCCGTCCTAAGAGAAGCAGAATACTTGTCAAGCAAGCATCTTTATGAGCTGTCCGCCTATAAACCTTGCACGCAAGGTCCGTGCTTAATGTTGCTTTGGCAGTAAATTGGCGCGACTTGAGGGTATACTGCATCAAATTAGCATCGACCCATAAAAAACGTTACTGAATGATTCCTCAAACCTGCCAAGCCTTCAAATCAATTTTGGAGAAGGCGTCAAGGTTTTTTTTTTCCTCTTCTTTTTTAATAACTTTGATAAACCTTTCATGTTAAGTTATCACAGAAGAGCATAAGCCTTTCTAATCTGCCTTTCCAGAAAAAGAAAAAAAAAGGTGTTGTTTTTCCCAAACTGCTTTTAGCTCTTTCGTCTTTGCACACCCGCCTCCACATTGCATAAACAATGTGTGTGCGTGTGTCTAAATTCTTTGTTGTCCTATTTTAGAGTGACTGGTATTTGGCTCACATCATCCATGCCCCATGCTCTGGCAGCGTGGAGAGAATGTCTACTGGCACCAGGATCAAGTTCTTACCCCTGTCCTTGAACATGCAGTCCCAAGTTTGCCTCCTCCAGGAAGCCCTCCATAGCTCACCAATGAACCCTGATCATTATTCTATTCTCTCGAGTCTTGGGTCAACTAGAGCACAGTCTCCTGGGGGTTCAATGCACTTCCTTCCCTGAGGACTTCACACTGTTGATGGTCAGGGGCAGGGCCCACACTGAGTGGTCTGTGAGGTGACATCTCCCTCCTCCCCACCTTTGAGGACCAGCCAAAGCCTCCCTCCTCTGTGGAGCCCCCAGCAGATGTCTCAGCCAGAACACCTTGCCCTCACTCCTCAACCTCAGAGGTCTCAGCCACCCCAGTCACCCCCACTGGTTGCATCAGAGTTTACTGTGAATCGCCTCTCTCCCCAGGGAGTAATGGCTGGGTCTCAAAACCAAGCAAGAACAGAACCTTGATTTGAATCCAAGAAGCCTGACCCAGAACCCTCATCCCACAGGACACGCTGCTTTCCCAATGACTCTGTCAGACTTCAGAAGAGAAACAAGCCACAACCACAGAAGGGAGGCTATATCATGGTCCCCAGCAAAACGTGATCGGGCAGGAGAGGATGAGATGGTCATAGACTTGATGGAAGGCATGTCATCTAAGAAAAGGTGGTGTTGAAAAAGCTGAGGAGGCTCAGGCTGCTTTCAGGGGGTTCTCAGGCTTCTCCAGAGAGACCCAATGACAGATAAGCCCATCAGGAATGAGGCCCCCGAGGGGGTACTCCTAAATGGCCAATGCCTGGGGCTCTGGGGGGGGGGGAAGGGTGAGCATGGCTCTGGGGGCACCAGCACAGAGACCGGGGCCTGGGGCAGAAACTGAGTTTGGAGAGGGGCAGGGGTCATTTAGAGGATACAGAGTTCCAGGATAGGACATCCTCCAGCGTGCGAGAGCCCAACTTCCGGAACCCTCTCCATAGAAGCCCAGACTCCCAACAAATCCCTGTCAAGTCAGCTGGGGTGGGAGAGGACACAGGCCACCGGGCAGTACTTCATCCTCTGGTCCTTCATTCAGTGGCCCCACTCTGTACTGTGCTCCACTCTATACCAGGATGAATCTAGGCACTGGGCACAGCAATGAACACGACAGAGAGGGTGGTCTCAGCGCTCATTGAATCTGTGAAGGGAAAGAAAGGCAAGCCCAGAGAGACTGACAGATCACGGAGGCCCATTGGTAATGGGCAGCTGGGGTAGCACCCAGCACCTGTAGCTCTGATGCACTCCTCAGGAGATTCTGGGGCAGATGGCCCGTTTCCCATTTTCATCCAGAGAAACACCTGCCTATTCCACCCACCGTCTTCCAACATGGAGACGCAAACCTGCCCAGCACAGGTAATCCCCAGCACCCCCAACATCTAAGACAGCTACAATGTAAAGATAGAAGTGAATTTTCAAATTTGTTGAATAACGTTTTCAAGTTCAACACATTCTTGGCAAAAATATACTGTATCATTCACCTGGGAAATAAAATGAAAAGCACAGTGTGATATCTCTACATATGCATAGAATGGCTAAAATGTAAAAGACCGACAATGCAAAGTGTTGGAAAGGATGTGGAGCAACTGGAACTCCCATATATAATGGGTGAAGGTGTGGGTGATTAGCACAACCACTTGAGAGAAAACTGTTTGACCTCACCCGCAGAAGATGAACATGTCCCCATCCTGAGACCCTGAAATCCTCTTCTAGGTACATACTTACTAAATAAAATGTGTACATATGCCCATGAAACACAGGCTACAAGGTTCACGTCAGCACTATTCATACTAGCTCAAGACTCCGAACAATCCAACGGTCATTCAAGAGGAGAATGGATACATAAATCGGGGTATATTGATACAATGGAATCCTACACAATAACAAGAATGAACAAACAACAGCTACTCACAGCAATGTGGATGAATCTCACCGTGATGGTCAAGCCCCACACGAAAGTGTACAGATTTATGATTCTAAGGAAAACCAATCAATGCCATTACAAGTCAGGACAGCAGACACTGTGGGAGAGGGGAAGCGCCTGGAAGGGGTCACAGGCACCTCTGGGATGCGGGTCACATTCTGATTCCTGCTCTGGTTCTGGCACACCTGTTGGTAATGAATATTGACTGTGCTGTACACACTATCCGTGCACTTTTCGGTGTGCCTATTGTGCTCAGAATGAACAGTTTTTAAATGTACTGAATGCAGGACAGGAAAAAGGCATTCACAGGAAACTGGTTACAAAGGGCAAGACTTGAGGGGACACTAGGCAGTAGGGTCACATGCCCCCTAAGCCTTTGCACATCACCAGGCAAGGCCATTGATCAACATGATTCCTTGCACCTGAGATGAAGAGAGAGTGAGCTCCAGCTAACAGATCAAACGCAGGCAATAATAATAATAGTGTAATAATAATGACAAGAGTGATAATAACAATTCTGGCAGCTGTCATTGACGGTGGGCTGGCTGGCTGCTAGGCACAATAGCTCTATGACATGGTTTCTGTGTTCTCCTCATTGCTAGATAAGCAAACGGAGCCCCTAGCCCACGTCGTGACCAAGTGGTGAAGCTGGGATTTGAACCCAGGCAGTCTGACGCAGGTACTGCTACCTGGAGCCAAAACCCTGAGGCGGCTACATGGGGTGGAGCTGCTTGCCATGGCTGTCTGTTGACACTTGCATTCATGGCAGAGAGAACGGAGAAGAGTTAAATAATAGTCATAGGTTGGGCTTTCGCAGGGATGAGTGGTCATCAAATTAGTTTTGCAGATGAGGCCAACCCTCAGGAGATGAAATTAATGCAGTAGAGATTGAGGCTCAAAATCTAAGCAGGAGATGGTAGGATAGACCCCGTCTTGAAAAGTGTAGTTTACTGTATACACAGAGGCAAAACTCCACGCTTAGATGGCTTTCCTGAGAAAAAGGCTTGGGAACAGCTGCCGGGAGGGGTGGCAAGGTGGCTGAGACCACCACCAGCAGCAGCTTCTGCACCTGGAGGTGGCAGCAGGATCAGGCAAGCGTGACAGGAGAGGGGCATCCAGGTGAGACCATGATATGTCACCACATCCCACGTCCACACCACTCCCAGCCCCGCGCCAGCCTCTGCCAAAGAGATTTGAATAAGACCTAGGAAAGCTGAGGGAACCGCTAAGGAGAAAGCCATAGAAGTAGGACTCACATTGAACCCAGGTGTGTATGAACGAAGGGGTAGAACCGTAAGTATCCTTGGTGAGGGTGTCAGAAGGAGCCCAGAGCACAGGCTTCAGCCAGCCCTAGGCTGGCCGCATCACCTACTGGCTCAACCAGTGTAGACAGAGCGCCTGCTTTGAGCACTGGCTGAAACGGTTTACACAGATGGCTTGCCTCCTGCACTGACTCGACTGGTATAGACAGACTGCCAGAATGATATGCTGAGCTCAACCAGTGGAAACAGATGGGCTACATCAAAAACTGGGCTCAACCAGTGTAGACAGAGAGCCTGCTTTGGTCACTGGCTCAACCAGTGTAGACAGACTGCAATGTTTATTGGGCTCAACACCCTCACTGCTGGGAGACAGAACCTGAGGGGCAGAACCGCTGTGACTGGAGACCATGGTCTAGGCTGAGAGCGTCTGAGAGCTCTGAACGTTGTGCAGACCCGGCAGGCACATGCTAGACTCAGCCCGCATAAACAGACTGCCTGCATCACACGGGCTCAGCCAGTGTAGACAGACTGCACAATTTAGCTCACTCTGCCAGCCAGCAGCCACCACCGAGAGCCTTCTCCATGCTGAACGCACCCTGGCCAAGACAGCCGGAGAGAGCAGTGTTTGCGCTGTGACCTGCCCTTGTTTGCGTGGCCTCCTCTGGGCCTGGCAGGAGGCTCTGCGCACAAAAGGACCCTGGTGGGTATTTGCTGGGTGCCTGGATGCTCCCCTAAGACTCACAGGCAGCAAAGCCCCACAGCTCAGGGCCGGAGGAGGGTCTCAGAGCTCACAGACTTGGGCAGATGAATCTGGTCCAGGGAGATGAGTCAGCCCCACAAAGAGGGAGCTCTGAAGGTGGGGGGCTTGTCTGCCAAGGATGAGTTGACCTGTGCACAGGCTGCTGGCATAGGGACCCTCTTGTGTTGCCTTTCCACTGGTGAGCCCCTGGGCACGTCCAGTGGCCCACGGTGGTGAGGGCTGTGGCCAGAGCAGGAAGAAAGACCAGTCTAATGAGTTCACTCTCTAGGCAAAGAGACCAAGTGTTAGAGGACTCAGCCTCAGACTGAGGCCTGGGACCCAAGGGGTAGATCTGCTCAGCCCCAGAGAGAGGGGTAGACCTGCACCTCCTACCATCCTCTTCTTGACCCTCATCTCTCCAGTTTCTGAGTCTGGCCCAGCCAGGAAGGAGCTGGCTCAGGCCCAAGCAGAGTGAGGACAAGGTGACAGCAACCTGTGCTGTTGCCTACAGCTCAGCGGCCGCTCGGCTCAGGTCCCAAAGCCAGCAGCCCTGGCACAACGGGAAGCTGGGGTGACTCACAGCCCTGCTCTCCCTATCCCCAGCTCTGGAAGATAGAGCTGCATGGACCCGGCAACACATGCAGGGGGCCTGAGCTGGGCTGCAGACAGCCACAGGGAATGCACCAACATCAGAGGGCGCGTGGGGGCTCGAGTCTCGGGCAGAGCCCTGCACTGCGGGCCACAGCCCGTACAGATTGGCTTCTAGGGGTAGGAGGGATAGGAGAGGGCTGGCGATAAGGGAAGGGCACGAGAGAGGAGTTGTTTCTGCGGCAGGTGCCAGCCAGCTGCCAGGTCAGATACAAGTGGGTGGCTGGGAAACGACCTACTGTGGCACCAGGAAGCTAAGTAAATGACACCCAGGCCTAAAGGAAAGGGGTCATCATAGCAGTTTGTCCTCATCAGAGAACACTGGGCACAGGGCACTGGGCTATCACTCACTGAGTGCCCATGATGAACTTGAACTAGGGCTAAATGGTAACCACATGGAGGAAGGTAGCAGAAAGCCCAAGGTCTCAGAGGAACGCTGGATGGGGCGTTGGCTGGGCAGGGGCACAGAGGCAGGGGCACAGGGGCAGGGCACTCAAGCGTCTGCCTGACCCCCCAGCCCTGGAGGACATGACCCAGCCAGAGTGGACAGGTGCTTGGTCCAAAGGGCCCTGCCTTACCACTAACAGCTCATCTCCCCGTCATACCCCCAAGCCACAGTCCCAACCACCCTATCTGCCCTCCCGCACCCACTCCAGCACTGAGCCCTGGTGAGTTCATGGCCAGCCTCTCCTTTAGGACCATGGTCAGCCTCCTCCGGGATTACTGCAGCCCTGTCCTCACCGGGTCCCCTCCCGTGCAGCAGATGGGAGCACTGGTCCCCAGTCCCTCCCTGGCCTCCACGGCCTGTGCTGTGTGGCTGGACTTTGCCTGTGTCTCCAACCGCATCCCCCCTCCATTCTGCTGGCCACACGGGCCTCCCCACAGCTCCAGGTCAGGGCTCCGGGTTCCCACGCTCATCCACTTTCTGTACCAGGCAAGCTCTCTCTCTCCCTCTTTCCTCCCCCTCCCTGCCCAGTTCCAGCTCCTCCTCCAGGCCTCTGCTGAAGTGTCACCGCTTCCGGGAGGTCCTCCGGACCCCTCAGCCTGGACCAGCTTCCTGTAGCTCTCACACCCACCCAGCTGCATCCTCGATGTGTTTATCATCGCCTAGAATCACACGTGTGTTGGCTATTTGTTTAGCAACGGCACTGCTGGCAGAGCATGAATCAGGGAGTGGTGAGTGCATGAGGGGACAATTTCTGTTCCATCAGACGACAAATCCCACAAGGGCAGGGACCGCTCTGAGTTTTACTCATCTTATGTCCCCGGAGCCCGGCACAATAGCGGGTACCCAATGCATGCTCACCGAATGCTTGCTGAAGGCAGAATGCAAGAGAGGCATGGAGCGTCTGACACTGGGAGTGTGGTGTGCAGTCATTTGGCTTCAGGCTTCAATGTTGACGACTCTCGTTCAGTTCAAATAAATGTCACTCACCAGGGCCAGCTCTGGCCAGGGCTTGGCAGGGACAGGGTGCCTTGCTCTGGCTCACCAGCAGCAAGAAGCGCAATTTCCCAGAAATGCATACACAGCCTTCAAGCTGGGGAGCAGGAATGCTGAGACACAGGTGGCTGGCCCGGGAGGACAGCTGTCTGCCCCTCCCCGTCCCTTGCCTGCACGCAGACACTCCCTGACATCACAGACAGTGGCGTTTGAGACAGAATCAGGGTTGCTTCTAGGTGTCAACCACCTGGATGCAGACTTCCCCACACTGTCAGGCCTGAGGCCATGTGTGTGGCCAGCAAGTGCGGGCTAAAGCATCAGATCACAAATGACTGGTAGTTTTGTACAGGGCATAAGTCACAACTTCTTCGCCCGACCAATTTGTAAGTCTCATCTTCCGTCACAGTGGTTTACAGACCGTGGGGTCGCACATCCTCCAGCCAGGAAGAAATGGGACGGTGCCACCTGAGCTAATGCAGCTCTGTCCCCTGGCTGTCTGAGCCCAGGGGTTCGCTGGGCCTTGGCACAGCCTTTTCTCAGGGCAGAGAGAACACAGGAGAAGGGCAAATCCTGGCCATGATGCCAGACTGTGCCAGGGAGACTACGGTCACCACGCTGTCACCACACAGGCTGCCTGCCCCCAGCAGACTTGCTGGGGCTCCAGGACACCCTGGCCACATACACATTCAGACAAGCATCGTCAGTTTATTGTTTTTTAATGTCTTGCTGTCCCACAGAGACGGCAGCAGGACAGGGAGCCCCAGGGTTGGTCACTCCCTTCTTGGATTAGGCCAGCACTTCATAAATCTCCTGTTCATAACTCATTACCTTCTGATTAGCTAAAAGGCTAGCCTCTTGTTTCACACGGTGTTTACTGACTCTAATTGCCAAGACTGTTCATTAAAGAGATGCCATAAACTTGCGTCCACTTTCCTGCCCGCTCCGCATTTCTCCAGTGTGCCTGCTGCTGGAGGTGAAGCAGTGCCATTAAGGCAGGTGTCTCAGGCTCCATGCCAGGCAGGAGATGGGTGCTGCCAGCCCCCACCAGACTCCAGCCCCCACTGCAGGAACCTCCAACCAGAGGCACAGCAAAGAGCACTAAGAGCTCTGAGCGACCATCTCTTCGATCCGCCGCAAACCCACAAAAAGCTTATCAGGCCACTGCTGGCTCAAAGTCAGAGTGAAAAACAGAAAAGCAGCCCGCATGGTTTCAGCCAGGAGAGTCTGACCTTCCTCTCCTTCCAAGGGAATTCAAAGGAGATTATGGGGAGGCTGGGATGGCTCAGTGGGTTGAGTGTTTGTTTTGCAGCCTGAGGATCGAGAATCGAATTCCAGCCCTGGCTCGTGGGGACCCATACGCTGACCTGGGGTGTGTTTCCCCTGTGGGAGGCCCCCAGTTCAGTTCTCACCCTCCTGGTTCAGCTCCTGGCTCGAGGGGGCATGCCTGCAATGAGGGAGGCCCCCGGCCCAATTCCCACCCTGCGCGGCCCCTGCCCATCTGTGTGGAACAAAACCATGTTGAAAATTGATGATGTACAACTATGGAGACGGCTCTGGGCCCTCCCCTTTCTCTCTGTCTCTGTCTATCTCTGTCAAAAACAATAAAATAATTTAAAAACCTTTTTTAAAAAATGTACTATTGAAAGGAAATTCTAAGATGAGCCCACCAGGCACACTTTCCCAACAACCATACAGCAAAAAAGAAAAAAAAAAAAGTAGCTGTCAAACTTTCCTCGACTTATTAGTTTACATAAACACAGCTTTGAATAAATGTTTAAAAAATGAAATTCCCTTGATACTCTGTAATCAGTAAATGTTCATTATGAAAACACAGCGAATACGCCTGAAATTTCCCGAGTGGCATCATGGCTACCAGATTAGAAAGGCGTTGAGGACAGCAGGCTGAGTTACAACGTGGCCTCTCTCCGGTCACAGCCCAGGGGAGCTCAGCCAGACCCAGGAGGACAGCCCGAACCGCTCCTCTCCCCGCCAGAAGCAGAAGGGGCTCCTTTGGCCCACTCAGGAATTTATAAAGGAGCCCCTGAACTGGCTGATTGATATCTCTCTATAAATAATTAATCCTTGACCTTGCTTTAAGAAAGCCTTGACTTTTTAATTTGGGGTCTTTTTAAAAATTGATACCTGGGAAACATAATTCACTCTGGTGGAGTCTGCATCCAGGTAAATACATCAATAAGCTGGGCCATCCACGTGTCCCAGGGTGAACTGGGCCAGGCCATGGGACGGGTCAGACTTTGAGGTTTCCTGGGTTTGAATGCCATTGAATTATTGATCATTCTACGAGGCTCCATCTCGTGAGGTGGGAATTGTATCCTTCCTGTGTGGGTCATTTCACAGAGAAAAGTCTGAGGAAGGCTCTGGAATGTGCTTCCACTGGTCCCAAGGGCTCCCCAGACCCCATTCTGCCATATGTAGTGGGCTTGGATGGATTAAAAGAGGGTGTCCCCCAGGGTCCAGGGGGTCACCCCTTCCTGCGGCCGGTCTGCCTTGCCTTTGGAACAGAGGTGGAGGGTGAGCAGGAGGCCATGATGGTTAGAAATTTTAAGGAGGACCCTGACACGCTTGCCCTAAAGGGCAGGACTTAGGAAAAGTTCTCCACCCCATGGGGAAGGGTCAAGAGGAACTCAGATGTGAGAGGTTACCCAAAGAACGGGGACTTGGGAGTGAGTAAGCCCCCCAGGGATTGGGGAGGGGTTCGTTTGCCCCCTCACCCCGCTTCTGCAGCCCCGCCCATCATCCACTCCACAGGGGGCTGAGGTCCCTAACCCACAGCAAGTCCGCTGGCTGGAGGCAAATCCGGGCCAAGCAGATACAGCAGCGCAGTCTCGGCTCAGGGAGGCGGCCCCAAGACCCAGGATGCACGATGAAACCGGAGCCGGCTGCGGGACAGGGAGCCCCAGGATCGGCCACTCGCGTCTCCATTCGGTCAGACAGCCGGCAGCGAGTGTCCACAGCTCAGGGCGCTGCGTGTCTGCCGCGCCAGCTCCGGGTCGGGTCGTGGAGCTTGGAGACCAGCGGTACCGCGAAAGTTAGGGCGGCGGAGCCCGGCGCAGGGGAAGGAGGAGGGGTCCCCTCGGACCCCAGAGTCGGCACGGGCGCCAGCGAAGCCCGCGCCCTGCCAGCCTCGGGCGGGGACAGAGCCGGTGTGCGGAGCTGGGAGCTAGCGGCTGGAGTGGCAGCGCCGCCGCCGGCGCTCGGCTGGGGCCCGAGGCGAAGCGGATGTTTTCATGGCCCCCGAGCCGCCCGAGGCTCCGACTCTCCACTCCTGAACACACGCACGCACACACCTCACCAATCACTGACGCGCACACACTCGCCTCGGGTACCAAACAGGCCCGTGCCCTCGCTGGAGAGTCGCGCGGTGGGGACGCGCGCGATGGAGTGCGGGGGCACCTTCCGCTGCTCGGTAGGAAGCCGAGGCAGCCGCGAACTCCTCCGTCGCCCCTGCCGGCCACCACCCGCCCCGAGCCCCAGGTCCCGAGCGCGGGAAAGCCCTGGGCGCTCTCGCCTGACCCTCCCCAGCCCCCACGCTGCCTCCCGGCCCCCAGCAGCCAGGGCGGGGGAGACCAACAGAATCCGCAACCCCAGGCGCCCGGGGGGCGGCAGCTTACAGACGCGGCAAGTGAAACCCAGGGAGCAAAAGTCTAATTAAAGTTCCCGCTACTGGAGCCGGTCCCCAAAGTGCGGCCAGAGCGGAACCCCGCGCGCCCCACCTCAGCCCGCGGCCCCGGACTGCTCTGCGTGTGAGTTCGCCGGGACCCGCCGGGACCCGCGCAGGGCGGGGCAGGGCCGGCGCGGGGGTGCAGGGCACTTACCTGGCGCAGCCGGCTCTGCGGGGACGCGGGTGCCTCCCGCCAGGGTGCGGTCCTCCACCGCAGATCCTCGGCCCCGGGCCCCCTCCCGGGCGGCAGGAAGGACTTCCGGCCCAGCTCGGTTCGGGCCCACTCCCAGCGGAGCCCTGTGCGGTGGGGTGAGGTGGGCGGCGGGCGGCCGGCGGCCAGGGCGAAGGCTGGGTGGCGTGTTCCCCCTCGGGCCCCAGCCCCGGCCCGGCCCCCTTCGCCTCTCTCCTCCCCACAGCGCCGGCGGAGCCGGATCGCGCGCCGGGAAGGCTCCCAGCGAAGTGCGAGCGAAGCCTCGGGCAAGGCTGGAAATAGCGGCGCCCCCGCCCGGCGCCCCGCCCCCGGCCTGGGCCCCGCCCCGCAGTGGTGGCGGCCACCGTGGTGGCCCGGCGGGAGGGGATCACTCCAGCATCTCCGGGCCCCTCCCCGGCGCTCACGGGCGCCTCGCCCACGCGCGCTCTCCGCTCGGTGGCCCCGCCGGCTGAGCTCTGGGGAGGAGTCGCCGCTGGGCGCGGTCCTGCGGCCGTGGGGGTGGCGGGTGTCGTGTCAAGGGCCCCGTGCGTCTCCCGGGTTCCTGAGAGCTGGACCCCCAGCTGTCACTTGGCTCCGGTCTGCGGCTGGAGTGCTGCCACTGCCTCGGTGGGTCGCACGCTGGCGCGGATCCGGCGAAAGGACAAGGCGTCATCGAAGCGGGGGCCGTATCCAAGCTGGGCAGGAGTGAGCGCCCAGGACTCGAGGTTTTGGGGGCACGGGGCTGGCGAAACGCAGGGGACTGATCCCAGGGAAGGTTCTGAGAAATCCAGACTCCGTGGAATTCGGTCAAGGTCTCAGGCGGCCTCCTTCTGCCCGGTGTCCGTGCCAATGCCCAAACTCCTGGGCTCTGGATTCTGCTGAAAGTGCCCCATGACCCAGGCTCTCCACCTCCGTGAAGTCCCTGCTTGGTCAGGGGCCTGAGAGCTGGGGTGGGACGGGAACAAGGTCAACCTGCATCAAGCGACCCCTGCCCAGAACACCCCAACAACAGAACGGGGGGGTGGGGCGTGCCAGGTCCACGGACACACAGCACGAGGGCAGGGCAGGGACTGAAGTGGGCATGGGGCTCTGATTCCAGTTCTGGTTGAGAAGAGGTAGCCCCCAGCTGCAGGGGCAAACAGGTGTCAGGGCAGAGGCTGGACTGGCTCCTCACAGGAACCACACAAAACAGTGTAAAATAGTCACCCCTTAGTCTTGAACGGACACCCAATCTTTTTAAAAACCTACAGAGAAACCTTTAGTAAAATAGAATGAAGGATGGTCACCCTCCTCTGCCTCGTTTTAGCTGTTGCTGGTTGGCCTGACCGCTCCATCCAGTTGACCCAGAGTGTAGGATGAAGTTGGGGACTAGGATGGACTCGGCATTTGAAGGGACAGAGAAGGGAGGGTTGGGGCTTGGGTGCTCACAGCACGAGGACTCTGGTAGCCCTGGGTAGCACCCAGATTCTGCCCAGGGCAGCCCTGAGGCCTCCTGCATGTCCAGGTAAGCTCAGAGCATTCAGAGAGACAGACAGACAGACAGACAGAAGAGAGATTGGGAAAGGTGAGCCTGCAAATTGAACCATAGCAACATCATCAAGATCTTCCTTAAGTCCCGCAGAACAAAGAGGGTATTATCATTGCTGTTTCACAGATGATGAAAGTGAGGTACAAGAAGGCCGCCAAGTTGCTGGAGTCCACTCATGTGCAGAGCCAGGACCGGGCTGCTGGTTCCAAAATGGCTGGGGTTCCCTATCCAAAACCCAGAGCCCAGAGACTGTGCCAGACCCAGGGCACTGACCCAGCCATGCTCCACTGTGTTGTGTGTGTGCACATGTGTGTGTGTGGGAGGGGGGGCATGCATATGGCTGGAATCACTTCACCTCAGTCCAGTGCAGAGTGGATGAACAAAATGTAAGGGACAAGGCCTCGAGTGTCAGCAAGGACAGGGTAGTGCACCTCTAAAAGCTGTCAGAGCAGAGAGGAAGGAAAGACGATGGTGAGTGACAGGGGTGGGTAGGTGGAAGGAGCAGAAAACTTGCGCCTGACTGGCCAGGTGCCCTGACCCTCTACTGCCCCTGTGGCCCCTTGTCCCCCTACCTCCAGCCCTCTCACCATCTGGGGTCGGTGCCACTGGTTGACTGGGCAGATGCTGCAGTAGGACAAGTCCACACCAGCTCTATTCCCACAGGTCAAGTCCACACAGGTTTCACCAAGCCCCCATGAGAAGCGAGTGGGGCTGGTCTCCGTTGCCCCATGCATCTGTGTGCAGTGATCCTCCTGGGAAGGGTGATTTTCCCATTAGCTTTTCCAACTGTACTTATTAGCACTTATTTGCATCTGATATGCAGGCGGACACTGCTAGGAATCAACAATGCTGCATTCCTTGACATCCGCTGTAATTTCCATTTTTCACTCAGGCTGCTGCTTGTTTTAAATGGCCCTTGGGGAAATCCCCAATGGGGCCCGCTGAGGTTCCTCCGCAGGATTTGCCCACGGCGGTGTGCCCTCTTTTGAAAGTCAGGCCTGGGCTTTGAAGCGAGGGAGGCAGGGAAATGCCACACATCCCCGGAAGTCCGCGTGTCCCCTTGCCATTTTTGATATGTGTGTTTTCAATGGAAAGATGAGGGGTACACTTGTCTCTTTGCATCCCAACTAAGGTGAAGAGATATTTTCATTGCATGGCCCCCTGAGTCTCACCCAAACCCCAGAAGAGGGGAACGAGATGTTCAGAAGACACTCTGCTGCCAAAGGGGGGGGGGGGGCTGGGGAAAGGGGGCCTGACCAGGTCTGTGGTGAGCAGCAGGCCAGCGGCCTCCTCCCTCCTCTGACCCTGGCCCAGGACTTTTCTACCTGCTGTTGAGCAGGGAGCTGAAGGCAGCCCGGTGTGGCAGCACCTGGTGTTTGATGAAGGGTAGGTTAACCAGGTGCAGGACTGGGGCCTGAGCCCTCAACCTCCATTCTGTCTCTGTGAGAAGAGCGCTATTCTCAAGCCAAACGGAAGCCAACCTGGAGCAGTAGGTCTGGGAACACGGGTCTCCCTGTACCCCATAAAGAAGAAGAGAATAACGGGATGGACCAGGGTGTCTGTCTCAGCTCTGCACGGTGCCCGCTGGTGGTCCTGAGTATGTCTCCTGGCCCCCCCACCCCCACCCCAGCCTGTCTCCGGATTTGCGAAATGAGGACAAGAGACTGCCCTGCTCCTGGCAGAGGGGACCCTCAGCGAAGGTGATGAGTGTGAAAGTGTTTTGGAAAGTGGATCTGAGTCACACTCAGATGTAGCCCCCTCAGGACATAGGTGTCCAGCATCTGGCCCTGTACTGGCCTCTAATATATTGTCACCCCAAGGATTCCCAAGTCAGTTGTGCACACTGTGACATGCTGACCAGAGTGTTGTCTGGATGGGACACTCTTCCCTGGGAACAGAGCTGCCTTGCCCCACTGCCTCTGCTATGGCCCTGGTGTGGGATACTGGCCAACCCCTCCCCCTATCTGAACAGGGAGCAGCCCAGGCTCTGAGACCCCTCCAAGCCTGAGTGACCCCACAGTGTCCCCAAATTCCTCACCTGGAAAGGAGGCCCCGAGGCTTTCCTTGGTCACCCTAGAATGTAACTGAATGTCCCTTTCCTGTGCTTTTCCTACCACTCCCCTCCTTTTTTTCCTCTGTTATCCCTTGGGTTTTCAAGGAGCTGGAGAAAATGGGTTGCTTTTTATTTACTATTTAATTAATTAATCAATCAATTAATTAAATTTTCTGTGTTGAGTCACCTGAAATGTCGTGATGTCAGCGTGCTCGGATGAGAGTCTCCTATATCGGCGATGCTGCTGCGGGTTCCTGGCAGGCCTACATCCCTTAGACCTGTTATAAAGTGTAAAATCCCAACATCCTGCCTCAGCGTGTAAGCATAGCTCCTTCTGAAAACTCAGGCTAAGGTGATGCCAGTGTCCTGAGGACAAATGAGAGATTCGGTTTTCGGGGTAACCCACCAAAAGTGACCATGGCCAACCTGAGCAAAAAGGGAGGGACTTCTTGGAAAGACACTAGGGGCTCTCACGGGGCAGAGAGGGAACTGAGCATCTGGGAGGACAGAGGTCTAGAGGATCCTTAGGGTCTCCAAGAGGAACGCCCTCTCCTTCAACCTGAGATGAGCAGGTCTGCAGGTGGGCCTTTGGGGACCCCAGAGTCAAAGAAGGAGCCAGGTTCACGTCCAAGTCCAGCCCATTCATGTAAATTAGGCTCACAGCCAGCCTGGTTTCTCTGTTAAGACTGCCAAGTCTTAAGCTCATTCTGGTGCTTCTTAATTTAAAAAAAATAAATAAATCACTCAGAGCTGGTCAGCGGCTGGTCCCTCTTTGAGCCGGTCATGCTCAGTGGCCTGCCCATGTGTGTCTGGGAGGGTAACCCTGTCTAAGGTAGGGGCCGAGAGACTTTGAGCAGACACGGTAAGAGATTTTCTTTTTACTTTGGGCTAAAGCATTTCACACTCTAAAATATTTATATGTCACCATTCCATAAATGCCATTTAATTTGGAGCCAACTAATTCAGTATGCATGTCATGCATGGCCGACCTGAAGTTCCCACTTTCGCTGTCAGAGACCGTGGGAAATAGGCCTGTGGGGGTCGTGGCTCCCTCTGCCTTGCACGGTGAGTGTGTTTTGACTCCTCTTGTGTTTCCTGGCCTCTGTTTGCATCCAGATACAAGTGAGCTCGTTAGAAACAGTCTCTCTAGTCCATCGGGTTTGTTTGGCTGACCTTTTATTTATTTATTTATTTTTTCAGCTATATGTTGTTAGTCATTAACTGAGGTGACTGTTACAATGAGGAAATTACTGTATGACACAAGTAAATGCCATTTCTTTTTCAAATCTCCCTTGTTGGAGAGCTTGTTGCTGCTCCAGGACTCCCTTTGGCTTAGCCCTGCAGGGCACCCCTCAGCATCTTCGCACGTGCCAGGTGGTCGCCGCCCCCGCCCAAGAGCAGCATGGCTGCAGATTTCTCAGCCTTGCTGAGGGCTCCGTGGGGTCTGAGAGGGGCAGTGTGGTCTCCGAGGGGCAGTGTGGTCTCCGAGGGCCAGATGTTCTCTCCAGCACCATCATCACATCATCAGTCCAGGGTACATTTTCAGAACGCTTCTGCCCTTACCAAGGGGCTAGAACTCAGTTCATCGCTTTCCATCACGTGGCAGGAAAGTGGGGCTTAAGTATCTTCTGAATTCTCAAGCTGGGTAAAAGCATTTTTTTAATGTAAACTTGAATGCTGTTCTACATTTCATGGTTAGCATTAAGAATCAGGTTCTGGAGGATTTTGAAAGGAAAGAAAGGATTGCTTTGAGCTGAACAAAGTACTTCAATAGGAACCCTCGCAGAAACATCAGATACAACTGGGAGCATGCCACTGGGTGAGGAGGCGCACCCCGAGACATCCTTGACGTGGGAGGTGTGTAATCAGACAGGCTTAGAAATTCGATACAAAGATGATGGACCCGCAGGTGACAATGTCAGAGCCAGGCTGGAAGGAGCTCATTCTGGAACCCTCAGAACTGGGACGCAAAGGGGCTCCCTTAGCTCCGTAGCAATTATTGCTTGCCCCAGGACAGGCTCTCTAAATCTCTCCCAAATGCAGCCAGTTAGCCTCAAGGTTTTCTCAGAGCCTCTTAGCATAGGCAAGTTGTGCCATAAACCACGTGGGCGGCTGCAGCAGAGATGGAAAAACAGTGGCTGGTCCTGCTCTTCATGGGCACTCCTGAGCAAGTGGTATTTTCACACTGTGCCAGGAGCCCACACAACGCCTGGCAGCATGAGTCTCTCTCCACCAGGACTGAAGTCAAAAGCCTGGTGACTGAAGCATCCAAGCAGACGAGATCAGAAGGAGCCCGTCAATCAGGCAGCCATCCCGGCAGAGGGGCATCCAAGGAAGCAGATGAGGAATGCCAGCCCCAGGCCAGCACCAAACTGGGCCCCTCTCTGACCCACAGCCTCTGCCGCCCAGGCCTCTGCGGGAGGAGGTCTCAATAGGGAACATCCAAGTTAGCCTCGGAGGGAAACCTAGTCCTGCAGACTCACTGCGAAGGAGACGCTGGAAACACCCGAGAGGGCTCCTCAGCCCTCCCAAAGGTTTCTCAAATTGGAAGCAGGTGATGCTAAAACTTCCTGTCAGCCCTTTCTATCCCATGCCCTGCACGTCACTGAGAGCCAGCCAGGTACCCAGGAAACTCTTCCCCACCCCCAGCCTTGCTAAGCCACCCTCCCGTGCTGAGAAGGTGCCAAGGTCACCAGGCTTTGGAAGCAGATGTCATGACCTGCGGGACAGCTTCCCAGGATTCCTGGGTGCTGGAGTGTTCTGCAGGGAAACCCGCGGATACCTGAAGAAATGAAACCCTGTCACTGAACATAGAAGGCGGATGTGACCGAAACGGAGATCAGCAAGTGCCACGGGATGGCCGAGTTCTCTCGGAGCCGGGGAACTTCACCCTGCAGGCACAGCTCAAGACGCTCCAGAGTTCAGAGCGCTGCCCAGTGGCGTCCCGTCGGTAGCTATGGAAACGGCGAGCCATTGCCTCCCAGTCTGCTTTCGTGGCAGAGACATCTTGCTGTCAGTAGTGTTTAAAGTTAGCTTTAAAAAAAAAACAAGACAACCCAAATCTCTGCTTTTGACACCATGCGAAGGGCCCGGTGGCATTAAGGTAACCTTGCAGTTCCCAGCATGAAGCCTGTCACACTCTGTCCCCATCCCTGTCCTCAAACACAGCTTCCTGTCTGCTGGCTCTTAGCGGTGATGCCTTACACTCAAACGCGTCCATCCTTTGTGCACGTTCCAGCTTTGGTGCCTTGTCCAAGATTCCAGGGTGTGGGGCATGGGCCCTGCTCAGCCCCGGTGAGAGGGATGCTGAGGAATGCCCCACCTGGTGGCAGGCTCAAGGGTGAAGCCCCGCCCCTTTTACAGGTGTCTGAGTTGCCTGTCTGTAGGCATAGCTGCCCGCCCAGCCAAGCCTTTGAGGGACTGCAGGAACAGGGAGGACAGGGGAAAGCAGCTCAGCGTCAAGGAGGAAGACAGCCAGCCAGCCAGACAGACAGACAAGCTAGAATGCAAATCAGATGATAATGGAGCCATGAGGGAGAAGGCTGAAGCATATTCCCAGGAGAGCAGGAAGGGCTTAATGGAAGAGGTGGCCTTTGACCTGACCTAATCTCACCCTACCCACCTTGGCTCATAAGACTCACAACCACAAAGAGCTGGGGGACAATACTTCAATACATATTTTGTTAAACATAAAAGATATTCTGGCAAGGACAGATAAAGGGCTCTCGCTTTCATGCCCAGAACAAGGACAGACTCTACAATGACGAGGTAGGCTGCTGGGTTCTGATAAACAAGTTTAGCTTTCGGAAAGACAATGTCGCGGGGAAACAGCTAGTCAACCACTGTCTTTTGAGAGAATCAAGAGGGTACAGACAAAGAAAGACAAGCATTTCATTGTTGTGTAATAAGAAGATGTCTCACTGAAGGCTTTTAAAGATATTAAGCTAACATCATCCCACTTTTGAAAATTATGAGCAACTTTTACTACATGAGAGATGTTGGCAACAGGCCAGGTTACTGGAACACAGCTTAGTGTCTGTCTTGGGTTCTGTTCCCCACCCAAGCAGACCTGAGACAGACATTTGGGTTCAGGTAGTTAATCTGAGAGTGATCTCAGGGGACACAAGGCAGGCCAATAAGGTTTGATGGTACCAGGAAAAGCTTTAGAGAGAGAAGAGAGCTTGGGGTGCAAACTATCTCCTGGGTTGAACTCAGATCGGTTGAGGGAATCAACAGGGTCTGCTATTAATACAATGTCATAATCAGCACAAATGACTACATAGTTTTTCTCCTCTGGTTTGATCGTGATAAAGTATTTCCTGATGGTATTAAAATGTCAATGTTAAAAGTTCTCCCTGGAGTACTTCTGAGACAATGGCAACAGTGCTAGCAACATAATTTTGAATATCCTTGAATTCCCTATAGAATCAGACCAACTAGCTAGCAAGACCAAAAACATACAGGAAACATCCACAATAAAACTAGTGGGCAATGTATCCCCCCAAAAAACATCAAAATGCTAGCAAAGGGAAGAAACAGGGTGCTTGTCATGTCAAAGAACAGGAATATCCCAAAAGATTCAATAAATATTTACTAGAAATCACAGAGATCCCATTTTGAAACAGTAGCGGAAACCGGGAGACATGCTGCCCACTCCAGTGCCGTGAACGTGCAAAATGGATAAGGTAAAAAGATTTAAAGGGGTGGAGCTATCTGGCCCCTGTGAACTCTTGAAATTGACCAGCCAGGTCTTTCGTCCAGGTCAAGGCCCCGTCCTGAAGAGATGCTACTAGAGAAGGAATCAAAATTGTACAGAACAGGAACACTAGAGAGGAAGGAAACAGAGGCTCCAGATCGAAGAAATTACGAAAATGCTATCAGGGGATGCTGAGATAGCTCAACCCTCTGGCAATCACTGATCTATTTTGTTGTTGTTGTTGTTGTTAAGATTTATTTTATTCTTTGAGAGGAGAGAGAGAGGGAGAGAGAGAGAGAGAGAGAGAGAGAGAGAGATGTGGGAGGACCCAGAGCAAGCTCTATGGTTGCATATCATTAGTTGTGACATATTATAGTTTCATTTCACACAGATGAATGTGGGGCCACACGGGGCAGGAACCAAACTGGGGGTCTCCCGCATGGGAGGCAAGAACCTTCACTACTATCCCCAGTGGTCACCAGTTGCACTGCAGTTCAGCATGTGGGTTTGCACAGGCCGGGGCCAGGATTCAGTCCCTGGATCTCAAGGTTGCAAGGCAAGCACTCAACTTATTGAGCTATTCTGGCATTCCTCCCTGATCTTTTTTACTATCTCCATAATTTTGCCTTTTGCAGAATGTCATCCAGTCAGAATCATAGAGATGAGCCTTTGCAAACTGGCTTCCCTCACTTAGCAGTATGCATTGACATTCCTTTCATGTCTTTCTGTGGCTTGATAGTGCATGCTTTTTATTGTTATTAGTGTGTGTGTGTGTGTGTGTGTGTGTGTGTGTGTGTTTTGGATAACAGTCCTTTATCAGATAAGTATTTTACAATATTTTCTCCCACTATATGATTTGCTTTCTCATTTTCTTGATACTTTATGTTTTTTAAAGATGATGGATAGATAGATAGATAGATGATAGTTAGATAGATCCCCCTACCTATCTGTAGATAGCAAGGAATCTAGAGAGCCACCAAATAGCAAGAAGGTTAGCAGAGACTAAAAGATGACTCCAATAAGACTGCAGAACCATCTGCAAGAGGCTCGCAGTGGTCAAATATGAAACCGTGTGAGCTTTAATAAAGATTTTAATTGCAAGGGATTAAACCCCATCAAATATATTTAACCCTTTAATTTATAATGCTACTTAAAAGCATCATCATCTTCAGAAGATAAGAAACAAATTCATTCTCTCAAAAACTGGTAAATAAAAAAAAGAATCAAACATTTATTCTGCCTTTACTATGTGAACTGTACCACGAGGTAGCCAAGTGGGTAGATGAGCAGAAGCATTTCTTTATAGAAGTTATTCGAGTTAATATATGCAAAAGAAACGATGGAATTAGAATATTGCCGTTTTGAAACCCCCAGTGAATGAACAGAACTGGGTATTGTGCAGCAATCGCTATTAATCTCATAAAAAGAGAGGCAAACAGACATCACATGCCTCCCGATAAAAGAATGCAACACCCCCCCCACCCCCACCCCGAGCCTTGCCAAAAGGATGGAACCCGAGAACCCCAGCTGCTAATTTGCAGAAAATTCAGAGGAATGTCTTGAATGGCACCAAGATCACAGAACCCAGGCAATAGGAACCTGTGGGTCCAAAGGCTCCAATTCTTTGAACAGATACACTGTAAAGAAAAGAAAGGGATGGAGGGGGACAACCTATAGATTAAAAGAGACTCAAAAAATATAACGGATTTTTTAAAAAATGACAAGACTACAACAGATGTCTAGGAAGGCACATGCAGGTGATAAAACTGTAAAGAAAGAGAATAGATGAATATCGTTGTCAGGAGAGCGGTCACTTCTTTAGGGAAGAAGTCTGTTGAGATGGAGAAAAGGCACATGGGGGGCTTCTGGGGACGGTTGGTGACATTCTGTTCCTTGATCTGGTGATGGTTATAATAATTCCTTAGCTGTACATTAGTTCCGCTTATTTTTTCCGCCTTTTAAAATTCTACAATGGAAGTACAGTATTTCTTTAAAAATGTTTCCCAACCCACAGTTTCCTTCTTATGTTCCACAAGCCCACAGGCATGGCTGTGGCTGTGACAGATTTCCCAACATGATACCTTAGGCCTCTAGCTCCGCAATAAGGACACCAAGTGTCTAATGAGAAAGACCTGCTGGAGTCTGAGCTTCAGAAAGCCAGAGACCATGGACGCCATGGTCACTGCTCCACTCCCAGATGCATCTGGCATGTAGCCAGGGCTCAGTGAATAGTTGTTGGACAGGTGTATGACAGAGGCTGGACTGAGAGGGTTCACTTGTTGGGATGAAACGTATAGAATTATCAGTCATAGAAAAGATACGTCCACCTCCACCCCCCACAAAGGCCTAGCTCCTCCCTGATTCGGAGTCAGTCAGATCTGCACCTCTGAGCTCACTTCCTGGCCCACCTTTGGACACCACCCCTCCCAGCTCTTGGCCGAGGTGACTGAGTAGCTCCACGGTGAACCACATCTGCCATCTGCGAAGGATGTCTCGCAGAGACCGATTGGCCGGGTAGGACAGCAGCGGGACTTTCCTTTCCTCTTCATTTTGAACCAGACCTTGGCCAATGCTTCAGAGAGCCCCCATGTGCTCTGCCAGGGAACACATTCACCGTGGTGGCTGCTTGGGAGAAGCAGGGACATCTGTGGGCTCTGGGGTTCAGGATGGGTTTACACTGAACACGTCGGGGCAGGACACCTCAGGCTGGAGCTGATGGGTGCAGCCCTCTCCCACGTCCGCTTCCCACCCAGGCTTTCAGCTCAAGAACACAAGGATTCCAGGTGCAGCTGCGTGCCGACACCTTCCTCTTTGGAGACCCCAATTCAGGGCATGTTTGGAAGGCAGCGTCATTAAGGTGCCCTAGGTGAAATTGGGTTTACCCAAAATGGCTGAGAATTATTTGCTTCCCCTAGCCCCATTCATCCTGGTTTCTACCCCTTTAACAGTGAAGATGGCAAACGCCGAAGGGTTAGTCATTATCACAGCTGGAGAAGGTTAAGGGCTCTTGAGGATGACTCTTCTGTTTTTCATTTCACCCATTTCTCGTTTAGGAAACAACAACTACAACAACAACAACAACAACAACAACAAGGGGAAGCCGGGATGGCTCAGCTGGTTAATCGCTCGCTTTGCAGCCCTGGGGAACGAGGATATGGTGACCAGATTTTAACATTAGTAAAGCGGGACACCGTTGACCTGGGGGGAGGGGGTTCTTGATTAAAAATTTGGTCTATCTCCCGCCGTTCCCTAGCTTGTCGTGCATTCTTACCAAAAATCGGGACTTTTTTAAAACACTGCGAGATGCAGGACAAATTGTTAAAAATCGGGACTGTCCCGCCAAAAGCGGGACGTCTGGTCACCCTAACTGAGGATCCAATCCTGGCCTTGGCCCGTGTGGACCCATATGCTGAACTGGGGAGTGCTTCCCATGCAGGAGGCCCCCAGCCCAGTTCCTGTCATGTGCGGCCCCCGCCCACCTGTGTGGAACAAAACCATCTCGAAAATTGATGACGTACAACTATGGAGACTGCTCTGGGCCCTCTTCCTTCTCTCTGTCTCTCTCTATCTTTGTCAAAAACAATGAAATAAATCTTTAAAAAAAGTGTAGCTCACTGCTGCATTCATTTAATTTTATATAAACACGCTCTTTGAGGCTGAAGCAAATCTGGTCTTTAAAGTGAAAAATAAAATATATTTTTTATATCAAAATATCAAAACTGTTTTTGGAGTTATTTCTAAACAGAACTTATCTCTCATCCTAATGTAACAGAAATGTATATGGGGACCAGTATTTAATAATTTTTTTCATGAGTCGTGATGCTATGTTTTCTAGGATTTGACATTTTCAATGACCGAGAATTACTATATTTTTGTAAATGGAAATACCACTACTAAAAACAGAATGCTATGAATAGAATGATGTCATTTGTT
Source organism: Craseonycteris thonglongyai (assembly GCA_004027555.1). Lineage (NCBI taxonomy): Eukaryota > Metazoa > Chordata > Mammalia > Chiroptera > Craseonycteridae > Craseonycteris > Craseonycteris thonglongyai. The sequence goes on along the minus strand of PVKE010000004.1, from coordinate 133,608 downwards.
TTCTAAGACTATCAATATACCAAAGTGATGCAAAAATAATAATAAAAATGGAATATTTCCTGGCAAACTTTGGGGGGAAGGTTAGGACTGTAATCCTGGAGTTACCTCAGGGTAAATGCTGTAGCTGCAAGTGCTGCTGGGGAATAGTCTTTGGGCAAACAGGAAATGGGTTAGCAAACAGTTACTGAGCCATCCTGGATAGTGATGGTCCCACTTCGGCCGCATACCTCCCAGGCTTGCCTGCCAGAGAGAAGCAGGAGGCTTGTGGGATAGAAGGCGGTTTTCTCTCACTTGACATTTGGTTGTTAGTCTCTTCCCAGACCACAGAGACTACCCACCCCTCCACACACACACCCCACTTCCCAAGGGACAAGTTACAGAAATCCCAAGGTCTCCAATTCCCTACACTGCCTGATCCAGAGAGCTGCCCACTGTGGCTGACACCTTCAACTTTATCGTCCCATGCACAGATCAAGCAAGACACCGGACCTCCCTCGTGGAGTTTGTCACCTGGCCAGAGGATATTGAAATGTCTGGGCCTTGCAATTTCCAAAGGTGGATAGAGGTTTCCTTGCTTAAAAAAAAAGAATAAACGAGGAAGCAAAACCCAAATTCCACCATATTTCTTTCAGGTAGCCCTCTTCATCACCAGTTAAGTCCAGTAAACCCATTTTAAGAGTATGCTCAGGAAACGTACACTTTACTTCATTGCATCACATAATCCCCTGTAATAGAAAACCAGTAATGAGCACACCAGCAGCAGGTGGAAAAGGCAGTGTTACATCAATAGAAAATTCAATTCTAATTACTCTTTCCACAGCCAACATCACTTCATGGGGACCACCAGACTCCCCCCACCCCCACCTCACTGTTACCTTTGACAGGCTTGTCTGGCTCCCTGCTGTGCTGGAATTTGTCTGGAAACAAAGGGAAAAACCGTGCTGACACCATCTCAGACGACAGGGTTTTAAAGAAGAGTCTCTATTTCCATCACCAAGTTATTACTGACATCCAAGGCACTGAGCAGTCTCCAAGGCCTTCCCTGGGTATGTAAATAGCATCCTGCTTTGTTATTTATTTCTTAGCTCTCTCTCCTCTTTCTTCCCCTGCCCCCAGGGTTTCTGGTTTGTTTTTGTTGGTTTTTTTCTTGGGAAGACATCACAAGGGTCACATCCCTCCCTTTGCTGTCGCAGTGCTCTCTACTTCCTCAGCATGAGAAAGAATTATGAGTCAGGACAGTGCCCGTGGCCCGTGCACGGGGACCTGGCTCGTCCGCAGCCCCCTCCTTCCATGAATGATAATTCATGCATGGGTGACAGCCAGTTTAAAAGCCATCACAGTGAGGCTGCAAGAAAATGCTCAGGATTCATAAACTCCCCACATTGCCTCATCTGATCTATTTCCTTCATGGCTTTCTTCTCCCGACATTTAACTGTGATCATCCTTAACGTTGCGCAAAGTTGCATCAGCCTAATGTTTCAGGCCAGCTCCGTTAATTAAAACCCTTGCTCTGTGTGGATTTCCAATAGGCTGTCTTCCCAGCAAATGTGAGCCCACAAATATAAACCCAAAATCAGACCTGGAGTCATTCTTCATGCCTGCGGTGAACAACAAGCCAAACAGAGATGGGGTAGAGCCATTGCTGTCACCGGAACAGGAAGCTGCAACCTCAGAGCCCTGCTTGAAGCAGAGCTAAGGGCCCCATCAGGATGAGCCAGGGTGAGTGGTCTCCCACTTGATTTGGAGTTTGGGGTCTGCCTTCAATGCTGCAGAAAACTCTGTACCTTCTATTGCCAGAGGTAGATCTGGGTTTCTGCCCCACCCAGGTGAAGCCATGAGCCCTAGCAAGTGAGGATGTGAGCATCATCAGGTGTGGGCGGAGCATCATCAGGTGTGGGTGGAGCATCACAGGTGTGAGTGAGAGACATCAGGTGTGGGCGGAGCATCATCAGGTGTGGGTGGAGCAGCCCATCCAGCAGCCCATCCCCTGCATTACCACCAGATAACCTTTTGCCAACCAACAAATCACAGTCATCACCAGGAATCCACGGCTGGGCTTATGCAGAAAATCAGGGTCTATTCCCTGTCTGCCATTACTCCTGGACCTTGGTGTCCCAGAAGCCATGGACCCTGGCATTGTTTCCATACTTATGTGAATGAAGATGATGAGGTTGCAGCAGGAGCCCAGCAGAACCAGGGTGGGGCGTGGCAATGAGGTCCAGATAGGCTCCTCACCACCAGGGCCCCAGCTTCCCGTGGAGTTTGGGGTCAGAGGAACAAAGGGCTCTCTGCCAGGTCTTGTCCTGCTCTGCTGTTGGTTTCCCTGAAAGACGTTGAGGCATTCCTGCTTGCGCCCTTAACCCCCCATTGTTTTTATTGTTAAATTCCTTGGGGTGACATTGGATGGTAACAATGACATGGTTTCCAGGTGTACAACTCTACATTACATCATCTGTGCATTGCATTATGTGCTCACCACCCAGAGTCAGCTCTCCCTCCATCACCACATATCTGGTGCCTACTCCTATTTCCACCCCCACCCCTGCTCCCTCACCCACCTCCCCCTTTACCCTCAGGTAACCACCAAACTATTGACTGTGTCCATAGGTTTTTGTGTCTTCATTACTTTCAGTTTTATAATCCACCTATAAGTGACGTCATATGTTAGCCCCTATTTTCAAACCCATACCCCACAGTCCAGACTCCTTCCAGGGCCCCCACCAGCCTCCATCAAACCTGCTCCCCTCTCTGCCTCTTTATGGTCTGTGAGCTGCCTGTGCCCCTGTGGTCCCAGCAGCGGTGGGCTTCTCCTCTCCAGCCTCCAGATTGGAGCTCTGGCTGCCTCTTGCTCTTTGGGTTCCATGATGGCGGGCTAGGGAGGGTAGGGAAGAAGGTTGATGGCCGCCCTAGGGTGCTGGTGGGGGATGGGGAGGTTGCTGTCCCCCAGGCCTGTTCCCCATTCTCATGACACACCCTCAAGGCTCGGCCACCCCCATTGACCTGGAGATGACCACTCACTGAGGTTCCAGAGCTGAGACAAGGAAGGTCAGGGGATGGGGCTGGCGGGGGGGAGGACCTCGGCCACAGAAGGAGCGAGTGAGCTGCCAGCGCTGATGTGTGAGATGGATTACATGGAAGGCTGGGCCCACAGCCCTGTGAGGCCTGAAGCCTGGAATCTTTATGGATTGCTATTGATGTCACATCCAACGGCCGATCACCGAAACAAAGCCCACAAAACCCTGCTCCCATTTGGAAGTATCACAGAATGGACACTATCCTGCAGGGTGAGGCAGAAGGGGCCCAGAGACTGCCCTCAGGGCCCGCCTTCGGTGAGCTCCTGCGCACTGGGACAAACCGCTTTAGGAGAAGCCTGACCCTTCCTGTCTGGATGTGCCCCCGATGCTGCCCAGGGCCCCAGGGGTTTAAGACCTTAGCCCTCTCACTGGAAAACCTGGTGTCCCTCATCCCACACAGCTCCGGTCCCCACCACCTCCCATTTGGTGACTGATACGGACTTGACTTATAAGGACTCACCCTGTCTGGGTCTCACCTCCCAGAGGTGGTCTTTCCTTCCCCTTGGTCGAAGCCATGCTTCCTAAACTCAACCTGACCACACCTGTCTGACGTTCACCGCTTGCAAATCAAATGCACAATCCTCACCCAGGTGTTTAAGACCAACTTCTCCTTTCTGTGGACCATTCTCTAGATGCATCACTGCTTTCCTCCTGCAAACTCCCTTTCACCCTGTTCTGCTGGACTGTCTCCTCAGCATCCCTCCCCCCACACACCTGCTACCTACCGCCTGTTATCCAATACCCTTCTGAGAGTCAGCCTGTGCAATGAGTCAAGAAGAAAATACAGACATGATGATGGGGGAAAGAGGGGAAAAGGGTAATTATTTGAAGATCATTTGCTTTAAAAAAAAAAAAGTAGGTGAAAAACCATTAGAACATCAACAGCCAAAAAAAGAACTGAAGATCCATAGTTTTCCTGTATACAAATGGTAATGTGTTAAACTTCATTTAAAAAATTCCACTTACCATAGCAACAAAAATATAAAATATCCAGAGATAAACCCAAAGAAATCTGCAATACCTGTAAGAAAAAAATCTAGACAAAAATCGAGTACACTGTGAGAGATAAAATAAGAGCTTAATAAATGAAGAGACATGGTATGGCATAGGAAGACTTCGTAATAAAAATATTTCAATTCTCCCTAAATTAATCTATAAATGTAACTCCAATAAAAATCCCAGCAGGATTTAGGGAGAGGAACTTGATAAAATTCAATTGGAAGAATTCCAAATGATCAAGATGAACTAAGAACATGTTTAAAATAAGAACCATGAAGGGAAGCTGGGTTTGCTGGATATTAAAACAGAATATAAAAGGATGCTCATTAAAAAATAGAAAGAGACAGATAAAACAACAGAACAGCAAAGAGCCTCAAAATGAATCCTGGCATTTGCAGACATTTGGGATTGCTGAGAATCATCACTGAAACTTACTGAGTGCTTGCCCTCTACCAGCACCCTATTCAGGCACGTAACATGTGTTAAGTCATTTCATCCTGACAACAGCCCTGTGAGACAGGTGACTCTTAACAGCCTGGGTTAGGGAGGCAGAGACTAAACCACCAAGAGGTTAAATAACTTGACCTAGGGCATGCACAATCACATAATGAGTGACAGATAAAGTTGCTATGAGAAGGATAGCCTATGAATACATATCATTGGGATAAAAGGAAGGAAATGGAGTTGGGTTTCCTATCTCAAACCAAGCACAAAATTGAAACCCAGATGTGGGAAAGATTTCAATGTAAGAAGAATCAAGAGTCCTAGATAGTCAGTGCAGCACTATTTGCAACAGCCAAAAGGTGGAAAAAACACAAATGTCCACCAACTAAAGAGTGGACAAACAAAATGTGGCATGGCCATACCGTGGAAGAGTAGCCATAAAAAAGAATGAAGTACTGAACTTGGAAAACTTTTTTTTTTTTGACAGAGTGAGAGAGAGATACAGAGACAGAGAGAGAACTGAACTGGGGGAGCTCCCAGTTCAGCACATGGTTCCGCACGGGCAGGGGCCGGGATTCGATCCTCGGTCCCCGGAGCTGCAAAGTGAGCACTTAACCCACTGAGCCATCCCGGCTTCCCTGAAAACATTTTGATGAGTAAAAAAGAACCAGGCACGAAAGGGCACATATTGAATGATTCTATTTATATGAGGCATCCAGAACAGGCGCCTCTATAGACATAGAAAGCAGTCGTTTCCAGGGCTGAGAATAGGGGGAGATCTGGGAGTGACTGCTCAATGAATATACAATAGGTTTTCCTTTGGGGATGATGAAAATGTCTTGGAGCTGGATAGTGATGATGGTTTCCCAACCTAGTGAATATATTAAATGCCACTGCCTTGTACATTTTTAAATGGTTAGCGGTTAATTTTCTGTTTCATGAATTTTACCTCAAAACAAACAAACAAACAGACTAGAAGAGACAGCACAAGAGTGCTTTTAACATCTTGTGGTGGAGTGTTACCATAATGGCCTCCAAGAAATCACATCTTGCTCTGTCAGTGCCCCTTTGCAATGTGACTTTGAATTCTTTCTAAAGATGGAATCTATCTCTTCACCCCTTGAAGCTAGGGTGGCCTTGGAACTTGCTTTGGCCAATATAGTGTGAGTAAGTGACGCTGGGCCAGTTCTGGAGCCTATTTTCATAAGAGATGCCATCGCTTCTGCTTTACCCTCTCATAGCTCTATGACCACCATGTCCAGTCTAGCTTCTTGGAGGATGAGAAGGTATGTGGTGGAAAACAGACACCCCACCCAAAAGCCAGAACCACCCGCGAGGTTTAGCCATGTGAGAGATCCCAGGTGACCAGCAGGAAATCACCCAAAAGCCATCCAGAGAATCACCAAAAATAACGGTTGATGTTTTAAGTAGTCTGACCAGATGTACTATTTTAAATGGGACAGAAAAAAAACAGTACTGTCCCATTTAACACGGGACATCTGATCAGCCTACTGACTCCTTGAATTTGGCCCAGGGATCCTAGGCTGACCATATGGACCATTTTAAATGAGATGGAGTCATTTATTTCTGTCTCATTTAAAACAGTACTTACGGTCAGCCTAGTTTTAAGCCATTACACTTTGGAATGGAGTGTTGTGCAGCAATAGATAACTGACATATTTGGGCTTAGGAAAGCTTTTTTGTTAATGCAGTACTAAAGAAAAAGATAAAAATAGGACAAATTTGACTACATAAAAATGTAAAACTTCTGTAAGGCAAAACAAACACAACCTAATGGCTGCTGCTCATCCTGGGGGTTTATCAAAACTGCCTGGGGAGCATCCTAAAGAAACATTTCAGACTTTCTGAGGTTTAGAATAAGTAAATGCATGCGGCATTAGGTCATGGTTAGAGCAAGGACGCCATGACCAGGCAATGGGCTTGGATTCTACTTACTGGGTGTGTGCTTTTGGGCAAGTTACTTAACCTCTCTGTGCCAGTCTCTGCATATCTGTAAAATGGGTACAATAACAGCACATACCGCATAGGATTATTGTTGTATGGATTAGATAAGTTAATGCATCTGAAACCATTAGAACAGTGCCTGGCATATAGTAAATACTTAATAAACGTTGCTAACATGTGTATGCTGAAAGTTTTCCAAGTTATTCTCATACAGTATTCATAAGACCAGAAAGCAAAATTTGACTGTAGTGTGTTTGTGGGAAGTGATTTTCAGCACATTATGATGAGTGCAAGGTTATTGTCCTCAACATATAAAGAGCTCTTAATCACCAATAAGAAAAAGATGGAGGAGGCCAGGATAGCTCAGCAGTTGAGCTCTTGCCTTGCAATCACGAGGTACGGGGTTTAATTCCCGCCCTGGCCCCGGCCCCAGCCCCAGCCCATGCAGACCCCATACACTGAACTGTGGGACTACACGTAACTGCCAAGATGGTGGCGAAGCCCCAGTTTGGTTCCTGCCCCACACAGCCCCACATACACCTGTGTGGAATGAAACCATGTCACAACTAATGATGTACAACTATGGAGACTGCTCTGGGCCCTCCCCCCTTCTCTCTCTCTCTCTCTCACCTTCACTCAAAATAATAATAATAATAATAATAAAATAAAATTTAAGGTTGTTACTAAAAAGAGTGGGAGTAGGGTTTATAAAAATAAGAAAAAAAATGAAAAAACAAATGCAGTCAATTCCAAAAGAAATGCAAATGTACAATAAACATTAAAAGACATTCAACTTTAATATACTACAACAATAAACTTCTGGTCTTGTATACGTGTAGAGTAAAAAAGGATAATACCCCTGTTGATGAGCAGGTGGGAAAGCAAGAACTTTCATACCCTGTTAGGCAGATTCTGAATTGTTACCATCTTTCTGAGACCAATGTAGCACTGGGCATTCACAATTGTAACATGAGCCAGCCTCTGAAATTTGTCATAAGGAAATCATCAAACAGGTTGAAAACCCGTACATGAAGAAGGCTGCTCGTAGGAGTCCCATGCTAAAACAACTGCGATGCCCATTAATGGAGCTTCATAAAGCAAAAGTGAGAAGCGACAATGCAGTTTTCAGAGCAAAGCGAACAGGGTATGATCCATTTTTGTACATACATAGGCAGGGGGATGTCACTAACCACTGTCCCAGCTGGTAGGGAGGGGGTTGGTGGCAGCATGTGACATTAGGAAGCTCAGTAGGGGTTGCAGATCCTAGAGGCTTTTCTATCCGTCTCAACCAACCCAAAGCCGCCAATTTCATCCTCATCTGCCTGATTACGGCATTTTATTTTTCAGTTGGCTCAGAACTTGATGGGGAGAGGAGGGTATTGTTTGTTGCTCACACCTCAAATGCCAACAAATCCCTCATCATCTGTCCCTTTCACAATAGGCCTGATTTGATGAGCTATCAAGCCCATCATTTAGCAACCAAAAACCTGGTTAACCTTCCTCTTCTCAAGGGCAGGAGGGGCTTCCTATGCAAACCTCCCCAGAGGAAAGAAGAAATATTTGCATTCTGTCTCTCTAATGCAGGCATGTGCAACCTGCGGCCCAGGACGGCTTTGAATGCGGCCCAACACAAGTTCTTAAAACATTCTGTGATTTTTCTGCAACCTTTTTTTTTAGCTCATCGGCAATCGTTAGTGTATTTTATGTGTGGCCCGAGACAATTCTTCCATTGTGGCCCAGGGAAGCTGAAAGGTTAGACACCCCTGCTGTAATGCAACAGATAAAGGAAAAAGAGATCAAATCGTTTAGATTCTCCGATAAAGTCAGCAGAGCCTTCATAGTCTGCTGCCACAGACATGTAAAACTTGTTATAAATACAGAGAAAAAAGACTGGAAGGTTGTGGACCCAAAAACAAAGTGGAGGAGGGGACAGGAGAGTTGCACGAGGGGTTAATGGAAACTGTCTGAGGAGATGGGATCTGTTTTCTTGAATTTGATGATTTTTCTGTAATTTATATATATTTCTCTTAAAATAGAAAAGTGATCTCCTATGCCCTTAGATTTTTGTTCATTTTTCAGAGGTGTCTCCTCAGCTCAAAATAATCTCCAACTCTAGCCCCTTGTGTCTGCAGTGTTGGCAGGAGCCTAGCTGCCATCACGAACCACGTGCTTGTTTGCTCTCCAACCCCCAGCGGGCCGCTGTCCTGGCCTGAGCGGGTTGAACCAGGGGTGGGCACTAACCCAAGCTGAGCCAGCGGAGACCCTCTGGACAGGAATTTGGAATCAGGCTGAGAAAGTCCGTCCTTCCTGGCGCTAAACCCGTAACTACGAGCAGACAGCAGGGAAACGGGGGCAGCCATGTTTTCAACCACCAGGCCTGAGGTGGACCTTCCTGAGACCCAGGCTCCTGTTCACAGGTTCCACTGCCTTTAACACAGCATGTTTTTGTTTTTAAAAGCCTGTTCTCGTTGGAGGGCATCATCAGAAGAATATTATGAACAGATAGCCACTTTGGGACTGGAAGTGGAATGACCAGTAGACATTGAACGCTCGTGACCTGCCTGAGGCAGAATAGGGATGAGGACGTCCCTCATTACAGGTTCCCACCCGATACTGCCAAGCCTCCCAGCTGCGTTATGTGCTAGAGAAGCAGTTGCCATGCTTCTTGTCTCTTGGGTCTAGGATAAGGTGACCAGATTTTAACATTGGTAAAGCGGGACACCATTGACCGGCGGGGAGGGGGTTCTTGATTAAAAATTTGGTCTCTCTCCCACCGTTCCCTAGCTTGTCGTGCATTCTTTCCAAAAATCGGGACTTTTTTAAAACACCGTGGGACGCGGGACAAATTGTTAAAAATCAGGGCTGTCCCGCCAAAAGCGGGACGTCTGGTCACCCTAGTCTAGGACTAGGAGCCAACAGAGAGAAAGGCTGTAAGGGACCCCGGCAGTGATATGGCTCAGGTTTTCACAAGAGAAGTAGAGCCAGAAAGAAAGAAAGGAAGAAAAAAGAAATCCTGGCCAACAGGAGCCTGTGACCCTCAGTCCCCCAGGAAATGCACGGTTCTGAGCGAAGGCTCTCGCCGGGAGGGAACTGTCAAGGCAGCCACCTCAAGGGATCTTCCCCAGCGGCCTTCTCTGGAGTGTTGCCATGGCACACTGAGTAGGAATTCTCCCCATACCCAGCGGAATACGGCATTGCTGCTGGCCAGGGAAACCTGCCACCAAAGAATTGTGCAAGGCAAGAATCCATGGGTTCCCTCACCCACGTATTCCTCCCGGACAGGAAGAAACACTATCTGCTTTGGGCTGGCAACTGAGGGGGGTGTCGTTCTATTCTAGCAGGTCCTTAACATACCCCTCTTCTAAATGAGACTTAGCACTGTCCATGGGAGGTGCTACCTCTCATGGGTGGTGCCACGGGAGCCAGGCACAGATGGGGCAGTCAGGTGACCTGTTCCCTGTAAAAGCAAGTGAGCTCAGAGAAGGGGAAGCCTCTGCCTGGGGAAGGCCGCGGAGGCCGGGAAGGCGGGCAGGAACGAGTGGGTTTTAGACACTTTCTTCTGGGAGGGACGTTCTCTAATCCGGGATGGGGACTGCTGGACAAGCAGGAAGGCCTCTCAACACTGGCTGCCTTCCGGCCTTGGGCTCCATGGGTGACCTTCAAAATATATGTCCCCTTCTGCCCAAGTTAGTGTCAGCTGTGTTTTGTTACTGACAACTTACATAGTCTTGAATTGTTTTTAATCACTTTTTTTTTAAGATTTATTTTTTATTGTTTGAAAGGGGGTGAGAGAGAGAAAAGGGGAGAGGACCCAGAGCAGACGTCATAGGTGTGCCTCATTAGTTGTGACATGGTTTCATTCCACACAAGTGGATGAGGGGCCGCACTGGGGGGAAACTGAACTGGGGGCCTCCCACATGGGAGGGAGGAACCTTCACCATCATCTCAGCAGTTACCGGTTGCACCACAGTTTGGCATGTGGGTTGCATGGGCTGGGGCTGGGATTCGATCCCCAGACCTTGCAGTTGCAAAGCAAGTGCTCAACCTGCTGAGCTATCCTGGCATCCCCTTGATTTTTTTTAATCAACATATTTTTTTTACAGAAAGGTCATAACTGAACATGATAAAAAATTTAAATACATCAAAAGGTATTCAATGAAAAGTTGGTCTCTCTACCATGCCAGACCCCTGTCCCTCCCTCTGGAAGTAACTACCATTAAAGGAGTTTCTAGAAACCTTTTAGTAACTGTCCTTGCGTATAGAAGCACTTGTATGCAGTTTTTTAAACAAACAGGAGCTGATTATACACACTGTTCTGCACTTGGTTGTTGGTTTTTCTTTTTTACTTTAAATAATATCTCAGATATCATTTCATGTACTAATTCATTTTAAATCTAAAAACCATGTAAATAAACAAGCGGTACTGTGATAATTGGTTAACCGTTTATAAAAAATACTAAACTGGGGGAAGCCGGGATGGCTCAGTGGGTTAGGTGCTCACTTTGCAGCCCTGGGGGCCGGGGATCGAATCCCGGCCCCGGCCCGTGTGGACCCACATGCTGAACTGGGGAGTGCCTCCAGTTCTCCAGTTCAGTTCTCACTGGGGTGAGACCCCAGCCCAGTTCCTGCCCTGTGCAGCCCCGCGCCCACCTGTGGAATGAAACTGTGGAAAAACCAATGATGTGCAACTATGGAGACTGTTCTGGGCCCTCCCCCTTCTCTCTGTCTCTGACTGTATCTGTCTCTCTCTGTCAAAAACAATAAATAAATCTTTAAAAAAAAAAAATACTAAACTGGGTTCCGTTCCTACCCAGGCACCAAAAATAAATTCCAAGGAGGGGCTGAAAGATTTAATCACAACAACCGAAGCTCTCAAACAACGAGGTAAATCGTGGGTGAGTGATCTTCTCGTGGTGGGTCCCTGAGTGGGGAAAATCCTCTAGGCTTGACTAAAGCAGGGAAACTGCAAACTGCAGGGCCCACAGGCTCGGGGGCTGGGTGTTGGATCCACTTTTGCTCCCCTACACGGAGAGGGTCTTGGCCCTCCCCAGAAGCGGAGTCTGAGGTGAGCATCCCCGTGGCTAGGGAAGGACGTGCTCCTAGGGAAAAGTGATCAGGGAAGGGGGCACAGGGCAGGGGAGAAGCCAACCAGACTGCCATCTCAGGCAAGGTCCCAGCTGCCCCCACCTTGATGAAAGCAGCTGGGCTCTCATGTCCCCGTACCTGTCAGTCATCGGCACCCTGGTCACACTAACTCTGTGCCTGTGGGCAGAGCTGCTCCGGAAACCCAGGGCAGGCTGCCGAGAAGCTCCAGGGGCAGCTCACAGAATTGGGCCCAGGTGCAGAGGGCCCAGCGCGGACACGGGAGGAGACTCGATAGTGTCTACCACAGAGGGGTTCTTTCACAATGACGAGCGAGGTGTGGACTGCCGGGGGTCCTGTCCACACCGTCATCAGCTGGAGGTTAAGACTGGCAGTTACAGCTCTGAGCTGGCAGTGAGACTTCCAAGAGGATGGGAGCCCAAGCCCCTGCCACCCACCGCCGGCTGGCCCCAAAGCCCAAAGGCACCTGACACCCAGTTCCCTGGGAACATGAGGCGGGGAGGATGGGGCTCGCGTTATGCTGGGGGCGCTCCGGAGGGACCCCTGTAGTTAAGGAGGCAAACGGGAGTGGGTAGAAAGAGGATGGGGTTTCCACGGAGGCCTCAGCCAGTCCCACAGAGAGCTCCAGAGCTGGGACCCCTTCATAGCTGCCCCCAAATTGAGGCAAGGAGCAGGCGTCTGTGTGCTCACATCACCCAGCCACTGGATGTGGGCTCACCCTGGAAGCGCATAGCCTTGGGAGAGGTGCTGGCTGGCTGCGGAGGTGGTTCTGGGTGAAGGACAGCGATATTCCCAGCAGCTGAGGGCTGGCGGCCCAGGAGAGGGGGTGGGGGTGCCGTGTCCCATGTTCACCCCTCCGGGCAGTGAAGCACTCTCCTCTCCTGGGACCTCCTGGCTGCTGTGACTCTCCAAGGAGAGAGGCTGAGGGAGAGCCAGGGAGCAGCGGATCTGAGGCCAGGCGGATGGGCCACCTCCCTGGCTGGCTCTGGGGACTTGTGTGTTCTCGGAAACCCAGTGAGGGACAGCACTAGCGGTCAAAGGGGCCGCCCTTGGAGGGGCGCGCCAGCCTGAGGCCTGTCTCCCCAAAGCTTTGCTGTAGGAAGGCCAGGTGGTCTGACGAAGCGGCCGGCCGGCCTGAGCAAGGTGAATGCTCCAGGGGCCCGCGTGTCTCCGGCCTGCACAGGCCAGGGGCGGCTTTACCTTCCCGAGGTTTCCCAGAAGGGCGGAGGGCCGGGGGCCGGTGGCCCGCAGCTCCTGCATTAGAAGAACAGAGAGAGAGGCACCCAGGCAGGAAGCGCGGGTGCTGGCAGGCGGGGAGGTTTGTGTCTGGAAGTCTGTAGGCGCCACTTCCCATCCCCGTCACCGCAGCTGCTGCTGCGTGTAAGCACAGGGTCCGGAAAGTGAGAAGTGGCGGAGGGCGGTGGGCTGCTAGGGAGCCATCGGCCGTTGGCAGAGGCTGGAGGAGGAGTGCCGCCCCCACCCCCTCTACACATGAGGTTGTGGCTGAGATCGTCCCTGGGGCCCGAGAGGCGGGGGTGGGAAAAGCCGGCCAGTGCAGGGCGGGCTGTGGCCGCCCAGGGAGGGATGCGGACTCCTGCCCGGCTGGGCGCCCCCGGAGCGGTGGGGTGGGCGGCGGGCTCGCCCCGTGCTGCTGCCTTTCTCCACTCTGCCCAGCGCTGGGCTGGAGCTGGGCTCTCTGGAGGACTTGGCTTTGGGTCTGGTTGCCAGGATACGGCATGGCCCTGCTTAAGCGTCCCCGGAAAGCCGGTTTCCCTGGAACACCCTTGACCATGACGGGAGCTAAGGGCTGAGCCTCATTATCGGCTGAGCAGCCGGTCCTTAACAAATTGTCCTCAGCAGGCTTGACAGACAGGGAAGCGTGGGCACCTCGGCCTCCTAAAGGGGTCTGGGGCGCGTCCAGGCACCTGGTGCTGGGGGCAGAAGGGTGCATGCCCCCCCCCTCCCGATCAGGGGCAGCCAGACTCCTGGCTAGAGAGGCTGTCAGTCCACTCAGCCCTTGTGCTCCTCACTGTTCTCCCAGAACTGCCCCCAGGATGCTGCCTTCCCCTGAGAGGCCTGTGGGAGTGCTGGGCGGCAGGGGCCAAGCATGATGGATTATGCCCGAAGCCAGGAAGGACAACTAACAGCTCAGGACCGAGCTGTGCTCACACGGCTATTGATCCTGGCCCTGCACTGTCACACGGGCAGGTGAGGACCCGACACACTCGAGGAAGATGTGTCTCCTGCCTCTCAGACACCAAAGGTTAGGATGGCACAGGGCCTCTCAGGACAGGGCGGACGCCCCCACCACCCTGTTCGTGGGCAGGGCTGCCGGGCAGCTGCTCAGGCAGTGACAGCCTGGGCCCCGAGCAGAAGGGGGTTCCCTGGAGGACTTGGGAGTCAGGAGGGGGTTTGCATCCAGCTCAATGGGAGGACCGGAGGGACCTGACACCAATGACGGCAGCAAGGCTGACTTGGTCCAGGGAGAATATCCAGATTGGGGCTGTGCTGGGACTCCGGCATTCCCTCCTCAGTGACCCTTGGCTCCCTTGAGCCTGACGAGTGGCGGATGAGTTTTCTGGAAGGGGGTCCTGATGAGGCAGGAGAGGATGGAGGTTTTTCCTTTAATGAAAGAAGACTGTTCCCAGTGTCCCTCAGGGCCTCATTCGGGGAACCTTGGGAAGACTGTGTCTGCCCAGGCGGGAGGTGGGAAGGGGTGGGAAGAAGAGGCAGGCAGACTACGGAAGGCAGAGCCCTGGGATGTCGTATCCTGAGGACGGTCTCCAAGACCATGATGGCAGTGGGAGTGGGCCAAGAGCCTAGCTGTCTGGGGCGTGCTGGCCTTTGTCCCCTTCTGTCATCCTGGACTTCAACTTCTGAAGTCCTAAGGAAAGGGCCCTGCGTCCACACTCTACCCAGATACTCTCTTCATTGCCCATGTTGAAAGTTTGCCCTTTTCCTGGAGGCTGGCATTTCTCTGGAGCCCTGCACGGCCCTCCCCTTGCAGACTCCCCCCCCCCCCCGCCCCGGCTCTCCCCTTGCAGACTGCCCCCCACACACACACACTCCCCTTGCAGCCCCCTTCCCCTGCCCAGGACAGAGTGGAGAAGATCACTTCAACAGGGGCCACATGAATGTGCAGGCCAAAGATGCGGGGACTGGCCAGGAGCACTGACCCCTTCCCACTGGCTGCCCTGTCCGTGGACCAACCAGCTGGAAGGCCAGAGGGTCGCATCAAGGCAGCACCCTCTGGAACATCTGTGTAGACCGTGTCCTACAGGAGGCCAGGAGGCCAAAAGCTGAGCCCTGGCCACCTCACAAAGAGGGATTGGACCCCAGATGCCCACCCAGGGCGGTTGTACCAGCTACAGAGGGAAATGCTACAATGGTGCACTCCTCAGTCTTAGGATAATGCTGTAGGGACAAGAGAAGTTTCTTCAAACCGGGATTCTTGGCCCACGTGGGAAAGAGACCCTCTTCAGGGGCTGCAAGGGAATCCAAAGTCCTCTGTCAGCTATTCTGGGTGAGTGAGGCACAACTCCTTACCCCTAAAACACTTGACCGTGGATTTCTTACCAGGCGCCTACTGAGCGAGTTATTTGGGATTGTTGAGATTTGAGTCTGCGCATCCCTGCGTTCATCATGAATCTTAGTGCTCAGCAAAGGTGGATGGCCGCCAATCCACACTGTAGGGCTCCCCACGTGCAGTCACGCAGACCTGGGGATCGCCAGCTGTCAGGAAGGAGCTCGGCTATCATCCCATCTTCAGACCACCCTGAATCCGTGCACAGCCGCTGATCGACGTTGGAGGAATAAAATGTAGTGGAGGAAACACATGCTACTTCACACCGCCGCTATCTTCTGGGAGGATGGGGCCTGGCAAAGGAAAGGTGATCCGTCCACAGTCTCTGTCATTCTTCTCAGAGAATCTGCTTTGCTCTGTCCCAACTGACTCATGTGCATGTGCGAGCGCACGTGCAACCATACATCCACTGTGAGCCTGGGACCTGCCGTGGCAGGAAGATCTGGGACTCCGCCTCTGTGACAGGGGCAGAGGCCAGAGGGCCCGGCCAGAGAAGGGAGCCCAGTCTTGACGTGGAGAAAAGAGATGTCTCCTAGGCAGCCCCTCCTCTGAGGTCCACAAACTCCAGGCCTCAGCCTTGTTTTCTTAGCTGACAGAAAGAGGCTGGGAAAGGTGGGTCGTGATGAGTAACTCCCAGAGGCATGCTAGAGAGCAGAGGATAAGAATTCAGCACAGGCAGCAGCCAGAGACCCAAGCGCCAGGAGAATAGAATTCATCCCTCTGCCCTCAGGCTGGGATTTGCAGAAATCTCCCGAGAGTGGTGAGCCTTTCTATTGCATGTGAAATATTATCTTCTAGACTAGACCGTAAGGAGCACCTAGGTTACCTTTGTTAGGTTTTAACACCACTTTGTTTAATTTTAAAATGTTGTTGTCAAAGCAATGCATGCACATAGTTTAAAAGTCACGTATTACCCACAAGGAACAATAGTTCTGCTTTCCTTCATTCCACTCCTGTTCCCAGAGACAACGCTTTCACCCCCTATACCTGCTCCCCCAGTACTGACCTCCATATTTCCAGTCCACATTCACAACCACTGCCCTTTCTTCATTCAGCAGTCCTGTTGTTCTACATTGATTTCACACCATGCGCATGACTTCCTAGCTTTCCTGGAACACCCCCAACCTAATTCTCCTCCATTCACCCCCCGCCCCCTGCACTTCTGGTAGAAACTGCAGTCAGTGTTTATGTTATTATGATTATGCAAATGTCATTTATTGTTGAGTCAAGAAGTATAACATTATCTCATCTTCTTTCTTGTCCAACCATGTTTTTTTCTCTCTGAAGTTAGTCATTGCCTGCACTGAGTGGAGGGACAGAGGAAGACAGATGCAAATTCATGTCACTTACAGGTGAAATCCAAAGAAGAAAATTAACAAGAAGATCAGGAACAGATTCACAGAGATAGAGCACATTCAGTTTGTTGCCAAGTGGGAGGAGGGTTGGGGGATTGGGTGAAATAAGCAAGTTCAGTTTGGTTGTTGCAAAGTAATACCCAGGGGATGCAAAGTAATACCTAGGGGATGCAAAGTAATACCTAGGGGATGCAGAGCATAGCATGGGATTATGGTCAGTAATGTTGCAATGAGTGTCTGTGGTGTCAGATGGGTACTAGATTTGTGGGGGTGAATGGAGGAGAGCTGCAGGGCTGGGTGAAAAAGGGAAAGCAATCAAGAAGTACAAATTCATAATCACCAAATAGTCACAGGGATATAAAGTACAGCATAGGGCAGACAATAAATAAAAATGTAATAACTATTAGATGGTGTCAAATGAGAACCAGATATATCGGAATGAGGATTGTGTAAGTTATATAGATGTCTCACCACTATGTTGTACACCTGAAACCAATATAAAATTGTATGTCAAATATAATCAAAACAAACAAACTTTTAAAAAGGTTAGTAATCGCTTCACTTTTTTCCTTGCCTGGTTTTTAATATTCCTTTCACTATTTTTTCCCATGTGTTTTGAAATCTCTGCCACAAGCCTGTTAACAGTGTTTTTTGAGATACTCTCAGTTCACAATTCCCAAACTATACCAGGGTGCCCCAGGACATGGTAGTGATCACACAAAAGTGCCGTGAGGTATTTTAAATTTTTGAGGGAAACAGTGATAGTCAACATTTGTTAGATATCACAAACTATTACTACAAGGTAGTTCACTGTTTCAGAGTTAGAATGAACTACCTTCCTTACGATGATGTCACATTTTTGCAAAGCTGGGTCATCAGCAGTTACTATAAGAAGCAAGGACTGGGCAAAGATTAGCGTGAAACAAAAAATTAGGGAGGTGTATTATCTGTTTCAAAGGTTTGAGAAACTATGCAGTGTCCAATAAACACACACATCTCATTAGGAAGTAATCATGGTTGTTAAAGAAGGAAATTATTATTTTTTTCTTTCAATTTATGTGTACCGTACTAGTTTTTCAAATGTCAAGTTGTTCGAAAATAATTTTTTTTAATATTTATTTTATTCTTTGAGAGAAGGAGAGATAGAGACAGAGACAGAGACAGAAAGAAGAGGGAAAGGCCCAGAACAGTCTCCATAATTGTACATCATTAGTTTTTTGACATGGTTTTATTCTACACAGGTGCATGTGGGGCCACACCGGGTGGAAGGAAACAAATATTGATTAAGTTATTCGGACCCAACTATCTAATAAACAAAATTGTTAGGTATTTGTTTTAGCCTAGGAGCACCAAGAAAAAATTACCAAGATAAGGACATTATAAACCAAGAAAATCTGGGAACCTCTGTTCTAACACATTCACTGGACTTCCCACCTGGAACCTTCTCCTTCTGCTGTGATCTATAGTGAAGTTGTCATGTCAGGAGCAATCGACTCTTTTTCTGCATAGATTTCCATTCCCTAGATCCTCTAATGCCATTTTTGTTCTTTCTCATTTTGTTGCAACATGTTCTCCCATTCCCTGTTTTTTTTTAGCTTCCTGAGAATAATAAATATTTTTAGTACTTGAAGATCAGAAAACATTTTTATACTACTCGCATTCTTTTCTCTTTCTTTCTTTCGTGTGTGTGTGTGTGTGTGTGTGTGTGTGTGACAGAGAGAGACAGAGAGAGAAGGGGGAGGGCCCAGGCAGTCTCCATAGTTGTATGTCATTAGTTGTGACATAGTTTCTTCTTTTTTTAAAAGATTTATTTTATTGTTTGAGAGACAGCGAGAAGGGGGAGTGGCCAGAGCACTCTCCATAGTTGTATGTCATTAGTTGCAACATAGTTTCATTCCACACAAGTAGGTGGGGGTAGTGCAGGATGGGAACTGGGCCGGGGGGCCTCCCACATGGGAAGCTCGCCCCAGTTCAGCAAATGGGTCCACACGGGCCAGGGCTGGGACTGGGACTCAATTCTCAGACCCCGGGGCTACAAAGCACTGCTCTCATTCTTGATGGATAGTTTAGCTAGATATAAAAATTTTACATTGAAAACAATGTTTCCTCATAATATTAAAAGAATTGCTCCATTGTGTTCTAGTTTTTAACTTTTCTTATTGGAAGTCTGGTGCTATTCCAATTTCCAGTTTTTTGTATAACATCTGCTGCCAACTATTATTGAAAACATTGTCCTTGAATTGTCTTGGCACCCTTGTTGGAAATCAGTTGACTGTGCATGTAACAGTTTACTTTTGGTTTCTCTATCCTACTCCATTGGTCTATATGTCTTTCCTTAT
The DNA here is from genome assembly GCA_004027555.1 of Craseonycteris thonglongyai. Classification (NCBI taxonomy): domain Eukaryota; kingdom Metazoa; phylum Chordata; class Mammalia; order Chiroptera; family Craseonycteridae; genus Craseonycteris; species Craseonycteris thonglongyai. The sequence goes on along the minus strand of PVKE010000004.1, from coordinate 114,746 downwards.
GCAGGTATCACACGGTTTTTATTATTATAGCTTTATAGTAAGGTTTTAAATCAGAAAGTGTGTCTCTTTCAACTTTTTTTCTTTTTAGGGATTGTTTTGACTGTTCGGGTTCCTTGAGATTCTTCATAAATTTCAGAATAGGTTTTTCCATTTCTGTAAAAATTACCACTGGGATTTTGATAGAGATTGCTTTGAATCTATAAATCACTTTGGGTAGTGACATATTTTTATTCATTCAGGTCTCCTTTAATTTCTTTTAGTAATGTTTTGTAGTTTTTGGTACACAGATGTTTTACTTCCTTGCTTAAATTTATTTCTAAGTATTTTATTCTGTTTGATGCTGTTGTAAATTGAATTGTTCTCTTAATTTTATTTTTGAAGATTTATTATAAGTGTACAGAAATATAACTGATTTTTTCCTGCTGATTTTATATTCTGTAATTTTGCTAAATCATGTATTAGCTGTAATATTTTTGTGAATTCTTTATAGAGTTTTCTACATATAAGGTCATGTCATCTATAAACTGAGATTTTTTTGACATCTTTCTTTCCAATTTAGATGCCTTTTATTTCTTTTTCTTGTGTAATTGCTCTGACTAGAACTTTCAATATGACTGAATTTAAGCTGTGAATGGTTCAATGGAAGTGGTGAAAGCAGGAATACTTGTTTTGTTCCTGGTCTTAGGGGAAAAAGCATTTAGTCTTTTACCATTGAGTATGATGTTAGCTGTAGGTTTTGCTTATCTGGCCTTTATCAAGTTGAGAAAGTTTTCTTCTATTCCCAGTTTATAGAGTGTTTCCATCATGAAAGGGTGCTGAATTTTGTCAAATGCTTTCCACATCAATTGAGAATACCATGAATAGTTATATGCCAACAATATGGTAAACCTAAATGAAATGGAGAAATCCAAGAAACACACATTACACATTCTGACAATTAAGTTCATCAAACTTTCCACTGTGTGCTTACATTGGCAGCACTATACTAGCAACTTGGTAAGGTTTCATTTGTTTCAACATGTGGCAGTGTCCTGCTGAGTGGTGTTCATTATTGTTGTTCTGTGGTTTTGTGTGCCATCATGAGAATGTTGAAGGTTGAGTTTGCCAAAACCTTTTAGAGAAGCAAAGCAATGTTTTGGGCCACATTATCACTGGTGATGAAACATGGGTGTACCAATACAACCCTGAAACAAAGAATCAAAGTGCACAATGGAAGTCAGCCAATTCTCCATGACCAAAAGAATTCCATCAATCCAAATCATGAGTCAAAATGATGTTGCTCACTTTTTTGATATCAGAGGGATTGTTCATTATGAATTTGTAGCAACTGGACAAACAGTCAACTCAAGTTTACTATTAGGAAGTGCTGAAAAGGCTGCATGAAAAAGTTAGGTGAAAATCACCTGACCTTTTCACCAACTCATGGCTCTTGCATCACAACAATGCACCAGCTCACACAACACTGTCTGTGAGAGAGTTTTTAGCCAGTAAACAAATAAATGTATTGGAACACCCTCCCTACTCACCTGATCTGGCCCCCAATGACTTGTTTCTTTACCCAAAGATAAAGGAAATACTGAAAGGAAGACATTTTGATGACATTTAGGACATCTAGGGTAATATGATGACAGCTCTGATGGCCATCCCAGAAAGAGTCCCAAAATTGCTTTGAAGGGTGGACTAGGCACTGACGTCTGTGTGTAGCTTCACAAGGGGAGTCCTTCAAAGGTGACCATAGAGATATTCAGCAATGAGGTATGGAGCTGTTTTTCTAGGGTGAGTTCAAAAACTTAACTGTCAGACTTCGTACATGACCCGTTGCTTCTCTCTTCTGCTTTTAAAAACTTCTCTGTCTTTCAATTTCAACAATTTGAGCAAAATGTGCCTTGGTGTGAAGCTCTTTAAGTTGATCCTGCTTGGAGTTACTTAAGCTTCCTATATGTTTAGATCATGTCCTTAATCAGATATGAGAAGTTTTCATCATTATTTCTTCAAAAAATTTTTTCTGCCTCTTTCTCTCTTGTGATTTCTATAATGCAAATGTTCTTATATTGGTGGTGTTCCATAGGTCCCTCAGGCTCTATTCATTTTCTTTCATTCTTTTTTTCTTTCTGCTTCTCAGATGGGATAATTTTAATTATCTTATCTTCAAGTTCACTGATCCTTCTTCCTACTCAAATCTGCTATTGAACCCCTCCTGTGAGTATTTTGTTTTAGTTATTACATTTTCCAGCTCCAAATTTTTTGTTTGGTTTCTTTTTTAATATTTCTTCATTGATATTCTAATTTTTTTTAGACATTTTTCTGATTTTCTTTAGTTCTTTACCGTGGTTTCCTTGGGCTCACTGAATATATTAAAAATAGTCAAATTAATGCCTCTGACTAATAATTCTTATGTCTGGTCTTCCTCAGAAGTGGCTTCTGTCAAATTCTTTTTTTTTTTTTCTTCTTGTTCTTCAGTGAATAGGCCACATTTTCCTGTTTTTTTTGATATGTGTTGTAATTTTTTGTTGTTGTTATTGAGAAATGGACATTCTGAGTATTATATTGTGATAGCGCTGGAACTCTGTTTCTCTTATTCCTTGGGGATTGCTGATTTTTTTCTTCTTGAAGGAAGAGACCATCTGTTCATGACTTTTCCCTATTATTTCTTTAAAATGTGTGTTCTTTGTTGCATGTGGTCACTGAAGTTTCTGTGCCTTTGTCTCTGTAGTCAGTCAGTGACCTTCAAAGGAGTCCCTTAAATATCTGGGGGAGAAGAGCACTGTCTCTTTAAATTTCTTCCTGGTGAAGAAGCTGCTTCATTCAGCCCATGGGATTTCAAACAATGACTGGCCTTTGTGCCAGCTCCTCAGTGATCAGCAATCAAAGTTTTGGAGAACAAGGTCTTTAGTGCTACCCTGGCATCAGCAAGCCACACCAGAAACATGGGCTGCCATCCCCATGACGACCTGCCAAGGGCTGGTGGCTGGGAGATGGCAGCCACCATGCAAAACATGAGAACTTACCAAAATTTAGCAGCCTTTCCATCAAGCTCACCCCTGGACACGGCAAGCATTTAGCTGGACTCCAGAGTTCTAAGATTATCATCGCAGACAGCTCCTGCCAGCTCACTGGTTGAGTGAGGGGACAGATTCCTGTAGCTACCTACCCGGCCATCTTCTGTGACATCACCCTGTCCCCCCGTTTATTTTTCAAAGACTTATTTTATTGTTTGAGAGAAGGTGAGAGGGAGAGGGAAAGAGAGAGAGAGAAGGTAGAGGGCCCAGAGCAGTCTCCATAGTTGTACATCATTAGCTGTGACATGGTTTCATTTCACACAGGTGAATGGGGGGCCTCATGGGGCAGGAATGGAACCGGGGGCCTCCCGCATTGGAGGTGAGAGCCTTCACTGCCATCCCAGTGGTTACCAGTTGAGCCACAGTTCAGCGTATGGGTTTGCACGGGCCGGGGTCAGGATGCGATCCCAAGACCATGCAGTTGCAAGGCAAGTGCTTAACCTTCTAAGCTATCCCAGCATCCCCAAGTCCCCCTGTTTTTACTCCGCCTAAGTTCCTACACCCAACCCCAACTTCCAGAACCCAGCCCCTGCACTGCTGAGCCTGGACAGTCTATGGTTAGCGGACACATGCTCAGGAGAATCCCCCTCCAAGTCACCCCCAGTGTTACTTTCTCTGCTCTGCCCCTCACAGTGCACTCTTCCCTCCACTTTTTACCTTCCAAACTGCACTGAAATCCCTCATTGCTATTCTTTCACTTGTCTGTGTCCTTGTTAGTTCACACCTTTTAAAAGTGCTTCACTTTCATTGTGTCAAAGTTGGGATGGGAAAGAGAAAATACCTGAGGGCCAGCCACTGGTTTTTAACAGGAACTCCAGGCTCTGCTACTGTTAAACATCTTGCTTCAATGCAAGACAGCACTGTTACTATTTGACATACTGTTGTGTTATTCCATTACGTGTTGATTACTAGGGTCAAGAGAAATGATGGGGCAGGAAGTTGGCAAGTTTTTGTTGTTGTTGTTGTTGTTGTTGTTTTTCTCAATCAGTGTAGCTAAGTAAATGCAAGAGGATCAGTCCTGGACTGAATCGAGGGTAAGATGAGTCAAAGTGGGTTTTTTGGAGGCTCTGGGGCCCAGAAAGAGACAGTGAGTCCTGAGCACGCCATCTGTTGTTCCTACTGAATTCCGAAGTCGCCCACTACTACCGCAGCTGTTCTGAGTCTCTCTTGCCTTGAACTGAGTGCATGAACAACAGGCCCTTCAGATGCTGGGAGGGCGCCTGAGCCATCAGGGTCCAAGGCAGGCCTCTCCTCTGAGCAGGGCTCCCTGTCCTTCCCCGCGTCTAATCGCAAGTGGGTGTCAATCACCCTCGCAAGCCGAACGAAGGGACCTTCTTCCTCCCTCTGTTCTTTGTGTTTAATATTGAGATTCAGCAGACTCGTGATTTGCGGCTGCTGTCAGAGGACATACAGGAAAATCTGCTTTTATTGAAGCTGAAAAGGTCAGTTTTCTTGGACGTCTCCATGGTGAAAATAATAAATGCAGCACACCCACCCCTTGTATGGTATTTAGGCTCTTCAGCTGGAATGACCCTGGGGGAAAGATATCTGAGATTTTAATTATGTTTCTCATCCTTCAGGGTGACAGTGGCTGCAGAGGAGACCAGATGGGGGTGCCATTTACCTCTCTGGGTCACTGGGTAAGTAGGTGGTCAGGGACTGGGCAACCTCCCAGTGGCCTGCCCGCTCAGGGGAGCAGGTGACCCATTTGGTCTAAATTGTGACCCCATAGTTACGTGGCTTCTGATGTCCAGGGTTTGTTTTGTTGATGGACCTGAATTTGCAGAAGGATGAGTCTCTCTCCACTATCTCTCCAAATCCCACTTACAGAGACCCCCTTCTGAGAAAGGCTTTCATCTGAGACGCATTTTGGGGGCACTGCCAGCCTCTGGTCCCTGGTCACTATCTTACTATCTAGGGCAGCTGAGCAGCCCGATGGCAGGGCCACAGAAGCGTGCATGTGTCTCGCCTGAGATGAACCGATGATGGTCCGAGAATAGGCATGAGAGGGGTCATCAAGAAGGCAGAGGCAGAGACGGAAAGGGCAGGGGGAGGCTCCACCCAAGGAGCACAGGACAGTGGTGGAGAGAAAATCTAAGGCCAGCATGGTATTTATGTCTTTGTCGTTGCAGGTCGCAGCTCTGACCAGGCCTGCTGCGTGACCACGGGCCACTGCACAACCTCTCTGAGTTGTGGTTCCCTGGCCTGTGACATGGGCTCACAACACCCCTCCTGGACAAAGAGGGTATCTGCAGGAAGGCATGCTCTGCTAGTGCTACCCAGTGGGTTACCCCTGCCGCCTTAGCTTCTGTCCCAGCTGCGTGGCAAGCTGTCTATACTCGGTCCTCCATCTACTCTCCTCCCAAACACTCCTTGGCCCGTTAGTCAGACTGTTGTGTAATAACCCCAGCTTGATGTTTTCACCATGATGGGCAGATTCTGTTCACCTAATCACCAAATCTCTCAGCCACTGCCTCCCCCCCACTCCACCAGTTCCCAGCCCCCTCCACCTCTTCCTCCAGCTTTGAGGAAGGAAGAAGAAACAGAGCTCAAGTGACTCAGTTGCCCAAGAAAGAAATCTGAAACCTCCAAACGCCCCCGTAACTGCAGGCCTAGCCATGAGCCAAGCCCCAGCAAGCCATTCAGAAGGAAACAGGTCTCCAGTGAGGGCAGTGAATCCTGTCCCCTGTGGCATGGCACAGGGTGCCTGGGGTATGTCCCACGTCCTCTGGGCACTGTCCCCAGCCCTTAGCAGGCTCTGGTCCCTGGATAGCCCTGACACTGGTGAATCAGAGGGCCAGCGTGGGAGAGGGCAGGTGCAGATGTGAGCTCTGCCCTCTTTCCCTTGTCCCCACTCTCCTTGAATGTGACTTTGGGTAACTCTGTGGTCAATGAAGATAGTCGTTCCTGGATTAGGAAACAGGTCATAGACAGACACTAATATGCCTATCTGTACATACACACACCTACTTGTACACATGCACAGATATGCACGTGTGCATACTTATGAGTATGTGTACACATGCCCCATGCACACCTACAGACTCACAGGCATTCCTGCCTGCAGGGCCCCTGAGGCTGCCTTGGGCCTGGCTGGGCCCCCCCAATTGTCCATGGTGTGGGGTGCCAAGGGGCAGAACCCGTCTGGCTGTCCTCAGGTGCTCTCTCACCCCTTCCCCCTCACCCCAGAGCTCCCCAAAACTGGCCAAGGCTGTTCTGGGAGGCAGCACTGTTATTCGGTTTTCCCTTTTCTTACCTTTACCAAGGAGACCTCAGCAACCAGAGCGCCCCAAAGGCATGAGCTGTGTGCAGGGCTGGACGTGAGTCATCTGAGCAGCTTCAACAGCCATGTCAGACGGTGATTCCAGAGTGTCAGACTTTATTAAAAAACCCAAGGTCAGGGCCAGGCACAAATCCTATGGTGAGTGTTCACACACACACACTCGAATGCTCAAATGCACACATGAGGACACATTCACACAAGCACACAAGCTGACCCATGAGCAATACACACATTGCCACACGTACACACACTCACACAGACATGAGCATGCCATATACATGTTCACAGACACACAGACATATAGTACAAGCACACACCGCATGTATAGTCACACACACACACACATAAACATGCACAAAGTGCACACACATGCACACACAAACATGTACAGCAGGTCCTCAATAATGTTGTTTTGCTCAATTATTGTCTCATTATCATATTGCTGAGATGCTGTGGAAACTTAACTCTTATTGGTATCAATTAGCCTATGGCAAAACTGATTTTGTTATATGTCATTCTACCATGGTTCTAAGAGTCTATTGGTGACATTAAGTGAGGACTCACTGGCCAGATAAATGCGTGGCCAGAAAGAAGTCTGCACGCACCCACATACCACAGTGGGGGCAGGGATCCAAGAGAGAATCCTGACACTGGTTTGTGATTCCTGTCCCGTCTTCTCCTGCCTCCTCATCCCAGGATGGGGCCCTTGGTTGAATGGAGAGGAGGCTCTTCAGCGTGGCTGACCTCCAAGAGAAGGGAAGCAGAAAACGCTGGTTCCACCTTCTATCTTTCACAGGCCTGCCCACTGGCCTGCCCCCTCTCTCCAAGCTCCCTCCCTGCCATGCGTCACCTCCAGGTCACTCTGAACCCCAGCTTGGAGCTACAGAGGTACCCTCAAGAACAACCCCAAGTGCTATGGCCTGATATTCCACCTCACCCCAAATTGCTTTCCTCCTAAACGACAGCCTGTGAGGGATGCTGGGCTAGCTCAGTGGTTGAACACTTGCCTCATAATCACAAGGTCCAGGGATCAAATCCTGATCCTGGCCCGTGCAGACCCATGTGCTGAACTGCGGCGCAACTGGTAACCACCGGGATGGCGGCGGAGGTTCCCACCTCCCATGAAGGAGGCCCCCAATTCGGTTTCTGCCCCACATGACCCCACATCCACCTGTGTGGAATGAAACTATGTCACAACTAATGATGCACAACTATGGAGACTGCTCTGGGCCTTGACACCTTCTTTCTCTTTCTCTCTCACATTCTCTCAAATAAATAAATAAACAATAGCAGCCTGTGTTCCAGACACTCAAAGCCCCTCTTCCTCTCATAGACTTTGAGGTGGTGGGTGTCTGCTCCAAACTCCTAAGCACCCTTCCAGCTTGCTTGGGCAGCCCCTTCTCTGATGCCCCCTGCTGTCACTGAGTTGAACATCCATTGTCCTTGTCACACTGTCCTTTAGTGGGACGCAATGGTCTCTGCCAGAGCCTTGAAGTCACTTTTGGAGGCTCAGGCCACATGCTCCCTGTCTGAACGCACCAGGAGCCTGGCTCACAGCAAGCCCTCTATAAATACATGCCCGCAGAAAGGATGAACAGATGAACGCTCTGAGGGTGCTCCGTTGAGGTCAGTTCTGTTCTGTGTGGAGACGAAGTCCTCGGCCTGCAGGAGAACCTCCCTCTCAGCTGGCCTGTCCTTGGGTTCAGCTGTGTGTCCCAGAGGGAAGGAACTGCAGAGAACGCTTAGTGCGGGGAATGCCATCTCCCTGCCTTCCCAGGGAAAGCTCTCACCCTGGGTGACAGGGGAAGGTGAACCGGTTGCTCCATATTTACATCGACATGGAGCTCGGGTCCTTGCACCCAAACTTTGCATTCTCTCCAGCTGTGGCTCAGAGGAGCCTGCGGGTCACCCAGATACATCGCTCTGAAGGGCAACATTCAAGGACAACAAAAGAAGGAGAGCCCCTGGGTGGTGAGCTAACAGGAGGGTAGCATGTCTCTGTCCCCACGTCCATAGGCTGAACCTGTGTTCAGTGGTCACCTGCAGGTGACTAACCTCTGCCATTGCCGATGGTTCCTAATTTATTCTTGCCCCTTGAGCCCTGCTGAGGTCAAACTCCCCTTTCCCCTCCCCTCCCTCAAATATGGTCAACTCATTTCAATCTTAGCTGAAGCTTTTGCCTTTTAAAGACACTTTGGATATTTTGGTTCTTGAGTTTCCACATTTATCATTAAAGTAATTATCAGCTAAATATGCCCCACTCCCTAAAAACAGGGCAATCAGAAGCAGGAGCCTGTTTGAAGTTATAAATAACTTCCTTTCTCCCTGCTACTGTTTGCAGAACAATATAAATCTTAAGGTGTGTAAGTTTCATCGTTACTAATGTGCTTTCAAGTGCAATAAAACTTTTCTCATTAAAACAGCCAGCCAATCAAAATCAGCACCTCACAGACCCTCAGACAGAGGCTGCGGTGTTTGCATTGCAGAACAAGTGTAATTTTATTCATAGGTTGGCATAGCCGCAGCCCATCAGTAATTAAACACGGAACAGCTGTCACTCTGCAGTATCCAAGGCAGACAGGATGGGATAATGAGCCCCGGTCCCTGGGTTCGGTGGGTGCAGGGGGCTGGCACAGGGAGGGGTCGGTGCAGGCAGGGCTGCCATGGGTGTGGGACGGCTGGGCCAGAGCTCAGGACTGTCCCCGGCTCATCCACTCCCGGTTGTCTTCCTTGATTCTCCAGAACAAGGGGCTTAGGCAGATGATGGAAGGTTTGCTCGTATTTACATAGACCGCATGGCACCTAGTGGAGGTGGGCCGGGCGGGAGGCCCTTCCACCGTGTCTCTTCTGTGCTGCTTGACATTGGTTAGCAGCCCCCAGGTTAAAGCCGGCAGGTGTTATCTGTCATTGACAGAGCTAATTTACAAAAAGGGTCCTGTGCTGAATGCTCCTGCTAGCCTCCCAAAGATGAGGTGGGAGGGTTGCTAAATCTCTAGATATCCAAGCCAGAAGGGGCACTGCAACCTTCTGGCCTAATACCCCCACTTTGCAAAGGAGGATAATTGAGAGGTGGAGAAGTGCCGTGGTTTGGGGCAGTCACTGGCAAGAGCCCAGCGCTGGACCGGGAGAACAGAGATCTGGATTCTGGACACCTACAGTCCACAGTGTAACCTGGAGCAGCCCACATCTGTCTTCGGGCCTCAGTTTCCTCCTCTGAACAAGGAGTGGGGATGGGGCAGGGTGGGGTCTTCAGGGCTGTGGTCACCGATGTCCTGGGACATCGTTCTAGAAGTAGGAGGACAAAGAGTATGTCAGGCGGTTCCCTGGAGGAGAAAGGGGTGACCAGAGCAGACGACTGCTTGCTGGGTGACAAAGCATAGTCAACCACCCACAGGCGGCCAGAATTCAACCAGAGTCTGGACAGCCTCCAGGGAACCCCTCTTCTGTGCTTCCTGACAGTGTCCTGCGGTCACTGGGCTGGCACGCCTGTCCTCAAACCTTTTCTACGTGTCCCCAGGAAGGCTCCTCCCTGTGGCCCAGGCCTTGGGGGCCTGCTTCTGTCAGCGTCACCTCTGCCCTTAATTCTGGGAGGTGCAGGGTGCTGGAGCCAGGGTGGGGTCTTCTCGCACAGGCCCTCCACGTGGGGCCCCGGGGGAGCCCAAGCACACGCCACGGTGCTTATATAACTTCAATATATGGATGTCATTATTTTTTTTTAATATACCAATAAAATTGTCTCTGATTATTTTAGTCACAATACAAATCGCCTCAATTAGTCAGAAATAGGGCATGGGTTTATGGCTCCCATGAATCTGAGAGGATCCTCAGTTCTGAGGTGGAGAAAGCCTGCATGCAGCACCTGTCCGGCCCTGCCATGAATTCTGTGACAATGCGTCCCCAGTTCCAGCTTGGGGGCCGCAGGCTGAGAGCAAGCGAAGGGATGTTCCCTGTGGCCCGCTCAGGGCCCCGATTCCAACAGCTTGTGTCAGGCCTGCAGGGAGAGAGACGGTCCTCAGGTCCTCCAGAGGGCTGGATGTGGGGTTGAGAACATGGACCCACTCACAGGCCCGCACCCCGTCCCTGAAGCCCACTTGTCAGTTTGCTGAGATCTCCAGGGCCCAGAAGAACCCCTGACTGGGCCTCTCTCCCAGGCTCTCTGGGGCCTTCAGCTCTGGTCTCGCCCACCCACCCCTCTCAGCAAGCCTGACATCCAGATTTCCTTTCCAAGAGGCAGTTTCCACCTGCCAAGAAAGGCAGCCCTGTTGGAGAGACCCAGGCCCTGAGATCCAGTCACCGTCCCCCCAAGTTACAGATGGGGAAACTGAGACATTAAAGGGGAGAATGGTTCAGGGTCACACAACACGAGAAATGAAAGATCAGAGGCGACCCTGGGCTCTGCCTCCTAGTCCCAGGGAGCCACAGGAGAGGGTCAAGACAAGAGGGGTGCAGCCAGTCCTGGGTGGAAGCCTCTCCCTACCCTGCCCTACCTCCTCCTTCTCCCCAGAGCATCTGAGAGCCCTGAGAGCCCACTGTACCCCACCTCTGCCTGGGCAGGGCCAAGGAGACCTCCCCGGGCGGCCATCCTCACAGCTTATCCGGGCTCAGCCATGGGCCCCTCCCCTGGGTCCACAGCCGTTCTCCTCAGTCCAGAGTCAGAACACAATGCACGTGACCCCGTGACACCACGTGTGTGAGGAGAGCAGAGCTGGGGCAGTGGGGGAGCAGAAGTTTGTCTGATGGGAGGGGACTGCAGTGCCCCCAGCCCATCCACACCTGCCTTTTCTGATGGGCTTGAGCCTTTTGCAAACTCCAATCCAAATGTTTCGGAGATTTTTAAAAGTGCAATTGCAAGAAAAACACAGATAACCTTGGAGAGGACTGGAATCTTCACATTCACAGTCTTCCCATTGGGAAAGAAGCATTTCTCTCTAACTAGATGGGTCTTTTTGTCCTTTTTAATGTTTTACTATACTTAATCTTAGCCAAAAGGCTGAGAAGTGTTCCTTCTTAGTGTTTTAGGGTTGCCTTCATCTCAGTCTTGTATGTCTCCCATCAATTTCATGTAGTTTGCAGCTTTATCAGTGCTGTGAGGCCCTTTTTCACATCATTTTCCAGGCAGTTATTCACCGGTATGTGAGAAAATACGGATTTTTCTCAGTGAATCTTCTGTCACACCACGTTCCCGGGCTCTCAGAAGCTCTAATTATTGTGCAGTGAACTCTCTTGGATTTTCTAGGTAAACATAAACAAATTATCTGCCAAGAATGATAATATTGTCTCTTCCTATCTAATCTTTATGCTACTTTTCTTTTTTTCTTAAATTTATTTTCATTTTATTGTTTTTGAGCGAGACAGAGAGAATAGAGAAGGGCCCAGAGCAGTTTCCATAGTTGCACATCATTAGTTGTGGCATAGTTTCATTCCACACAGGTGGATGTGGGGTCGTGTGGGGCGGGAACCGAACTGGGGGCCTCCTACATGGGAGGCGAGAACATTTGCCACCATCTCAGCAGTAACCAGTTGCACCGCAATTCAGCATATGGGTTTGCACAGGCCCGGGGCTGGGAATCAAACTCCAGACCTTGCACTTGCAAGCAAGGGCTCAACCACTGAGCTAGCCCGGCATCCCCTGTACTGCTTTTCTTTAGTTCCAGTCTTACTGTGCTGGCCAGGTACCCTTGTTTAAAATTTGTGGGTAGAGGGGCCACCTCCAGCTTCTCAGTGAGCCCCCCAACCCTGCACGGCCACCAAGACCCCCGCTGCAGCACTCCCAGCAGTGCCCGTGCTCCCGTCCTTAGCACACCTCGTCCCAGGGAGAGAGACGGTCCTCTCCAAGTGCCTTGCATTTCCTGGGACTCTCTCTTCCTCCTCAGGGGCTTCCAAGGCCAGGCTGGGTGGGGGTAAAGGCAACCAATTGCGCCTGCTCTGAGTGGCTCCTTGTGCCAGGGGCTCCAAGGGAGATTTTCCTGTCCCTGTCCCTATGTGTCCCTGGGTGCCTTCTCACTGATGAACCCATTTCCTGGCCTTAAGACCACTCGACATTTCCCAAGGAGGGCTGGCAGGCTCTGAGTCCCAGCCGTAGAACTGTGGTCCCATCTCCCAGTGGTGCAGTCAGAGCCTCCGCCCAGCATGTGTTAAAAGCAGTGCCCATTCCCCTCCCAGCAGCATGGTGACTACAGTCCAGGGAAGACCAGATGTGGATGGAGAGGAGGCGTGTGCAGTGCATGACCGGCCTGTGTCCGTGGTTTAGGCATGAGGGCAGGGCGCTACTGGACTCGAAGGTGACAGTGGCCTCTCCTGCTTGGCTCTGTGGTGGGAGGAAGCACTGCGGAGAACAGGTAGGCGTCACATGGTAGACAAGACAGGAAGAACGTGCCAGGTGGGGGACTGGCAGCCCGGAGGTGTGAAAGGAGCCCTGGGCCCCCAAGGTCTGGGTGCAGCCAGGGTAGGATTTGAGGTGGGACAGGAGCGGGCATGAGGCTTAGGGCAGATGGAAGCCTGGGCAGGCGGGCCCAAGATAGTGGGCTTGGACTTTATCGAGAGCAGGGGTGTCCAACCTCGTGGCTTCCCCGGGCCACACTGGAAGAAGAGCTGTCTTGGGCCACACATAAAGTATACCAACACTCATAATAGCTGATGAGCTAAAAAAAAAAATTAAACATTAAAAAAAGCCTATAATGTTCTAAGAAAGTTTACAAGTGTGTGTTGGGCGGGTATTCGAAGCCGTCCTGAGCTCCATGTGGCCCACAGGCCGCAGGATGGACAAGCTTGCTCTAGAGGGCCTCAGGCTAAGGGTGTGGGTCTCAGGCACGCAAGCTGTTGGGCAGGGGTGGGAACTGAGGGCATTCTGTGGGATTGTCCACTGCCCCTAAATTAATGGCATTTTGATTTGACTAGTGGGAAATCTGAGGTGAAGGCAGGTGATTTGGTTCCTTCCCATCCAAGGGAAGGAAGAAAATGAACAACCCACCCAGCAGTGGCTCTGGCCAGGCCTCCAGACCAGGGGATGATACACTCCAAGGGCGATTTTCCACTCAGATAAATTATCATCATGAAATTGCATCACATATTAGTGACAGTAAAAGGGAAAGTGTGCAATTTTTAATTGGGGGGCCAAAAGGTGGCCCAGGTTGCAATGGCGGCAGCATCTACGTTCTAGCAGCTGCTGGTAGGAGGTGTCCTTGATCTCCAAGTCCTTTCTCCTTCTCTGGCAAGGCCTTGCATTCGGCTGAAAGTCGGGCACGGCCAAGCGACGTTCTCTCCTGGGAACCTGAAGTGGTGAAGCTGAGCGGCCTGCTCGCAGCCAGGCTCAGGCAGGGGAAGTGCCCAGAACTCCAGCTCCGCTCCAACTCCACCCTGATCTCGCTCAGCAGTCTTTGGTCCAAAGAGCCATCCTCCTGGGGTGCGCTGCTTTGGCGCTGCCCAGCACGTATTCCCTCTTTGGGGGTTCTGAGCCACCCATGAGACTGTTCGCCCCTGTTTTCAGCCTACATGCTATGGGGGGACCTGTACTACATGTGGGGCCAGCACGTGACCGAGGGCCCATGCCCATCAGAACAGCACCCTCCTGTGCCATACACGTGACGCTCGCCACACAGGGAGGCCCCCGTTAGAACTAATCCCGGGGCTTTGTCTGAGCAACTGGGAAAAAGTACCTCCCATGTTTTAATGGGCCTGTGCCTGGACAAGTGTGAGCAACTACCTTGCCACCATTTGGAGCCCGGGAACATTCCCAACAGAGCCAGCCAGAGGCCAGAGTCCAACGATCCAGCCGTACGTGAGGTGAGCCAATCCTGGACAGGGACTGCTGAGTCCCATCTGAGCGGGTTGGGTGTTCTGCCCCTTGCCACCCCAAAATGCCTCCCCATGCCCGGCATCCTGCCAGTAAACTCATTTCTACTCTTCTGATTTCAGTGAGTCCAAAGGGTTTCTGCTGGTGGGCAGAGGAGCCAGCCCCAGAGGCTGTTTTGTTCAAGTGGATGAAAATGGGCAGACCCAGCGCTAGGAGAGCCCTGGGAACCTGCCACAGGCCCGAGTTCTGACCAGTGCTGGGACAGTTGAACCCAGCATGGTTCTCTGAGGGTAGGGACAACAGGTGGCAGCCCCCAAGGCAGATCAAGGGACGGGCCTTAGGGGTCAGGTGGCTTTGAGCTGGGCTTCAGTGTTGTTTGGATGGGAGAGGGCATACTGGTGTGGGAAGGGGCAAAAGGCCCAAGGCAGGCCTGGCCCACGGGAGGTGGGCACAGTCTGGTTGGGCAGTTTGGGTTTAACGCCCAGGAAATAGGATGTCCCTGCGCGATGACTGACTCCGGATGGGTGATCATTGATTCAGGACTCCTGGCAGGCATGCTATTCTGGAACCTGATGGAGGAAAACATTCAGTCCGGGCATCCTCATTTTGCGTCGAGCTTTTGCATTTCTCTATGCCTGGTCAATTCTATAGCCGAAGCACTTTGTCCCCTGGAGGGAGTTAGGATGGATTCAAATGAACCAAGAAGTTCTTTGATTGCTATTTTAAAACTTCTCTGTGCTACCTGGCCTGACATAATAATTACCTGCCTGTGATTTATCTCAGGCAGATTATGAGCGATGGTAGGGTTTGGGGTGATAATTGAGTGTATCCAGCACCTCACCTCTTCCCTCATTGTTTAAGCGGAAGCCGCCGTGGTTTTCCCTCTGGGCCACCGGCTTTCACTGCTCCCTTAACTAGAGTAGGTTCCCGAACGGGATGGGTGTTTTGCAGAGAGCCCTGTCAGCTCCACACAGCAGCCTGTGTGGCCAACCCGCTGCGCTTCCGGCCAGCTCGGTCTCCTAAGTCACCCCTCAGACCAAGACTCAGCCCCATGAGCTAGACCTCTGCTCATGCCTTCACCAATTGTTTAGGGAGCTCCTCCTGTGTGTCCAGCACGGTTCTGGGGGCACATCAGTGAGCCAAACAGAAAGACCCCTGCCCTTCAGAGAGAGACTCGTGCTACGAAGAAAACGAAGCAGGGCTCAGGAGGGGCCCTCTGAAAGCCGGCGGTGGGAGTGACCTGAGGAGCCAGCAGAGGCTGGAAGGAGGGGCATCAGCAAAGGGGACATGGAGGGGTTGGGAGGTGGTGGAAAGAAGGCTGACCGGCAGGGAGCGAGGTGAAAGTGGAAGACAGGAGCTCAGAGGCTGACAGCTGAGGGTAGGGGTGGGGTCCTCCCCGGCACCTTGCTAGTCTCCTGCAGCTGTGGCTTAGGTTGCCCGCGAAGAGTAGCCCTTATCTTCTCCCAGTGAAAGCCCTTAGGGATGGGGCGGAGGCGCTGTCAGGAGCGTGCCCTGGATGGGAGCCCAGGAGCCGGAGACCCGCACTGTCAGCGCCCCCTGGAGGCAGGGCCACTACATAGTGGCAGGGCCCTGTGCAAAATGAAAACACAGGGCCCCTGGCTCAAAGAGCAGGGCAAAACTTTTTCCTTCTTCCACCGTCTCTCCCTCCATCTGTCATGGTGTTTTTTAAATGTGCTATAAAAGATTTATTTTTATTGTTTTTTTGACAGAGAGAGAAACAGACAGAGACAGAGAGAAGGGGGAGGGCCCAGAGCAGTCTCCATAGTTGACAGCATTAGTTTTCCATATAGTTTCACTCCACAGGTGGGCACAGGGCTGTGTAGGGCAGGAACTGAGCCTGGGGCCTCTCGCATGAGCCCCAGCAAGAACCGAACTGGGGGCACACCCCAGTCCAGCACATGGACAGGGCCGGGATTCCATCCTCAGACCCCAAGGCTGCAAAGCAAGTGCTCAGCCCATGAAGCCATCCTGGCTTCCCCTAAATTTGCTTTTCAGTGTCACACCCTGGGGCAGGGGGCACACTTGTGAGGTAAATGCAACCCCAGCCTGTAACTCAGTGCTCAACCCTGACCTCCCATGGCCTATGCTCAGCCTCCCTCCCCAACTCCCCCCACTCCAGCAGGGAGGGTGACAGCAGTGGGGGGTAGGTGGCTGGGAACCCATCCTGAGATGTGGGAGGTGGTAGAAGGGGGCACCCCAAGCCTCAGCAAAGGTTCCATTGTCCTTTATAAAGCACAAGTTCCAAGAAATTGTCAAGAATGTCAAGATGGTGACTGCAGACATAAAATCCCAAGCACAGGGCCCCCTTCTAAGCACAGGGTCCTTAGTGACTGTCCCAGTTGAATAACCACAAAGGTTAGCCTTTCCTGGAGGACTCTATACATTTCTAAGAGTTGGGCCCCTTTCCAGATGGAATTTGGGGGTGAGATGCTGGCCTCATGTTTTTTAAAATGTGCAGTCAGGGTTGGGAACCTCAGTACAGCTCTGCTGTTAATGTGAGTATCAGGGAGGTCACCAGAAGATGGGGAGCTGCTGCAAAATCTAACCAGGTCCCTCCAGTTTCAGGGTGCAGAGCAGCCCTACAGGTCTTGTAGTTGAAGGAGGCAGAGAAGCTAGGCAGCTACTTCGAAAGGGATGCCCTGCGGGGACTAGAACCCCAGGGTTTGCTTTGTTTCATGGGATCATGGGAGGGGGATTGGCTCTGACTTCTGAGGTTTGGGACTGAGCAATGGGGTACAGGGGGGCAAGTTGGGGTGAGGGTGGGGATGAGAAGAAAGTCTGAGGCTCTGGAAATTAAGTCATCCAGTATCTGAGCTTCTCTTTTATTTATTTACTTTTAAAAAGATATATTCTATTATCTGAGAGGAAAGGAGAGAAAGAGAGAGAGCCCAGAGCAGTCTCCACAGTTGTACATCATCAGTTGTGACATGGTTTCATTCCACACAGGTGGATGTGGGGCTGCGCGGGGCAGACGCAAACTGGAGGCCTCCCGTGTGGGAGGCAGGAACCTTTGTTGCCATCCTGGTGGTTGCCAGTTGTGCACTGCAGTTCAGCATGTGGGTTTGCACGGGCCGGGACCGGGATTCGATCCCCAGACCTCTTGATTGCAAGGCAAGTGCTCAACCACTGAGCTATCCCGGCATTCCCTCTGAGCTTCTCTTTTAGAGAAGTCAGTTTTCCATGTGTAGGACACAGGTGGGATCCAAAGTTTTTGGTTTCCTCAGTTCTTAAAACCCAAACGGGAAGCTTTCCTGGACAACGATGGAGCTAACAATTAAAAAGGGGCTGAAAAAGCAGCCACCACATTGCCTCTTGAAGTTGTGTGAGGGCAAGAGGACAGGTAGACATGAGGAAGAACCTCTGTGGTGACAGGTAGAGGGCCCTGGGCAGAGATGGGGCCTAGAAAGAATAGGGAACACTGCAGCTTTCTTAATGAATCCCTGTTAGAATCAGAGCCACCACATCCAAGTGGCTTCTCATTACACAACAAGGGTTTCATGAGGTTTGTGAAGAACAACGTGGCACCCAGCTGTCCCTGCTCACGTTTCCCAGAGACAGGAGCTCTTACGGGGCCCAGGAGGGACCCGGGTCCTCTGTGGGGCCATCTTGGTTGGCTGCAGTAGTCACTCTCCCTGAAGAGGAGAGGGGAACGTGTCCCAAGGTCCTGACCGATGGAAGAAAGTGACATCTCAGTAGCCGAGAGTCAGGGCTTGATGAGAGCTCCCCCATGTGCAGCCATGTGCTTTGAGGGGAGTCACTGACATCTACATGTGTGACATGGTCATTTGGCCACTGTAGCCAGCTTCTGTCTCCCTTCCCGAATTGCCGTTGACTGCAGGGAGTTTTTGAGCCATAGCCGGGCTCTTCCCAGACGCCCCTCAGCCGGTGACTGAGCATCACAGAGGGGCTAAGCCCTGGCTGCCTCCGCAGGACTCCTCTACTGGGCAGTTGTTGCTGTGGATCTATCTCCTCATTCGCTGCGCTGAAACTTTGTCGCAAATCCACTAGGCTCTGAGGCTCTCTCTGCTCCATTGCTTTCGCTCCTGTTATCTTTCATACACATGACCTGCAGTGGACCTGTTGCATGTATCCCTAACGGCATCCTAGCGTCTACTTCCTGGAGGACCCAACAGACAAGATGACAAGATGCCTTCAAGGCATCTTGCTGCAATGAGGAAGGAGTGAGATATCACAAGTGAAAATGCTGGGCCAGGATGCATGACTCCTGGGACGTCGTCCACCTAGAACAGACTGAGCAGCTTTGCCCGGAGCTGCCCAGACTCACTGTGGGTCTCAGGTGACACGAACTGAGTTGGAGTCTCTAAGTCATAGCACTTCCTTTCTTCTGGATCAGAAACTAAAATGTCCTAGTGTCAGGGAGTCCGTGAGCTAGGCTGACCAGACATCCCATTTTAAACAGGACGGAAAACAATGGTACTGTCCTGTTTCAAACGGTAGAGATGGTCAGCCTCCTGACACCTTGATTTCAGCCCAGTGAGACTAGGCTGATCATGCATGCCATTGTTTCCTGTCCTGTTTAAAATGGAACATCCGGTCAGCCTACCACGAATAAAGGCATGTTTGTCTGCAGCAGCAACTGGCCTGGCTTCAGATCATCGTAGGTTCATCTGTGTAGATCCTGCCTCATGGGGAGCCTAGCCCACGTGCAGACTCACCTGCAGTTGCCCCGGCATGGTGACAGCTACCCTCAGAGCCCAGTGTCCAGGAACTCCCATGGGCTGTTCCAGTAGTGGCCACAGGTCCCTGTCCACACGGGAGCCTTGCCTCTTTCCTTTTCCTGCTGACAGAGCCCAGAGCCACCAAGCCATGGACCTTGGGCCTGGCTGTGGGGATGGCAGCTGGACAGGGTTGCCTGGCTTGTTGGTGCTGGTGGCCTGTTGTGCACGGGGCCATGGGCCATGGGGTAGAGTGCATGCATTTCTCAACCAGGTCAGGCCTGGACTCTGTCCTGCTTCTGCCACCAGCCTCCTGTGTGTCCTTAGGAGAAACATCACGATCTCAGCTTGGCCTCGGTGTATTTATCCATAAAATGGGCATCATGTTTTCTCTGCTTCAGGGTTCTCGAGCTGTGGTGAGGGCTGTGAAGGGCTGGGGGGTGGTCAACAACTGCTGGGCTGGGGCTGAACTGCTAGGTGGGCTTAGCCACATGCCTCCAGTTTCCATCAGCCCACAGCACAGGGGAAAAAAATGAACCAAAAATTATCTGTGGAATGCCAGGATGGCTCAACAGGTTGAGTGTTTGCCTTGCAACCACGAGGTCCGGGGATTGAATCCCAGCCCTGGCCCATGCAAACCCACATGCTGAACTGTGGCACAACTGGTAACTGTCATGATGGTGACAAAGGTTCTCACCTCCCCTGTGGGAGGCCCCCAGTTTGGTTCCACCCTGTGCAGTCCCACATCTAGCTGTGTGGAATGAAACTATGTCAAAAAATTGGTGATGTGCAGTTATGAAGATTGCTCTGGGCCCTCCTCCCTTCTCTCTGTCTCTCTCACCTTCTCTCAAACAATAAAATAGATCTTTAAAAAATAATAATAATCTGCAACTTTTTGCTTCTAAGAACAGGAGAATTGGTGGTTGTATCATTTATCAAGATAGGGATGTGCAGGTTAGAGGGGATAAAATCTAGAGTCCAGATCAGGGCACTTGAGGGGCTGGGGCAGCCTAGGTTTCTGTCTGCTCAGCTTGCTTCCTCCAGCCTCCTCTTCTGGTAAGAGTGAAATAGCTGACCCCTCCCCCTTGCTTCAGGTGGGACATGCCTCAGACCTGACCAATGCAAGAACTTTATTCCCTTAGCCACCCTGATTGGCTCAATGATGGGCAAATGCCCCAAGCCAGTTGACCCTAGTCCTCCCTGGAGCTTTGTGTGATGAGGTTCTTCTCTCTTTCTCTGGGATTACAGACTGGCATGTGAAAGTAACTTAGGAAACACGTGTGGCTGTGTTTGAAAATGTGGCTGTCTTGGCTGCCGTGGCGAATCAGCTTGAGAAGGAAGCCAATAACACAAGAAATTCAAGCCAAAGCAGGGAGGGTTGTTAACTCCTAATGATACCATTTGGATCCCTGGATCCAGCTGTACCTGAAGCGAGAGACCCCTGTGGACTTCTCAGTTGTGCAAGTCAATAAATTCCTCTCTTTCTCTCCCTCTCTTTTTCTTTTCATTCAACAAATACTTGAGCACTTAGTAAAAGCCCAGTGCAGTATTGAGCACTGTGAAAACAGACATGGCTGAGCTTTTGGGGAGCTTATAAGTTGATCAAGCTATGACTACAACAGGCGTCTGCCCATTGGATCTTTGGGAGGGATGTGAACAGCACAGTAGAGGTGTGCATGAGAGCAGTTGACAGAAAATGGAGAAACAACCTACACATGTGCATTTTGTTTACTGGTCCTCAGCACAAGCTGAGGGCACTGTGTTAAGATGTGGTTTGGTAAAAACAGCTCTGCATGAAAGCAGAGAAATGCAGTGCCGGCGATCTGAGGTGAGACCAGGGACACAGGGCTTGGGGAATCCGTGAATGGTTGGTTTGTCCCCTGAGCAACCTCCTCTGAATGACAATTACCCTAGTGGGGCTCTGGACAAGAGCAATTTGGTAGATAATTTTTAAATGTTTGTTTTTTCAGTGTTAACAATAATAAAAGCACACTAACAAACATTTAGGAAACAAGAATATCCATTCTAATCCCACACCCTGCATACAACCATTGTTAAACGTATTACTGGGGGAATAACACATTTGGTGTGATTGAGGAGTGCGTGTGACGGGTTCGTTATTTCATTCTTGCCTCACCCTGGTCCTGGCCTGGTCTCAGAGGCAAGGGTGAGGTGGTAGCGCAGGCGTGTCCAACCTTTCGGCTTCCCTGGGCCATATTGGAAAAAAAAGAATTGTCTTGGGCTACACCTAAAATACACTAACACTAACAACAGCTGATGAGCTACAAAAAGACAAAAGTTGCAAAAATATCTCATAATGTCTTAAGAAAGTTTATGAATTTGTCTTGGGCTTGCATTCAAAGCGTCCTGAGTCCCCTGAGTCCCCTGTGAAACAAGCTTATGTTAGAGAGCAATTCTGATGCTAGACAAACCAGGCCGGAATCCTGCCCTATTTATTTGAGAACTGTGTGAGCCTGAGCAAGTTACTCAGCCTCTCTGAGCCTCAGTGTTTTATCTGTAAAATGGGAATAATGATGGTACCCATTTCATTGGTACGTTATGAGACTGAATGGGATGAAGCTGAGCACATATTGCTCCTCTCCTCAGCCCCCTGCATTAGCCATTACAGACGCACGTCACGCACGCCTGGTCCTGTCTGCGTTCCGTGACCTGACTCCTCCAGTGAGAGAACATGGATGGTCCAACCCTGAGCCACTGGCAGTGTATTGAGAGAGGGCGATACCTCCACGCAGGAAAGTCTACAAGTTCCAGTGTGGAGGGGGCGTGGGCACGTGCTCTCTCTCTCTCTGCATACCTTAGGATGAGTCTGGGGTCAATGCAAGTGTTCTTGAGAATGAACCTCCTGTTTCCTCCTGTATCCTCCCTGCCGCATCGGCTCCTTTGAAGGCAAGTCCCCTGATGAATATCATACCCTTCCCCAAAGTCCTTGCTGTGAGAGCTCACAGCCTGCCCTTGTTACCAGAGGAGCTGGACTTCCCCTGGTGTCTCACTTACTGCATCCTGCTCTGTGCCTGATCACCACGTGTCATCCTTTTCTGTCTGTAGGGAACTCAGCTGACACTGGCAGAAGCGACCTGCATCCAGCCACGGTGAGGACATGACCATCTGGGAAGTTCAGGGACTTTTCGATCTGCCGCATGCCCAGTTGAGGCACCCTCAGGACACCCGAGCCTTCATTCAACACAGTTCTATGCTGGGACATGAGCGGGACACTGGGATCCTGAGGTGTAAACAGGAGGCATTGCAGCTCACACTCCATCCCAGAGCGGGGCTGCAGGCTCGGCTGCAGGCTCATCTCTACCCAGACGGGGACTGTCTTGTCACAGATCACAGAGAGAGCTGAGGGGCAGAGGCAGGCCTTGAACCTGCGTCTCATCACTGGGGAGGAGTTGACGGAGGCCTGGGGAGTGTGTCTGCCAGAACATGGGGTCTCGGGCTCTCCATCCCAGGCCCTGCCACACTGCTGAGGCCTTCCCTGAGCAGCCCTCCCACAGATCCGCCTTATCGTCCTGCTGATGCAGCATACATTCCAGAAAGAAGGGTGGTGCCTGACGAGCCGAAGTCTAGGGAGTGGTCCCCCCAAAATATGTTCACCTAGAGCCTCAGAATGTGACAGGGTCTGGATAAGGGCCTTTGTGAATGTTATTAGGGATCTCAAGATGAGATCATCCTGGACTCAGGTCTCTCGAAGTCCAATGAGTGTCCTCAGAAGGGATAGAAAAGGGGAAGACACAGAACATAAGGCAGAATGCCCCATGAAGACGGCACAGAACGGAGTTGCCACCGCAAACCAAGGAACACCAAGGACTTCCGGCAGCCACAGGAAGCTGTGAGAGAGGCATGAGATGCCTCCCCTCAGAGTCTCCAGAAGCAACCAACCCACAGACAGCTTGATTTTGGATTTCTGGCCTCAAAAACCGTGCAGCGCATTTCTGTTGTTTTAAGCCACCCAGGTGTGGCAATTTGTTACGGCAGTCCTAGGGAATTAATACACCTGGGAGCCCACCTTGGGGCATGTCTCGGCCAGTCCTGCGTCACTCCCTCCATGGGTGGGGCCCAAGGCTGCCTCCCAGGGTGGCAGGTCCTTCCTGGAGGGTGGGAGTGAACCCCTCACATCTCACCTGCCTTTCACTCAAATGTAAATACTAACGGAGGTGCAAGAGAAGCCAAGCCCGACACTAGCTAAAGGTAGTAGAGACATCTTACTCAGTAACCACAGCAGTGGGAGAGACTCCAGTATAGGACTCAACTCCTCCGAATAGAGGTGATGGCATTTTATTTTATTGTTATTTTTTTAAAGATTTATTTTATTGTTTTTGAGAGAAGGTGAGTGAGAAGCAGAGAGAAGGGAAGAGGGCCCAGAGCAGTCTCCATAGTTGTACATCGTTAGCTGTGACATGGTTCCATTCCACACAGGTGGATGTGGGGCTGTGAGGGGCGGGAACTGAACTGGGGGCCTCCCCCATGGGAGGTGAGAAACTTCACTGACATCTCGGTGGTTACCAGTTGTGTCAAAGTTCAGCACATGGGTTTGCACGGACTGGGGCTGGGATTTGATCCCTAAACCTTGAGGTTGCAAGGCAAGTGCTCAACCTGCTGAGCTATCCCAGCATCTCTGACCGAATTTTAAAGGGATCATGAGGGAGTAGGGAGGGGAAGGGGCTGGAGCAGAGTCAGGGAAGAGAAAAGGGGCAAAAAGGGGTGTGGTGGGTGTGAGTAAGCCGCTGGGTTGGCTAACTGAGCTTATGGAAGTGGGCTCTTACCCTCCACTCAAAGATAGGAGCACAGGAGGTCTGTCTTCAGGTGTTGACTGGAACAAACAGTAAATTTGGGGGCAACCTTGAGGTTTCCAGGCAGAAACTTAAGGGGAACTGGGCTGTCCCACGGATGAGGCCTTGAGCTGTCAGAAGCCATACCAGTGGTTTGTTCAAGTCTCTCCATGCAGGAGAAATGGGAGGGGTGGACGAAATTCTTTATGCTGAGAGTCTGTGGTTTTTCTAGGCCAAGGTTGAGGACAGTTGAGAAGAGGACTCAGAGGAGTCTGAGTTTGGTCAGAGAGAGTGTCTGTCAAGCTGATAGGCAGACTTGAGTCCCGCCCTCCTGGGGTGCAACCTGGTGGGGAAGACAGAAAAGTCAATAGGCCTCAAGAAGAATGGGGGGTGATGAGGACAATGCGGGCGCAGAGAGCACACAGAGGATGTCAGCTAAGCAGATGGGGCGGGGGCCACCAGGGAAGGAAGGGGGTCCACCTTGTATCTGAAAGTGATGAGGAGGGTGGCTGGGGAGCAGCAAGCAGAAGAGCCAGAATGTCAGCAGTGTGGAATTAGGGGAGGTGGGCGGACCCTGTGGTGGGAGATGCAGGAGAGCTGACTGAAGAAGACAGGTGGAGTTGTCCCAAAGATCTGGATAAGCACGTTAAGAGAATTCTAGGCGATTCTAAGATCCAGCCCTGCTTGAGTCTGAAGGTGATGTGGCATCCCTGAGCAACTGAGATGGACAAGGTCAGCTCTCTTTTATTTAAAGGGTCGCTAGGCAGTCACTGGGATATCCTCGTTGAAAGTTCTAGCAATAATGCAGGGTTAAAGAGTGGCAGCCTGGTTCAGGGCCGTGGGTGTGGGAGAGGGGAGGGAGTTCAGAGATATTTAGGGGAGAACTGGCAGCATCTGGTGACAGATGGCATGCTCTTATGAAGGTGAGGTGTGACACCAGACTTCTGTGTGGACAGATGGCTGCATGGTCACTGGGATGGGGAATAGCAATGGCTGGGGGAGCAGGTAGCGACAGTTTGAGGGTAGGTGTTTTGCCCAATGACACCTGAGAGGTGTCGTGGGGTGAGACAGAGAGGGAGCCACAGGAGGAATCTGGCCTGGAGAAGAAGCTGCGGCCATTGCCGGCATGTGGGCCGTCATCAGCGCAGGATGTGGGGTCTGAGACAGAGCTCCGGGCTCCCATTACTGGGGGGATGGGCTGAGTGTCCGCAGTTGAACGACTGGCCAGAGAGGCAGGAGCAATGTCAAGAAAGGGAGGGCCACTGGGAGACAAAGCAAGAGAGAGTTTCAAGCAAAAGGAGGGACTGGTCCCCAGTGCCCTGAATTACCAAGAGGCCAGGTAGGATGAGACTGAAGGCACCAGGGATGGACAAGCAACCTCGGGTGGGCCGGGAGCCTGGCTGTGCTCCCCTGGTCCCCACCTCCCTGCCCCAGGCTGAGCTCACCCCCTACTTGGAGCCTGAGGCAGCCCGGGGGTCGGGGTAACGGGCGGCTCCCCAGCAGAATGCCAACATTCAGCCGACTTTAAAATGGAAACCTGGGAATGCCAGATGGCTCAGTGGGTTGAGCACTTGTCTTGCAGCCCCGGGGTCCGAGGATAGAATCCTGGCCCTGGCCCGGGCGGACCCATATGCTGAACTGGGGTGTGGCCCCCAGTTCAGTTCTCACCTGGGGAGCCTCCTATATGGAAAGCCATCGGTTCGGCTCCCGCCCCAGGTGTGCTTCCCATGTGGGAGGCCCCAGATGGGTTCCTGCCCTGTAGAAGGAAACTATGTAGAAAACTAATGATGTGCAACTATGGAGACTGTGCTGGGCCCTCCCCCCTCTCTCTGTCTCTCTCTCTGTCTGTCTGTCTGTCTGTCTCTCTCTCTCTCTCTCTCTCTTCGTCAAAAACAATAAAAATAAATCTTAAAATAAATATATAAATCTTTAAAATGGAAACCTGACAGTTCGGATTTCTTCTTTTTTCCTTCATTAGAGCAAATATGAATGTGTCCCTCATTCTCCCCATCCTGCCCCTTGAGGGCAGCCCGATTAATTACAGCAAGGTTTCACTCAAGTACAGCACATATACCGTAATGTGTGCAAGTCCTAAGTGTGCAGCTCCACACACTTTCACAAACTGAATGCACCCCCACCCCTCACCGGCCCCAGAAGCTTCCCTGTGCTCCCCTCTCAGGCTCTGCCAGCTACAGGGAGCTGTTGTTCTGACTCCCAACCGTTTAGATGAGTTTTTCCAGTGTTCTTTTAATCCTTGTTTCATTGATTTTAAAAAATTAAACAAGCAATGTACTCATTCATAAGTTTAAAAATCAAAACACTACAAAGGAGTGTATACCCATCCCTGTTCCTTTCCATCCCTCAACCCAATAGGTCAAGAATTGGCAAACTTTTTCTGAAAAGGACCAAGTAATAAATAGGTTAGGCTTATAGGCCCTGCATTCTCTGTTGTCATTTGTTGGAGAGGAAGAAACTTTCCTCTACCCTTCTAGGTTCTTCCATCTGGTCTAATAATTAGATCAACATGAGACAGAGTAACTGGAGAGAACAACCAAATTTAATCTCATATGTCCTTATGGCAACCCCAACCCCAAGACACGAGGAAGTCTGAAACCCCACATGCGGAAGAGGTTCAGAAACAGAAAGGGAAGATGAGATGTGTGTGGCCTTCTGAGCTGAGGATGAGGAAAGACTTCTTGAGACTTCAGAGGAAAAGAAGGTCATTGGCACGATGATCAGAAGAGCAGATATTCAGTAATTAGGAGCTTGTCCTGTCCTGTAGATAGGTCACGAAAAGTTGTTTTTGGTGATAACTCTTCTTATGGGCAAGGTCCCCAATTTAGATTATTCTTTTAAATTATTTTATTGTTTGAGAGAAGGAGAAAGAAAGAGAGAGAGAGAGAGAGAGAGAGAGAAGGGGAGAGGGCCCAGAGCAGTCTCCATAGTTGTACATCCTTAGTTGTGACATAGTTTCATTCCACACAGGTGGATGTGGAGCCGTGCAGGGTGGGAACAGAACTGGGATCCTCCTGCAGGGGAGGCGAGTACCTTCACTGCCTAACCATCCCAGCCATTACTAGTTACCCTACAGTTCAGCATATGGGTTTGCACGGGCCGGGCTGGGAATCAAACCCTGGATCTCGTGATTGTGAGGCAAGCTCTCAACCACTGAGCTATCCCAGTATCCCTAGATTCTTCAAGGAAGAAGTAAATGTTTTTCTTGGCTTCTCAGAGTCTCGATTGCCTTCAAGTTAAAATAATCCACGTGCCAAAGTGGCACATCTTGGGGACACCTTCAAATTATTGAGCCCCTTCAAATGACTCAATTCTGCCACTGTCCTACCAAAGCAGCCACAGGATCAGACGCATGTGCTCTTCTGCTTCTGGTGGATCTCACTCAATGTCCTGTTTCTGAGCTTCCTCCTAATGGGCGTGTGGCTTCCACTTTATTTATTCAATCTACCTTGGATGAGCATTTGGGTCGTTCCAGTTTGGGGCTTTTCTGAACAGTGAGCTCTGAGCAGCCCTGCCCTTGTCTGCAGGTAAATAGATGCTCACATTTCTGCTGGGTGCACTCTCAGGAGTGGGGTTGCTGGGTCAGATGTGAGCACTTTTTTTTAGGGTTGCAAATGAACAGCTTCCTTTTCAGGTTTTGTGAACCGTTCAGGCTGAGTGTGAGAATCGAGACAGGATTTGGGGTGAGTGCTGAAGGGACAAAGAGGATGAGGGGGCAGGGCCTGGGGACAGCCTTCAGGAGGCAGGAGCAGAGTCGACAGATAGGGACCCAGTGAGGAATTGGTCATGGAGTTGATCCGAGGAGGCCTGGCCTGGGGACCACCCCTGTCTTCTCCCTTGTGGGACCTTATTCCACTGTCCCTGCTGACAGTGCTGGGGAGGACTCTGTCTCAAAGCTCTCTTGATCCTGACTTCCAGTAGAATCAACCAGGGAGTTTCCAAAAATCCCAGGGTCCTGTCTCCATTCCTGGCGTTTCTGACTCGGTTGATCTGGAATGCAGTTCAGGCACTAATAGCTCTGAAAGACTCTCCAGGAGATTCTACCAGAAATGAGGCAGAGAGCCACTGGGCCTCATGTAGTCATGGTCCCTGAGATCACAGTTGATCCTTAAGAGTAACTGTCCAAGGCAAGCTTTGTGTCCCGCAGGGATCTCGGTTGCAAGCAACAGAAATGGACTTGAGCGAATGAATGCTGCAAAAGGACCTCCGTGCAGGTGTGAGGCAGCTCTCAGAGTCTGCTGAGACTGGGCTTGGGAGGAACCCGGGGGTGGCAGCCTAGCCTCTCTGCCCCGAGGGTACTTGCTCCTCCTGCAGCCCACTTAGCTAGCTGCCTGCCCACTGCTGACTGTGGCTGCCCTGCGCCCCCATGAGTATTGGCTAGTTGAGCTACACCCTGGACACAGCACTGGCCTGGCCATACCTGGGGCCTGCCACTCAGCAGCCCTCAAGAGAGAAAGAGTTGGGGTGCAGGGCAGCTCTGGTGATGGGGTGGGGGTGGGGAATGCTTTGCACCTGTTCTAGAAGGGGCTAAACTGTGCAGAATGGATACTCCCCAAGTGGATGATGGTCAGTGACTTCTCAGCATATCTTTTCTCACCTCCTCTCCACTGGCCCAGATTCTGCAGCTGAGCCCCGGAAACGTAAGAACTCAGTGAGCTCTTGGCTGGGCCCCCGGGTCCAGCAGAACAGAGACTGACCCAGCAATGAAGGTCCTTGGCCCCTTCCCTAAACTGTCCTGCTCTTCTCACCAACAGCTTGGGCAGAGCCCCTTCTTGCTGTGGTCACTGTTGGCATTTTCTGGCTGGGAGTGACTGTCTCTCAGGGTAGAACATGGCTTCTGGAGCCCCCTGGGCCATCCAGAGGGAGGACGAGACATGTGGGGCCTCCAAAGAATCCCCAGCACCACCACCCCCAGCCCCTCTGAGAACTGGAGTTTCCAGGAGGAGAGGGGCAAGCAGGTGGGCCTGTGGGAGGGGCTGCACTGTGGTGCAGCTTCCCCTCCCCCCTCAGCGGATTGGGCCACTCCCTTCACTCCCCTCCCCCTGACTGGAGCTCTGTGCTGGGAGCATCTCAGAATCCATGGAAACCACCGAGGAGACTGGAAATCTGGAGGGAGGAGGCTGCAGAGCAGGGAGGAGGTGGAGATCCTGGGGCAGGGGGCGGGGGTGGGGGGGTGGGTATGCCTTTCCTTGATGAGTCCACTCCTGAAACACCAGCTCCCTCTGGCTGGCTCCACCAAAGGACTGGCTCCCATTCTCTCCAGGGCTGCAGACGTAATGGAGGATCCTTTCTCTGGGAGGGGCTAGCAGGTTCCCGGGTGGGGGGAAGGGCCTGGGCAGGGGGAGAGGAGGTGGGAACGAAGGTTGGGGGGACTGTGGGTCAAGCAGTAGTTGGTGGGGAAGCCGGGATGGCTCAGTGGGTCAAGTGCTTGCTTTGCAGCCCCAGGGACCAAGGATCGAATCCCAGACCTGGCCGTGTGGACCCATATGCTGAACTGGGGTGTGCTTCCCGTGCGGGAGGCCCCCAGTCCAGTTCTTGGCCTCTGGTTCAGCCCCCGGCTCAAGGGGGTGTGCCTCCCATGCTGGAGGCCCCCAACCTGGTTTCTGCCCTGAGTGGCCCCCGCCCACCTGTGTGGAATGAAACCATGTTGAAAACTGATGATGTACAACTATGGAAACTGCTCTGGGCCCTGCACCTTGTCACTGTCTCTCTCTGCTTCTGTCTCTCTCTGTCAAATAACAATAAAATAAATCTTTAAAAAAAAAGTAGTGGTTGGTGTGTGAAGTTGGGGCTCAGAAGTGGAGGGGTTAGGTGGGATTGCTGGGAGGGGATCTGACCCTGGAAGGCTGGGAGGTGGGGGTCAGTAATTTGGCAGGTAAGGGTCAGACTTAAGGGAGTCAAGGGTGGGGACAGGGGTGGGGAGGTGGGCTTGGCCACACAATCTCTGGGCTCCCATGAACCAAGGTCGTCCCCCCACCCAACACCCAACGACCCAGCTACCCTCTTGGCATTGCTCTGGAGCACTCTGCGCTCCTCGTAAATAGTCAGCAGCCTCGTGCTTTAACACACAAACCAACTCCCTCCCCCCACATGTCCAGGAGCTGGGAAAGCACAGTGGCGGGGACAGGTCAGAATGGGGGTTCAGGGATGGCTGGAAGCAGCTCTAACCGACTCTAGGGCCAGATTACAGCAAGTTCCCCAATATGCAAAAGGAGCCCCATGAGTGGCAGTTCCCTGAGACTGAGATTTTCTTCAACCAAGTGGTTTTATTTATTTTCAGTTACACATGCATGATTATATCCCCTATTAAAAAAAAATTAGACCGTTAGATAAAGGTATTATACTTCCTCTTCACATTCTCTCATACTACCCTCTCCCATCCCTGAAGACAACACTTGGTTTATTTTTCTTCCAGGCCTTTTAAGTGCTTTTATAGCGTAAACAGGCATCCGTAGAGAATTCAGAGAACTGTCTATTGTTTTATGGGTTGTAAACATTAATGATAGAACACAGTACGTACCTTTCTTGGACTTTTCCCTCAATGAAGTGCTGTCGAGATGTTGGTACCTGTCGAGCTAGGACATCTTACGGGCCTCACAGCACACGAGCAGACAGCTTGCATCAATGAACACGCAGACGGCTTCCAACTTTCACCATCGCCAAGAGTGCTGCTCCCCGTGCACACGGGGCTGAGCTTCCTCAGGGTCGGTGGTGAGACTCGCAATTACTGATCAGGAGGCTTCGGTTTACATGTTTTGGTTCTAAGAGCTATTTCCAAAGTCAGCGTTCCCATGTAGTTTCCTCACAGCCTGATACCATTTGGTCTCAGGAAGCTGTCACTCAAGGTCCATCTTGGGGTGGGAGTGAAGGTCAGCAGGGGCTGGGGCTCTGTGGGTACGGTGGGTCCCCAGCCATGCCAGTGGGCTCTCCTGACCAGACAGTGGGGAGGGCAGAAGCAGTAGGCCTCACAGGGAAAGGGTCTTGGGCATGAAGGGTCCTCACAGGGGTGGGGGGGGGCACAGAAGAGGGAATAAACATGTGTGTGGTGGGGGGAGGGGGTTGATTGATGCCCAGAGCTCATGGTTCATCCCTGGAGAGGCAGCTGACAGGACCTGGCCTAGTAGGGTGAGTGAACTGAAGGCATGAGAGAGGTTGAGCTGCCTTGAGTGGCTGTTCACACAATGAACCCCAAGCCTGGCACACACCACAGGTGGCTGGTTAAAAATCCAGGTGCACAGAGATGCCGGGATAGCTCAGCGGTTGAGCACTTGCCTCGAAATCACAAGGTCTGGGGTTCGATTCCTGACCCCAGCCTGTGCAAGCCCGTATACTGAACTGCTGCGCAACTGGAACCTCTGGGATAGCTTGACAGTGAAGGTTCTCACCTCCCATGCAGGAGGCCCCCAGTTTGGTTCCCACCCTGCTTGGACCCACACCCACCTGTGTGGAATGAAACCATGTCATGACTAATGTTGTACAGCTATGGAGACTGCTCTGGGCACCCCCTTCTCTCTCTCTCTCTCTCTCTCTCTTTCTCTCTCTCTCTCTCTCTCTCTCTCCCTCCTTCTCCCTCTCCCTCTCCCTCTCTCCTTCTCTCAAACAATAAAATACATCTTAAAAAAAAATCCAGGTGCATGAGCCCCGCCTCAGCCCATCAAATCCAGATCTCTGAGGGCTGGGCTGCGCATGACCCCTCCCCGCCCTGAAAACCACACTGAAGACTTTGAACTTGTCCCTCTACTTAGTGCGACTCCGACCCCTTAGAAAGGGTCCTCAATCTTCACCTACAGGTGTCCCCTGATGACAGATGGGACAAAGTATACCCTTGGTGCCAGATTCAAAGCTGCAAATGGTTTGTTGAGCAGCCATTTCTGCAGCTGGGAGTTCAGAGAACATCCACAAAGATTCCCTGAGCTCTTCTCAGCCCAGTTTCAGCCTCCTCCCTCAAAGCAGACAAGTGCCTGGTGGGGATTGTGGGTCTCTTCTCCTCCCAGATCCCTGTGGAGAAAGACCTGGGACCCACCCCCAGCTGGCAGTGGAGCTGGGAGAGGTCTCCTGCTGGGTGGGCACCTGGTCCTGTGGGACCCGTGATCTGGGAACTGAGACGAGATGCCTCTTCAGAGGGGCCGCACGTGTAGAAGCTCCTGCCTCTGGTGTCTCCATTGTGAGATGGTTTTCAGTAAATTCTCCCTCAAGCCCTAAATATTGATCTCTAAAGTCTGGAAATCAAATTGTGATTTTTTTCCCCCCTCAAAGACTGTTTGAACTGAATGTTCAGAAAGGACGAGGAAGGGAGGAAAAGTCCTGGCTGCTCCCCACGCTGCTGGGGAACCTGGTGTCTGATTCAGAGATCGTGCTATTATCTAAGCACAGCAGTGGTGGCAACTTCTCTTGTATCTGTGTGTCTTTTTAAAGGATACTCAGGATGTAATGGCCAGCACTTGGAAAGGGGGTGAGAGCTCCTCTTGGACAGTCGCAGCCTTGGACGTGGGCAGGCCTCTCTGCGACTGCTCGATGAGAGGGTGTTTTGCATTGGGAAGACTCTCCATCTCTGTCCTGCTTCCCACGAGGTGTGGGTCTGTCTGTGCAGACTAGCCTAGGGGTGAGCTGCCGGCTGATGTCACCACTTACTCACTTTTCCAGGCCACCTGGTACAAGCCCATGCTCTCAGTACCCCATGGCAACTCTGCTTTGGGCTGTGACAGTGCAGACCAGACTCGCCAGCTTTTGGTGCACACGACATGAGCATTTGGACTTAGTTGGTCCCAGCCCCACCCGTATCACAAGGACCTCCGGAGCCTCTCCCAGGCATTGCAGGGGCTCCCCAGAGGGATTCCGAATGAAGTTCACAGAGTCCTCTCCCTTTCTTCAAGTCTGCTGCCCAGGAAGCCCCCTGGGCACCCCCTCTCAGCACCACCCCACTGCCCAGCCTCCGGCTGCCTCTCGGGGGCCCCAAGGCTGTGCAACAACGTGGTGCTGAGGCAGAATTCAAGTCCCTGCCGCCTCTCCCGAGCTGAAGCCAGGCTGTGCCCTAGGCAGGGGTGAGATGAAGGTCACACTTCCTCCTCAGGGCCCCCTGCATCTCCCTGAGGTTCTTGTGGCAACAACTGTGGGGCGGGAGAAACTTTCCTCTATCCTCTTGCGTCCTTCCAGCCAATCAGATCTTTAAATTTGCATGAGACATATTAACAAGAGAAAATAGCCAAATTTCATTATCCATGTAGTTATGGGAGCCTCACACACGTGACAGTCAGAGAGACCCCACACACCTGAGGTTCCGAGAGAGAAAGGTAAAATGGGGGTGTAGGTGACGTTCTGAACTCAGCATGAGGTAAGGCACCTTGAGGCTTCTGAGGGAAGGAAGCTCGTTTGCACAACGATAAGAGCAGATGTTCAGTAATTAGGAGCTTGCCCTGCCCTAGAGATGGGCCATAAAGAGTTATTCCTGGTAATAACTCTTTATGGGCAAGGTCCCTAATTACATTCTTTAAGGGAGAGAAAAATGTTTCTCCTGAGCCTGCAGGATCTCCATCTCCTTCAGCTCAAAATCATTCACGTGTCCAAGTGGCGCATCTTGGGGAGGCCTGTTCTGCACCCTTTCCCTTCACAGCCTCTGTGGCGTCTTCCTCTCTGGGGTGGTCCCAGGCTCTCCTCCCTCTGTTTTGCACCTGGCATAACAGACAGCCCAATGTAATGGCTCAAAACCACCATTTAGAGTCGACTCTCAGTTAACCAGCACCCATGGGGATTGGTAGATGGCGGATAAATGTAAGTAGACTCTCCATTAACTGAAATTCAAGCAACAGGCTCTCTCAAGCAACCGGCAAAATGGTTTCTGCTGGTTGCTTGAGATTTTGCCGGTGGCTTGCGTTTTGGTTAACGGAGAATCTACTGTATATAGTTCAGGATTCTGGGGGTCAACTCAGCTGGTCTCTACTGGACTCACTCATGGGTCTGTGGTCAGCTATCAGCTTGGCCAGAGGCTGGTAATCTAGGCCAGCTTTAACCTGTGTGTCTGCTGATGGGCAGGCTGTTGAAGAGGCGTCTTGCACTGTGGCAGGCTAGCTAGCTAGGGCATCTTTACATGGGCACGGCTCCCAAGCATGACCAGAGAGAGGGTCAGCTGTAGGGGATGAACACCATCCAGGGCCTCCGCTTTTGCTAATGTCCTCTTATCCAAAGTAAGTCAGGTGCTCACCCCGCATTCAAGGACTGGTGAAACAGACTCCACTTCTGAATGGAAGGGGGTACATCACAAAGCAAGGGTGTGGACAGAGCAGGGGAAAGAATTTGAGGCCAATTTTGCAGTCCATTACATGTCTCTAACCCCTCTCACAACCCTCTTTGAAGATCCTCTTTCCTATGTGCAGACCCCTGGGGGCTGAAGCCCTGGACTGAGCCAGAGCCCTGGGGGGAGCCAGGAACTCCTTCTGCAGCCTTCCCCACTCACTCTTGTTTCTTTTTTTCAAGATTTATTTTATTGTTTTGAGAGAAAGTGGGGGTGGGGGAAGTGGGGAGGGCCCAGAGCAGTCTCCAAGTTGTACATCATTAGGTGTGACATGGTTTCATTCCACACAGGTGGATGTGGGGGCCCTGGGGGGCTGCAACTGAACCAGGGGCCTCCCGCATGGGAGGTGAGAACCTTTGCCACCATCCTTGAAGTTACCAGTTGTGTTGCAGTGCAGCCTATGGGTTTGCATGGGCCGGGGCTGGGAATCAAACTCTGGATCTTGTGATTGCGAGGCAAGCGCTCAACCACCGAGCTATTCCAGCATCCCCCTTGTTTCTTTTAGCAGCTCTTCATTTGCCTGACTGCCAGCTTCCATGCAGGGAGCCCGGGGCTGGCTCAAGGTGGCTGGGCAGCCCTTGGACCCCGCCCCGCCGCCAGTCCTCTTGTT
Source organism: Craseonycteris thonglongyai (assembly GCA_004027555.1). Taxonomy (NCBI): domain Eukaryota; kingdom Metazoa; phylum Chordata; class Mammalia; order Chiroptera; family Craseonycteridae; genus Craseonycteris; species Craseonycteris thonglongyai. The sequence goes on along the minus strand of PVKE010000004.1, from coordinate 80,212 downwards.
GGGAGTGAACACTGACCACTTTGCCTTGGGGTTATAAACCTACCCTTTTGTGTCAAAGTTGCTTTGTAGGTGGGCAGGGCTGAATGAACTGATAGGGCACCACTCTTACCTCCACACCTTGGGGTTAAGGGTCCCGGTCCTTTCCCATGGCTCTACTTCTCATAAGACCACTAAAGTAAGGATGATGCTCATCCTGAGCTACGGGCTGTGCTGAGTGTCTCATGGGGCCACCCCATCAAATCTCCTCAACACAGTCTGTGGATGGTTTCATGACAACTGGATGCATCCTCCTTAAGATGCCACCCTGACATGAACCCATGTGAGGGGCGGCTGCGAATGTCAGTAGGACCATCAGAGATGCTCAGTAACTTGGACTAGGGCAGAGGGAGAGTCCATTCCCTCAGGGAGAATTCTTTCCTGGACATGAGCCACAGCACCAAATTCCCCTGCCCTGGGCTTTTGCACTCAGACTTTCAAAACTAGAAGTTTCATTCTTTTTTTAAAATCAAGATCTTGAAATGGGGTAATAAAGTTACACCAATGAATAGCCCTGCACAACACGGGGACTGTAATAAAGGTGAAAGCAATAAAAGGCAGGAACACCAGCCACTCCACACGGATACGAATAAGACAAGGAAGAAGTAAAAGTCATTATCACCTGCCCAACCTGGCCAGCCCACTCCACGTGCGAGGAAGAAAAACATTTCAGAACTTTATTTCCTATATTGAATGTTGATAATTGGATGTATTTATAAGTCTCTCTGGAAGAAAACAGCTTGTGAGAAAACAGTCTTCCAAACAGTGAAAAACAATATATTCCCCATTTTCACACACACACAAAGAGCTTGTTTCCGTTGATGTTTTTAAGGTGCTGTTGGAATGATTTGCCTTTCCGAAGCCACCGTTCCATTTCTCATCTTGAATTGCCTTGTAGTCGCTGGCAAAGCACTCAGCGGGGACCACTTCATCTGAGGCGGTGACGGGGCTTCCCAGGGAGGGCCCCTCGGCCGTTGCCCCCCTTTCTCCTGCAGGAAGCTGGAGACTCAGGCTGGCCTGGCCAAGGGAGGAAGGGCAGGAGGAGTATGACGTGATGTGGGCTCCTCAGGGGGGCTGACGGCTGGTGGTTACAGCTGCAGCAGGAGCAGCCCCGCTGGCTTGAGGCTCCGGCTGTCACCGCTGACATCGCAAAGGCTGAAGGCTGGGGTCTGCCAGAGCCATGATGGAAAGGCGGCCTCCTGGGCATTTCACTTCCATCACACTCCTTCCTTTCCCACTTGGCAAGAGGTCGGGCTGGAAATCTGCCCCCCCCCCCCCATCTCACACTCCACACACCCACACCTCTCTATCTGTTCAGCTGGGTTGGTGCTGGTTTTTCTGAGCCCGGCCTTCTATTTTCAGCAAAAGCAAACACGCAATCACAAAAACCCCAGATGACACCCCGTGAGGTTTCACCACCCAAGGCTGGGGCCCTCGTGAGGTTGGTACAGCAGCTTGCTGGCTCTTTCCAGAACTCCCTTTGATCCTCCTGAGCTCCCGCCCTAGACACGGGCCTGGACCCCATGGCTCCACCGCCCAGAGTCCCTCAGTAACTCCCCACTCGTCGCAGGAGGAAATAGAAGCATGCACCCTGCTCCCAGCCCTTCCACATGGGGGCTCCTTGGGGACAACGTGGAGGGCTCCTCTTCCTCTTCTGCCTCAGTTCTCCAGGGCAGGGGCTGGGCCCTGACCCCTCACAGCACGGTTGGTCACAGAGCGGCTCCATGGGAGACAGCTCAGTCGCCAGGGCAGAGCCAGCACCTAGGCAGCCGCCAGTGGGGTCCCACAGAGCCTCCAGGTGACCAGTGTCCTTGGTGTGCAGCAGGAGATGGATGGGGCCCATGCCATGGCTCTTCCAGGGACACCTGCGCAAAGCCCTAAGGGAGGCTCATGACTCAGAGTCCAGCTGGTCGCCACCTCTGGGCCTGCCATCTCCAGGCAGCTGGCTGTCAGCAGTGACTGGGGAGCTGCAAGAGCATGTGGCTTGTTCGAGGGGGGTGGGCAGAGCAGAGGAGCCTGGCAGGAGCCAGCATCCTAGGGATGAAGGGAGTCATGGGAGCTCCAAGGAGGCCTTCTGGGGACCAAGTTTCTACCGGGTTGCTGGCTGGGACAGAGCACATCTGGAGAGTTAGGATGCTCTGGCTGCCGGACCCGTGGAGCAAACACCTCCTAGACACTTGAAGGTCACGTGAGGGGAGCATGTGTCAGCCAAGGGCCTGTGACCTTGGAGGTGATGCTGCATGAGCCTGAGTGAGCTGCCTGGTGCTTTCTCCTGCTGATTTACACACTCCTGGCTCCAACTCTCTAAAATCAATCTCTCCCCAATTGCTTCTGGCTCCCAGCAGTGTCCAGGGGCTGCCTTGCATGAGTAACTACACAGTCTTCTCCCACTCCCGGGGCCACTTCTCCTGGAGCCCCTGCCAGAGCTCTGATGGGCAGGGGTGAGGAGTGTGGGAGACAACCCTGCCAGCTTTTGATGGGGGGAGGTGAGGAGTGGGTGCAGCCCCCCCCCATGCCAGGCTCATGACTGGCAGGACAGGCCCATAGTCCACACAGGCCTGGGTGGGTGAGAGTCATGGGCTGGGCCTCCCTATTAACGCTTACAAACAAGGGTGCTCTATTCGGTTGGTAGGTGCCCTCCCCTATTATGTTGTAGATACTTAGAATAATTCTTTTTCATATTAAACACTCAGAGGGATACTGGGATAGCCAGTGGTTGAGTGCTTGCCTCGCAATTGGGAGGTCCAGGGTTCGATTCCTGGCCGTGGCCCATGCAATGCTATATGCTACAACTGGCAACTGCCAAGATGGCTCAGCAGTGAAGGTTCTCACCTCCCAGGTGGGAGGCCCCTGGTTCGGTTCCCACCCCATGCAGCCCCACATCCACCTGTGTGGAACGAAACCATGTCACAACTAACGATGTACAACCATGGAGACTGCTCTGGGCCCTCCCCCTTCTCTCTCTCTCTCACCTTCTCTCGAACAATAAAATAAGTCTTAAAAAAGAAAACACTCTTAAAAAAGAAAAGAGCTGGCAGCTAGCTTAATTATGACATTTTAGATCAAATCAAATGGTAGCAGGGCTGCGACTTGCTAGGGGCAGGTCTTCCTTCCATAAAGGGGCACAGAAAGTGTGTCCTGCATAGCACCTGATTATTTTTCAAAAGTGTCCCTTATTAGGGAATGGAGTCTACTCGTATTTAGCTGACAATGGAGCAAACGTTTAGCATGGGGCTTAAGTTCTTGAGGACTGAGGACCAGGTAACGGGGTACAGGGACTTGTGCCTCTACTTTCTTCCATGGACACTGGCAAGAGGGCTGATAGACCCTCTTTGAGGTCTTGCCCGGAGGACAGAGACCCTTGAGAGTTGCCATGTGTAGTGGGAAGGAGGAGGCAGCTGGGGGCCCTTTCTTCCATCACCGCGCCTTGGTCTTATCTGGGTCTGCCTGGATGTGCCACCTTCCTCTTCAGAGCTTTGGCCTCTTTGTGCCATGAGCTAAAGGTGCCTGGGTGTTTGCTCAGGAGACCCTGGAGCAGCCCTCTGAGCTGAGTACCATTGGCTGCCACCTGACAGATGAGGAAACCAGGGATGGTGCTGGGAATTGAAGTGGCCTGTCATGCCACCCACCTTACTTAAGGTCTGGCTGTATTCGTCCCCCTATTTAATGAGCCTTTTCCACCTCATAGCCCCTGGTACCCCTGCCCCTGCCCCCCCAAGTCCCAGCCCAGCCACAGTGACCCACATCCTTGTCTTGACAAAGAAACAAGTGGCACCCCAAACCCAAGCCCTATAACCAGAAGCTACTTTCTGTTTCGAGACAGCTAGGGACCAAAGTCAGGAGTCGCAGGGGCATGTGCTGGGACTTATTTCCTGTGCACACACATCTGCACACCCTCTTGTGGCCCAGGACCCCAGGGGTACCACCCGCACTCCAGCCCTGGGCCCTGTTCCATCACAGAGCCAGTGTGGGTCACTCAGGGGCGTGATGGGCTGCATGAGCATCGGTAAAATGGTACTTAGAACGGAGCCTACCTCCCAGGCCTATTGTGAGGATCCGAGGAGTGATCCCTACCTGTTGGCCACAGTTAGTATTACTATTATTCTAAGGCACCTACAGCCCACGGTGTCCCCTGGCAGATCTGTTCTTCATCCCTCTCCCTGGTAACTCCCACCCCACCCCCCAGCTTTCTGGAGGATCCTGCACTCAATACTGGTGTCCAGGAGAACAGAGACAGGATGCTCTCTGGTAGATTTGCTCTTCTGAACTGTGCCCTCCACGTTGTCCTTCTCCCTAGAGATCCTCACTGGCCTCTCTGCCCCTAGGTCAAGCTTATCTAACCTGCAGCCCGTGGGCCACATACGGCCCAGGACAGCTTTGAATGCAGCCCAACATAAATTCTTAAACTGTCTTAAAACATTATGAGTTTTCTTCGGTACTTTTTTTTTTTCAGTTCAGTTAGCAATCATTATGTTACTGTTAGTGTATTTTATACGTGACAATTCTGCCAATGTGACCCAGGGAAGCCCAAAGGTTGTTCAGCCTTGTGCTAGGTCCCTCTCCATCCTGTAGTTGAGGGAGCTTGGAAAGGTCCTACCAGACTGAACTCCCCAGCCCCACATCGAAGGCCCTGCAGGATCTGACCCTTGCTTACCTCTCAGGCTGCAGCCCTCATTTCCATGCCACACCCTCCCTCCTGAACTCTGAACTTCTGGGTTATTCCCATTGCCCTGGCCTTTGCTCAAGCCATTTCCCTTCGTAAGCAATAGCTGTCACCTCTGCCCCACCCCCAGATTGGACCCGAGGTTGTCCTTTGCAGGATGGGCTGGAACGCCAGGTCAGAGGCTGAATCAAGGTAATCTGCTGCTTAGGGCCACGCTTGCTATTCTGGAGAGACCTCTGCCACCCCACCCGGGCCCCGCCCCTCGTCTGCAGCCTGAAGCCAGCGCGTGGATAGATTCTTCTCCCCTCCCGGGCCCCGCCCCTCCGGGTCCAGAGCAGTCCTGCGCTGGAGGGGGTGGCAGAGACTCCCGGCCACGCCCCGCCCGACACGCCCCGACACGCCCACTCCCCGCCCCCGCCACGCCCCGCCACGCCCCCGCCACGCCCACTCCTCCGGACCCAGCTCAGCTGACGCTACACTTCACGTGACACGAGAGCTCGGTGAACATGGCGACGGCCACCGGGTGAGTTCTCCAGTCCCTGTCCCTCGCCCGGCGTTGCGGACAGCGGTGCTAGGACGCCCCGGAGTGGGCGACAGCCCCCCGGCCGGGCGCGCTGGGTGGCATTGGGCAGCGCGCTTCTCCTCTCGCCGCCGCTGGCTGCGCGCTCCGAGGCAGGGGCTGCGTTCTGCACGCCGCTCACCTCCCCGCTGCCCACCGGTCCTCTGGGCCCGCTCGGCGCGGCGTCCCCGGGTCGACACGCGCGTTCACAGCCACGATCCTCTGATGGCAAGGCGGCGATGCCAGGGCGCCAGGGCCCCCGGCGCTCAGGGAGGGGGCAGTGCTTGAGAAGGGCTTCTTCCTGGGTCCCCATGTCACCTCCTCAGAGGAGCCGTCCCGGAGCACCTATCCTACTTTTTGGAGCCATTCTCACCACCTGATAAACTATATAGTACAGTTATTTTGACTTGTTTCTTGACTTCGCATTTAGAATCTAAGGTCCGGGCCTTTCTCAAGTTCACTGCTGGGCCTCCCTAGTACCATGCTTTGCGCACAGTAGGTGCTTCACGATTCTGCTGCATGAAAGGAGGGGTGAGTGGGAGAAAATATGGGCAGAAAAGCTCACCGAAGCACTGGAGAGCGTGTCTCCGATGAGAGAACATTTGAACAAAGGTTGAGAGTTCAGAGTGTTCTGGGGACAGGAAAGAGGGGTGTGTGTGTCCCTGTGCTGAAGGGTGTGATGCCCCAGATGGCTTCTCTGGACATTGTCCCAAGGGGCTGGATCTGCTCAGATCTGCTTTTTAGATGATCGCTTCCTTGGGCTGTCTCTGAGTTCAGGGGGATGTCCTGTCCTGGGAATATCACGTGGGCCTGGGGTGCTGGTGTGAGGAGGGGTAACGATAGAGAGGGAGCACTGCCCCAGATGTGAGGCAGGAACTGAGATCAGAAAGGGGGAGCTGGTGGACTGGTGCATCTTTCGGATTGGGAGGTGGGGAGAATGGCAACAGAAAGTGGGACCCTTCATTGCCCCCCCACCCCCCAGGTTGGGAGAGCTTAGGACATACAAATCAAGCATTAAGTGGGCATCTGCTGTATTCCAGGACCAGTACTGGGCCTACCGTTTGGTGTTCATGGGCCACAGGGCAGGTGGACACGTGGTACTCTGTCATCCACCTGCCTGCCCTTGGTCTTGGTGTGTTTCATGGAAGGACATGGATTCTGAGCTCAGAGGAGAGTATGGGTGGGCTTTACTCGGTGGACAACATTTGTGCTAGTCTGTGAGCACCCCTCCCGCAGAGACCTCTGCATGCGAAGTCCCAGAGGAGTATCAAGGAACCCAGGGTCAGATCCTGGCATCTAGCCCGAGACCTTGTCTTAAAGAGCAGAGTGAGCAGTCGGTGTAGGCCAGTGCTTGAATGTGGGTCTGTTACCCCTATAGCTGGGCTGGCCAGTTAGTGACCTGGAGTTCCAGAGGCTTCCTCTGGGTTCAGGGCTCCATCCTGGTCTGGGCTTGCTGCTCTCCTGAAGATACAGGAACCAGGCTGGGGACTGAATGCAGGTGGAGCTCGCTGAATCCCGGAAGAAGGGTTCTTACAGCAAAGCTGATTCTCTGGGCCATGGGGTGGTGTGGACGAGGAGGGGAAAACAGTGACGGAGGCCTTCGAGATGTGTTTGGGAAGGGAGGCCTGACAGACACAGGGAGACTCCAGAGCTTGACAGGGTCCCTTGGCAAGAGCCATCCCAGGCTGGTGTGGGGCTGCCCTGCTGGACACTTGGAGCCTGGGATCATGTCCCAGCATCTCCTTAAGGGGAGGAAGTTTTGAGTATGTTTCCAGCAAAGCTCGGTGCCCAGCTGCACACACAGGACAGATTAGAGTACCAGGCATGATGGGGCATGGTGCCACAGCCATGGCCACAAGAGTTCTACCGGAGCTTGGGCCATGCTGCTCCCTTGGGTGGGAGTGGGGGAGGGCATAATCCTGGGTGACTGGGGTGTCCTCCATGTGATTTGGGGGGGCAGTGCGAGCCCTAAGCTAGCATCTCAGATTCAACTAGAAGCTTGTGGAGAAATGTGTCATTGTTAATCCTGCTCTGTCCCACCAGCCTGCGTAGGGACTTCAAGTCTGAGACAGAGAGTCCCACAGCTCCCAGAGGGTCTGCTCGGAGGTCACACCACGTCCCCATCACACGTCACGTGGTGGGAGGAGCCCTGCCTTCTCCTTGAGCCACGCCTTGAGCTTTCCATGGGCAGAGCTGAGCCAGACCTGCTCCCCCCCATGGCATTTTCCTTTCTCCTTTGCCCACTCACCTGCTGGCCCTGGAGTGCCCTCGTCCTCTGACATAATTATTCACATACTTAGAGCCCCAGCTGAGATGGCACCTGTCCTAGGAGGCTTTCCCCAACTCCCTCGCTCCTGACCTCCAGTAAAGATGTCCTCAGAGCGTCAGAGAGCCTGGGTTTCCCGCTGGCCAAATGCTTTCCCCTGTCTGCATGCTCATCATGGCTGGGTGAGGGCTTGCTGCCCTTCCTGCCTCTGCTGGCATCCTTGGAGCTGGGGACTGGGTCAGTTTGTATCCCCAGGGCCATGTGGCCGCCCTGGGATTGGTGCTGGGTGACAGGGTACTGAATGAAGAACAAGGGGACTTGCTCTACATTAGTTTAACATGCCATCCCACTTTGTGAGAGGCTCTCGATGGTTGAGGAAAGGAGATGTGGGTGGGAGGGGAACAGAATTCTGAGTAGGATGAAGAAATATCTTTAATTCTTTGAACGGTTCCCAGGGAGCTGCTGCCCAGCGAGAAGCAGCAGGTGAGCCGCCCTGGGTGTGTACCTGTTGGGGCATAGGGCACTCTGAAGTCACCATTCTTCTGGAAAGTACCTGGAGGAGTCAGGTTCTGGATCCGAGCCTGTCCCCACCCTGCTGTGACCCTTGTGCTCCTGGAGATGAGGCATCAGGCTGACCCTGGGCGCTGGGGTAGGGGTGGGGCCCTGGGAGGCAGGCTGGCCACTGAGTGCCCCTTTGCCCTCCCTGGCCCTTCCTAGGCCTGGTCCTGACTCCGCACAGCCCTCTCTCAGTCCTTGGGTGGCTCAGACCTCCTGCACCTCCTCTGGAGTGAGGAAAGCTGGGTGGGAGATGCTGACCAGCTGCCAAGAGGCCCCCTCCAGCCAGGGTGAGCGGGTGCCAGGCCTGAACTGGAGTCCAAGGGAGGGTGAGAAAGCAGCCTGGCCCTTGGCAGCGTGGCTCCATCCAGACATGGCATCACATTCTAGTGCGGGCATCTCGTCCTTGTCTGTGCCGTGGACTGCGTGGGCATCGGAGACCTCTGCACCCTTCTCAGCATGATGTTCTTGCATGCACGAAAGGAAATGCAGAGGATTACAGTAGAGTTATCAAAACGTTACAAAGTTAACGTGCGATTTAGTAATAGGTGCTTTATTAACGCATTAAGTCGTGAGAGCAGCAGGTCTAATGGCCCCCTTAATTTTGAAGTCGTGAGAGCAAAGGTGATATTTTAAGATATGGTACTGTGGTATCAATCATGTGATATAAAAACACCTGTGATTTCTGTGGGTGACAGATTCATACACTGCTGATACTGTGGGGGTTAGTTGCTCATATTAATCATTGAAGAACACGTAAATATGAATGAGAAGTTAGGGAAAATAAACGTATAATTGTTTCCCAGCCCAAGTAGATGGAGTCCCTACATTCTATGTGTGAATCCCCAGAGGTTCGTGCTCCTTGGATGAGAACCCCACGGGTAGCCACTGAGGGCAGAAGAGGAGGTGGCTCAGTACTGATTTGTGGGAATGGGGACAATTTGGGAGGTCTGGGGTGCGGTGCAGGGGCAGCAGGATCATACCTTTCCTGGGGGCAGCTCCACTCTTGGTCACTGGCCACTTCCTGGGCTCAGGTGGTTGGCAAAGGGCCCGCTGTCCTGCCGGGGCCAGAGCTTAGTCGCTGGGACTCTTTGGTGCCCTGGGGTCGCTGTCCTCCAGCCCTGGCTGTCTCCCCCGGCCTTGCTGAGCCCTCAGCTGCCTGCAGAAAAGCAAGCCTTGTTCACACTGGGACTTGAGGATGACCTGCCTTTTGCTTTTTACATTCTGGGTGCCAGTTGACAAAAGAGCCAGCAGACACCAGCGGAAAACCTTTTTGTTAGTACTGCTTTTGCTAAACTTGCAGGGAGAAGCCCCCTGTATTGGCTCCGGGCCCAACCTTCTCTCAGAGGGTTTGGCTGATGCCATGAGAAATCGCAGGGCATGTCTTGATAAACTTTGATGCTGGGGATGCCCCACAGGAAGGAATGAGTGCAGCGTAGCAGCCGCCTGGTTCAGGCAGGGCTGCCCTTCTGTGTTCTGGCTGAGCCTCACGGAAGGTTAGGCAGGACTGTGGATTTTTCCTCTTGGTAGCGGCAGACGCTCACAGAGGAAAGGTGCCTTAGCCGGTCCTGGTCTCGACCTGCGCTGCTTGGCCTATGGGTCAGAAGGCCCGTCAAGACGCCCAGAGGGATTTAGGCTCCTCTGAAGAATCTAGACAAGAGGAAGCGCAGCCTTTTGGGGAGTCAGGTGGCAGCGAGGTGGCAGGCACCTGGTGTGGTCCAGGAGGGAGGTCGGGGCAGCAGGGCCAGGAGTGGGGGGCGAGCGGGGCTCTGCAGGCTGAGGCTGGGCGTTTTCCGCCGCTTGTGCTGTGAAGGCCTCTCAGATCCAGGCCCCCGCAGCAGTGCCACTGGGGAGTCTGCAGAGACGTTCTTTCCTGTGCCCACCCCAGTCCGTGGGCTTTGCTGAGTGAGAGGAAAGAGCGTGAGGGGCTGTGAGGATCCCTGCAAGGGTGCTGGCGGCTGCACTTGCAGTTCCTGACAGCGTGGCCAGCTGGGACGCAGGCCCGGGTACGAGCTGTCACCTCTGCCCTTTCATGCTTGTGGCTGAGCCTGGCAGGAATGTGGCCCAGCTTCGAGGACACCCTGGCCCCTTGTGTCCACCCTTCTGGGAGGGGGAGTGAGCACATGATGGAGAGGGCAGGGGAGGGGCGGGGAGGGAGGCTCTAGCCCTGTCAGCTTGTGTAGGCTGCGCACGACCCCTCCACCCTTCCTGCCCCGCTGGGGCTGATGTGTGTGACCCGATGTGTGACAGTGGTTCACGTAGCAAATATTTGTTGCTATGTGCCAAGCAGGGTGCCGGGCACTGAGCCCAGCAGTGAGCAGAGCAGATGTCTGTCCTCCCAGGTCTGCACACTAGTGGGCAGAAGTGGACCTCACCATGAGCCCTGTAAACACAGGCAGCGTTTGTGTTCTCAGGAACAGGTGTCCTTGCAGTGACTTAGGTGACTGAAGGTGTCCTCCCCGCCTCCCCACCCCCTCCAGTCTCCCCACTCCTGTCTGCTGCCCTGCCTCCCGCTGGATGCCCTAGGCAGGGGGCGTGCTGAGGAAGGCCCTGGGCTGAGCCCACTGCCACATGGGGGGATGGGCAGGGGAGAGGCTAAAGAGGGAAGCCAGGGAAGGCCATCCTGAGACGATGGCGCTGGTGCAAGATGCACAGGAGTGTCCCTGTCTCTGAGGGTCCCATGGCCAGATGAGTGCAGGAGGTGCCGCAGGCCTCTCTGAGGCCGCCGTGCTGTGACAGAAGGTTCCATCTGCCTGGCGTGGCTCTCACTGTGGTCCCGGGCAGAGCCCTCCCTGTCACCAGCTCTGGGCTGTTCCTGTCTTCCTCAGCCTCCGCGCCCACCCTCCCCCTGCCCGAGAGCACCTGCCTGACTCCGCTCCCCCTTCACCCCCTGGGTGCTGGGAAGGAGGTGGGGTACCTGCCCCCAGGAGCTTACATTTTACCGGGAGACTATCAGGTAAACAGGATGTTAGGCCGTGATACGTGCTCTTGAGAGGAGCAGAGAGTAGGGATGGGGTTTGGGTGGGTCACTTGCAGAGCTTCTGGTCAGGGGGCATCTCTGCAGAGAAAGCCAGCACAGGAGCACTGGGAGAAGAGCATTCCTCAGGGAATAGCAGCCCGGAGGACTGTGCTGGTGATGCGGGAGGAGCGAGACGGCTGGGAGTGTCGCTCAGCTCCTCGCCCCAGGTCTGAGTGCCCTAGGAAGCCGATGGCTTGAGCGGGCCGAGCTTGCAGTGTGGAAGGGCCCTCTGGGCAGGCGCCGGCCAGGCAGTGGGGGGTGCTGGGGCTGAGAGCAGTTGAGACTTCGCTGCAGTTGTCCAGGTGGGAGACAGGGGACGCACCTGCTGTGGGGCTCCATCAGGAGCGTGGGCAGCATTTCAGCAGACGGAGTGGCCCCCAGTGTCCTGGGCACCCAGAGGCCTGGCGGGGGCTGCAGTGGGGGGTACATTGAAGCGAGCTTGGGTGGCTAGGACGTGGGGACAGTGGGCTGGGTGACTCTTCAGAGGATATTTACTACGAAGGGGACAGAGAACTAGACTGCTGCAGGGGGTTGGGGGCCCAGGGGAGTGTTTTTGTTTATTTTTTAAGACAGGTGATGTTCTTTCTTGTATGTCTGGGTGCTGAGAAGGATCCTGAGTGGGGAAATGGGTGCTGCAGCAATGCAGGGACTAGGCAGGGGGCGGGCGGGCAGGCGTCAGGCCGGAGGGGTATGGGGGCGGTCCTGAGGCATCAGGAGTGGGGGGAGGGGAGGAGTGGGTACTGGGAGGATAAGCTGGGGGGGTGGGGGGGTGGATGGAGACACCCACCCGCTCTGCCAGGCCTGGCTCTGCCCAGCCTCTCGTGAGGTCTCAGCAGTTCATCCCATGCTGGCTGCTCTACTCAAGGTCAGCACCCCTAGGGCTGCCTCGCCCACACTCGTCTCACCATGGAGCCACCTCGGTCACTCAGCACATACTCTGCAGACTGTGCACCGGGCTGGTGGTGGGTGCCCTGGGTGTGTGTGTGTGTGTGTGTGTGTGTGTGTGGTGTGTGCTGGGGACAGGTGGATGTCCCAGCCAGGTGAGGAACAGCCAGCTCCATCTGCCAGGTGTGTGACTTGCAGAGACGGGAGCGTACAGGCACCTGGGCAGGGACCCGGGGTCTGGGCCAGATCATGTGCTTCCCGCATGGATGATAAGCTCCTTGAGGGCAGGAGTTGATGCAGATGTCTCTAAGCCATGGCAGGCTTTTCCTCCATGGTCCTCACCTGCCCACTGATGGAACAGACCCAAGCGGTCCCTTCTCCTCCCTTGGGATTCAGTGCTCAGGGACAGCAGGGAAGGCTGCAGTTGACAAGGCCCCTGCGGTCCTCAGGCGGCCAGGTGAGGGGCTGTTTCGGGGTCACAGGCAAGTTGAGCTTGGACCAGCTTGCCATGTGCTAAGGGGGGTCCCAGTGCAGGCCCAGGGCGGCGGACGTGCGCGGCGGCGCTAACAGGGGCCTGTGTGGCGGCGTGTGCTCGTGTCTTTGCAGACCTGCCTTTTGGCTGGGGAACGAAACACTGAAGGTGCCACAGGCGCTCTTTGCGCTGAACAGGCGGCGCCTGTGTGAGCGTCTGCGAAGGAACCCGGCCGTGCAGGCTGCTTCTGTTGTGCTGCTGCAGGGCGGCGAGGAGACCCAGCGCTACTGCACTGACACGGGGGTCCTGTTCCGCCAGGTGAGCCCACCACCGCAGCTCCCCACCCCTCCAAGGGCGCCAGGCCTCCCGCCGGCTGTCTGCCCTTCTCTGGGATCCGGTGCACCTCCTTGGGGGGCCCTACAGAGGCTCTCTGAAGGCAGGCCGTGGCCAGGCGCCCAGGGAGCGCACACTCGCTGGGGGCAGAGCTGTCCCCAGCCCGTCCAGGCTCTCTCGGGTCCGAGTTCAGAAGGATGGTATTCCTGCAGACACAGCAAGCAGAGCTTCACAGAGAAGACAGCATATGGGGTGGCCCCGGAAGGCCAGGGTGAATTCTGACAGGTGGAGCTGGGGGTGGGTGTTCCAGGTTGGGGGGAAGGCGCCCACAGGAATCTGGGCAGCTCCATGGCCATAGAGAGGTGCCAGTGGGGAGGGTACTGTTTCTTCTGCCTGCTCAGGAGGACGGGGCTGCAGAGGTCTAGGAGGAGGCATCTGATCAGGGTGCTGAGCAGGAGTCGGAGGCCCGGGCATTCGTCCTGGCTGGGCCAGTGCTGACCCTGAGAGCCTCGCTGGACTTTGGTTTCCTCACCCGGGAAGTGGTCCAGGGGCTGCTTGAAGCTCTGGAGCCCTGTCGGGTGGCTGGTGGCCCAGCTTCAGGAAGCAGTCCTGGATGTGGGATGAGAATCTCTGGCATCACTCAGTTCCCAGGAACAAGAACAAGGACACTCGACAGAGCGGTGCACTGAGAAAGCCAAGGAGGCCCTGAACGGGCCCCACTCTCGTTGATTCTAGCATTGAACCCACTTTATAGATGAGGAAACTGAGGCCCTCAGGGTGGAGCTGGGATTAATCAGAACCCCAGCTCCCAACTACAAGTCTAGTGTTCCCTTCTTCCTGCCATGCCTAGAGCTGGGACCCATCACACTGGGGACTCCAGGACCTCCCTGGGGGCAGGCAGAGCCTAGAGGACATGGCTGTCCAGCATCCAGGTCAGGGAGGAGGCAGGGGAACATGAAGGGGACCTGAGTGTGGAGCCGAAGTGGCAAGGCAGTCCATCCCAGCTGGACTGCCCACCCCGCAGGACTGCCTACCCCGCAGGACTGCCCACCCCGCAGGGCACAGACCAACTGAGATCCCCTCTGGAGAGCCATTGCACAGTGTTTTTTACTGAAAGCGCCGCCTGCTGGAAGGCTTCCCTCTGCCTGCAGTCCCCCGGTGCTAGAGACATGGAGCTGGCCAGGAGCTTTTGCTGACGAGTCTCGATGCTTCTCGAGGTTTACATATTCTGTGGTTTAAAAATCCAATCTCCTAAATTCAGCTGTTGGCTCTGTGCTGATGTTATGCAAGGTTAATTTTAGAAGAGCTCCTCCTCCACTTGGTACCTTTCTAAGGTTATTTTGGCTCAGTGTTTATTGCTGAACACTGAAGTCATCAGCTGCCCCGGAGATAGAAGGAAGGAAGAAGTCCCAAATGGAAGAATCCATTTCCGTGCAGATGTCCAGCCTGGATGTCTAAATCAAAGTGGCATCTTGCCTGCCTTTGGGCAGTGGGAATGGCAGAGCAATGCGGGTGGCACAGAAGCATGGGCAGAGCTGCCGGGGGTGGGGCTGGGGGTCAGTCTCTGGGGACAGCGGGCCTGAGCTGACTCTCTGGGGTACAAGAAGGCAGGTATTTGGTCAGCTGCCCCACCTCCCTCCTTGCACCTGCTGACTGGGTTAACTGTGGTCCTCATTCCTGCCATAGGAGTCATTCTTTCACTGGGCATTCGGTGTCACCGAGCCAGGCTGCTACGGCGTGATTGACATTGACACCGGGAAGTCGACCCTGTTTGTGCCCAAGCTTCCTGCCAGCCATGCCACCTGGATGGGAAAGTAAGGAGCAGTCAGGGCGATGTGACTTTGCCTGCTGACCGACCACAGGCTGGCAGGGGGCGGGGTAGGGTGGGGCTGGGGGTGGGAATGCAGGGCCTGGCCTGGCCTATGGGTCACAAGGAGGGAACGAGCAGCACGGGGACAGGTTAGGGGTCAGGGCCATTGATGACCTGCTTTGGGCCAGAGCCCTATACCCCTGGTTGGAAAGGGCTGTCAGAGCCGGAGCCATGCCCTGTGGTCATGTTTATTTGGAGGTTCTATTTATTCATCTTGAAATCCTGGATTCCCCACGTTGTTAAAATGCCTGAGGCTTTGGCCCAGTGGATCAGCACTTGTGCATGGCATTCACAGGAGGTGGCCCCACCTTGGGTGAGGTGGGAGTCGGCTCTGATCAGGGAGGGCAACCTGGAGCCCTTCTCTGAATCCTGTCACTAACTGCAGGGCATATCTGGATGCCTGCTGTGTGCCTGCCTTGGCAGTAATCTCCCCCCAGGGCCAAAGATGAAGTTCTCTGCCTCAGTTGGCTCACCTGTGAAATGGGTAGCACTGTGAGAAGTGTGGGATCAAAAGCCTGAGCCTTGCTGAGATGCTTCTCCCCTGTCAATCATGGCACCTGCCACCTCCAGGGTCCTTAGTCACGTCTACCTGTCCCAGGAGCCTGCTCAGAGGGGCTGAAGCAGAAACTACTTAACTGGGGACGCTTGAGGTGATCAGAGGGACCTGCTTAATGCTTAGCACCTCGCAGCGTGCCATTTCTGCCTAGAGAGATGATTCGGGGCTAATGTACAAATCGCAGCCTTCACTGCCCAGTGTTCCTGAATGCTCATTACCAGGTGGGGTGGCTGGTCTGAGGCTGATTTGAATGACAAGGTAGCCGGCTGCTGCTGGGATTTGCCCTGTGCCAAGGGACGGGGCCGGCTCCCTGCACTTCCTCGGCTTCATGTGTCGCCCTCCCCACTGGCCCTTCAGTCCCAACCCTGTACCCTCCTGTTGGACTGCCATGCACCTCTCCTGCCATCTTGGGGTTCAGGGTTCAGTCTCACAAGTTGGTAACAATTGTGCTCTGAGCCCTCTTGACAAGATGCCTGGCCCGGAGCCTTCGGCTTTGCTGTGAAGACTTGGCTCTAAGCAGAACTGGCGACACAAGGCAAGTGGGCGGGCTTTTCCTGGCACCAAGCTTACCTGGCTTGGGCCTGGGGAGGGAGGGTGGGGAGTGGCATGCCACATCCAGCTGGCCTTTGGGGTGGATGCCTGGGCAGCCACTTAGGTTTTGGCCTCTAAGGCCCCTGGGGCAGATGGCATCAATGTTTCCCTGCTGAGTAACGAGCAGGCTCCCACTGGCCTGTGTGTATGCATTAGGGTGGGCACTGGAAGGTCTGCTGCCTTCTTCCCAGAGGGAGGGGTGGGGCACTGGGCATGGCTGAGCTGGCCCAGTGAGAGCCCCCAGAGGCTCCACACTGCCCCAGGCCTGGATGGGCTGTGGAGAGGGGGCTGGGAGGAGGCCCCCCAGGTAGACTGCCCACTTTGCTGGGGAGAAATTGGCCTCAGGTTTGGCCTGGGGCAGACTCTTCTCGGTCCATTTATCCGGGGCCCCGCCTCCTGCTCCATCAACAGATCCAGGCCTGGAGACGTGGGTGTTCTGGAAAGGTGGCTCCAGCCTCACCCAGTTTTGCCTCCCCATCCTGTTGTGACCTTTACCATCAGCCTTTATTCAGCCTTAATTCAGGCTGAATCCTTTTGACTGCTGGGCTCAGCATGGTGGCGCGGCCTGTGTGGGTCGCATGGCCTGGCCTTGCTGGAAGCTGGCCTGACAGCTCAGTGTGACCTCTCCCCAGAGCAGGTCTGGCCACTATGGGGGCTCCACTTCCTTCTCTGTGGAATAGCGATAAGGCACCACCAGGGCTGTAGTTGCAGCACTGGTTACTATGGGGATGGTTCCATCTGTGATGCTGTAATGGGGTCAGGATGCCAGCTGGTAGTGTCTAGAAATGCCCACTGCAATGTTTGTGGCCATTCCCTATAGGCAGGTGGAATCTTTTCCCTCCTGGGTGGGTGGGGCCAAGACCTGGTGATGCCTTGATGCATTAACGTGGCAGGGTCACCACCGTGTCAGCTCTGAAGCTAGACTGTAAGTGACACTGTGGCTCCTGCCTGGGTCTGGCTCCTGAGACACTTGCCCTTGAACCCAGCTGCCGCGCCGTGAGGGAGCCCAGACTCGCCCATGTGGAGAGGCTGTGTGGTGGGGGTTGGAGGCCTGGCTCCT
Source organism: Craseonycteris thonglongyai (assembly GCA_004027555.1). Lineage (NCBI taxonomy): Eukaryota > Metazoa > Chordata > Mammalia > Chiroptera > Craseonycteridae > Craseonycteris > Craseonycteris thonglongyai. Next base: position 63,347 of record PVKE010000004.1, on the reverse strand, counting down.
AGCCAGCACCACCATCTCCCAGCCCCAGCCCCGGGTCTTCCTGCTGAGCCCTCAGCCGTTGTGGAGCACATGAGCTGTTGGCCACTCTAGCTGTGCCCTCGCCCTGACCTTCAGAGTCTGTGGACGTGATTGATACATGTCTTTTTACTCCCCCGTGCCAGGGTGGTGCGTGATGAAGCCCTGGCAACTGGGACAGCCGAGGGGAGGAGTTTCCTGGTGACAGCTTAGGTCTGGACTTGGAAAGAGGATTCGCCCAGAACTCTTCCTGGGCCCAGAGGTGCTCATAGAGCTGCAGCTTCAGCTCCTCTCACCAGTGGCACGTCTGGGTGTGGCCGGGGCCTGGGCAGCACCCGTGGCTTTGACCTGGCTGCCCTGTTGGCCTCCCTGTGGTCCTGCCTCCTGGCTCCAGGCTGCTGAGATGTTCCCTTCTCAGAGGCAGCGCCGCCGTCAGAGATGTGGGGCCGGGCTTGAGCAGGGCCTCTCCTGGGGTTCTGTCTGGAGACATGAAGGGGCTCTGAGCACATCTCATCTGTCTGTCTGTCTGCTGCTCTCCACAGAGCTGGCTCTTGCAACAAGTCAGGGAGTGCCTGTCCCGAAGGTTGGGAACCCACCAGGGCACTGGGAGGAGAGACCTGGGCCCTGCCCCGGGGCCCCATGGTCCAGTGGGAAACCTGAGCAAATCTCACCATGGCCACCATCTGGGGAGCGAAATGGCACCTGACATGAGGGTTTCAAACCCAGCACCTGATTGGTCAGGGAACAGCTGGTTGCTATGGCTCCTCTGAAGGTTAGTCTTCAGTAACGTTCCATGCTATGGCCACGGCTGGGTTTCAGAGCCATTGTTAAAAGCTCTCCGTCAGTCTGTCCCCGCTTTGCCAAACCAGCTGACTGTCTAGTGTGGACATACAGGCTTGGCTGACCTTTGAGGGTACAGGTGGGTCTGCAGGGTGGGTCTCCTTGTCAGAAACGCTCCATGTGCAGGGCAGACCCAGCAGGGTGGTCCCAAGGACATTCGGGCTCTGCAGCAGAGGGCTCGGCCATTGTCTCCTGCAAGCCTGTCTTCCCACTGTGTCCCTTCCCTTTCTCCACTCTGGTGTGACTGTCTCCTAGTCCTCATGAGCCTTGGGGAGAGAGGGCATGATTGTAACGGCAGTGGCTAAGGGCCTGGCTGGTTGGGGCTGGAGTTGGGGAGTGGCCCATCCGATTGTGTGTGGCTGTTTCTAGGTCTCATTGTCAGTAGAGCTGGGGGGTGGGGGGGAGTAAGGCTGATGGGATTACCTGGCCTTTGCAATCAAAACCCACCAGACGGAACATTTGACCTTCAGCTCCTCAGCTTCCTTTTGAGCCTCTATCTGATGGCTTTTGAAACTCCATCTGGCAGATAAAATTGCCCAGGGAAACAACACCCCCATCTGCAGATCTGCCGCTTCCTGTGTAAACGGCCTGTCCTGTTGTGAGGGCTGCCACCCTAGGGACCGTGGGCAGCCTGGTGCCCAGCCTGTCTTCTCACCCCAGCAGGCCTTTGTGTTTTTTTTTTGCGGGGGATGGGGATGATGTATTCATAGCAGCTTCAAGTTTGTTTTTATTTGGAGTCTTTGCTTGCAAAAGCCCAGTGCCTTTCTGATGTGAGACTATTTTCTATTGTTTTCATCAGACTCTGGCTTAGCTGATGACAGCTTTGAGTGTTGGGACCTTGGGTTGTCTGAACAGGCAGGAAGAACACCCCAGGCAGCTTCGGTGCCCAGAGAGGCTGAGCGACTTTGGGCCAAGTTGGAGGAGCCTTCCGAGAGCCTCTGTAGTGTGGCCGAGCTCCACTGCTGTCCCCAAAGCCTCGGGCTTGGAACTTGAGACAGCGAGCCTGGTCCAAGATGTTTAGGGAGGAGGGCACCCCTACACACATCTGGGTCACTGGAACCAGAGCTGCCCCAGCCTGTCTGGTGTCCTCGTCCTGACTCCCTGTGTCTTCAGGGAGGGCACATGGGGCACTGATGGGGCACAGCTCTTCATGAGAGGGGCTGAGGGAATTCCTTTGGCCCTTACCCCAGGTGGCTTGGCTGGAGCCCAATCCTGGGCACCGAGGCCTGGCTAGACACCTGCCAGGATCCTCAGCTGGGAGCCTGTCCCAGAGCCCTGCTGACCACAGGCAGAGGCCTCCTTTGGATCTGCTCTCCTTCTGGAGCTGCAGGCTCTCCCACTGCCTGGCCTCTCTGAGAAGTGCTGCTATGCCGCTGTCCCCTCGCGGGATGGCCCCCAGGAGCTGGCACCTGCAGGGCTTTGGCGAGATCCGCTTTGTTCTGACAAGCTCGTAGAATCTTGACAAGGTTGCTGCCGATCATTCCAGAACAAGTGCCGGGCGTTGTGCAGTGAACAGAGTGAAAGCCAAAGGCAATAGCATCGTTTGTAGCTGAAGGCAGGCTCTGGCCACTGGAACTTGATGGTGATGGCTATAGTTTCACCGTTACTTGTTCAGTAACCACATGCAGGTGGTCAGCTAGCCTAGCCCGCAGAACCTGCGCTTGGAAATTTCATTGTCTGGAGGGCTCTGTTGCATCTGCACCATACGCACCAATGTAATGTCTCCTTCCTTCCCCTTGGAGGCCCTGCACAGGTCATCGGCATTCGCTGCATCAGCCCTGACCCTGACTTCTGGGAAGGGTCTCCTCTAACTCAGGCCGGACCCAGCCATTGGCGAGAAGCCTGCACAGGCCGGAACCCTGGACGCTGGCTCTATCTAAACGGCATGAACCTATTTGAGGGGGACACCCCCTCCTTTCTCCTACCAATGCCGCCCTTTCCATTTGAAGGGAGAGTGGGGTGGGGTTGGCTGCCCTGCTGAGCTACCCTCTCCCAGTCCAGTTGCTTCTATGCAGATCTCCCTTAGGACAGGATCTGGCATGAGCTGCCCTGCTGGGCCCTAAACTCCAGGCGGGACAGGGTGCAGACCTTCTGTGTGGCTACCGGCAGCCTGGCCCTCAGCAGGTAGATAGCCGCCCAGTGACCTCTGTCCAGCCAGCTCTGCAGGGCCTGCACTTCTCCCGTCAGCCCTACCCAAGCCATGGCTGCTGAGCCTCTGGTGGCTGGCTTGACATGGCATTATTGCTTAGGGTGACATTTAAATGATCTTTACTATAATTAGTTCTAAAACATAGAAAATAAGTACTATTCAAACTTAATTATCTCTGCCCTTTAGAAAAGAATGACACGCCAAGTGCCTGAAAAGATGCTCACAGCCTTTCAGCTCGTGTTTGTCAAATGGCTGTGCCTGCTGAGAACCCGGCCTGTAGTGAGTTGGGCAGTTTTGGCTGTTGAGGCTCAGTGGGCACCCAGTGTGTCATCCGAGCTCATTGAGGAGGTCGAAGGGCATTGGGTGGGTGGCCCCTGCATTCGCTTCCTCCTGGATGTCTGGACACGGTGGCAGGCTCTCCTGTGGGCGCTGGGCCTTTGGCACCCCTCGGCTCCCCTGGCAAGTAGAATGGCTTGGGGCTGGCAGGTGAAAGGTAGACATAGAACACAGAGCCCTGTGGCCACCTGCCACTCACCACTGCCTAATACTCACCTTCCCTTTGCCCCCTCCTCTGCCCACCTCCTCTGGTTCCACATTCTTATGACCTTGACCACAGGCTCAGCACACAGAGACGTTCCCAGGTCTCAAGGCTCCTAGGTCCTCTGCTGAACCCTGGCCTCCAAGACTCCCAGGCAGGGCAGGCAGGAGCACGTTGCCTGGGGTGTTGCTTGGGTGGATTGGGTGAGCTGGGTGAGTTCGGGTCCCCGTTGGGATTGGAAGTGAAAAGGTCCATGCTCCAGCTAATGGCCAAGGTGCCCATCTGCAGGGAGCATCGGGGCTGGCCTTGAAAGCCAGTTGCTGGCACTTCCTGAATCTTTTCGGAGTTCGCTGTTGATGCCTGCCCCAGCTGGAGGTGATTAAGTGACTGGGGACCAGAGGTGGGTTGGGGGCTTGCTGAGGACACAGGATGTTTGTCCTGGAGCTGGGGCGGTCAGAGTGGATGTGGAGATGATGCTGATGGCCCTGCCTCTTGCCCCGTGGGCATGTGCTTTGGTGCACAGCTGCAGGGTCAACTCAGTGCTGAAAGTGTCACCCCGTCGTGGCAAAGGTGGAAAGCCCTGGAGCCGGGGCCTCCGGTGTCCAGGCGAGGTGCCTGCCATCCTGCCCTGCTAGCTGCTCCCAGCCGTGCTGATGCTGATGCTAGACTTTGGCCATTGAACTTTTGAGTTCTGTCTCAGCCGTGGAAGCTAATACGCCTGGATTGTGCAAATTTAATTAACAGCAGGGACTCGACATGCATTGCCCACGTCAGAGAAGCCAAAAGGGAGATAAAGCAAAGAGCATTCGGGGACCCAGAGCCCCTCACTGCAGCGAGACCATGGTCTCCTTGGCCTGGCTCTCCGTGTGGTGTGGACTCTCCGCTGCTGGTCCCCAATGTCCAGCCATCTGTCCCCAGTCCACACTCTGTGCTCCTGGGCCACAGTCCAGTCTGGGACGCTTGTATGTGGAGAGAGAAGAAGTAGCCCAGGGCTCAGAGGGGAGAGGGATTCTGCTCTCTGGGTGGTGATGTCTGAGCATGTCTGAAAGGCATTGATGTCTCAAAGGCATATGGAGCTTCCTCTTCAGGGTGATCATCTCCAAGTCCCTCCTGTATCCCCAGTGAGTCTCCCCAGGTACACTGTCCTTGACACCTCCATCCCCTGTCATCTGCTTCCCCTTGAGAGCCCAGGAAGCACAGTCTGAAAACCATCTGTTATTTTCCCCTGAGGCCTCTTCCGGCTCTAACACACAGTGACTATAATACCATGTGTTGATAGGCAGGATGGGGGTACATGCCCCCACGCTGACACGGTGCCCAGGAGTGGGACGGCAAAGGACGTCATGTGTGTGCGTCATTAGGTTTGGCTGGCAGCACCTGGCCCACCCCTCCGCGAGGCTTGAGCTCCTCCTCGTGTGGGCCTTGCCACCAGCAGTGACACTGACTCATCCCTCCAGCGGGGGTTGGGGGGTGCTTGCTGGACCCGCCGGAACCCTGCGTGGTGCAGACGTAACCAGGAGCCCTTCTGGAGGTGGGCACGGGCTGCCCACCTTCCTCTGCCCTGTGTGTCTGTCTTCTCACTGACTGATTTTTCAGGGCTGATGAGTAAGCTTGAACGTTTCTCATCACAGTGAGTAAGACTGATACTGACATCTTTAAAATGTTAAAGTTTTAACGCTCCTTTAACAAGGCTCTGTGGGGGCCTGGGAGGCAGCTTATTTCCTGCCCCAGCGAGGAAGGTGTGCTGGCTGCCTGGTGGGCCCTCCTAGACAGTGGAGGGGGGTTTGTCTGTGGGGTTGTGGACTTTGAAGGACACATGGAGGTCAACTGGGAGAGCTGGAGGGGGCAGGTGTGCTTCAGCAGTCACTCTGTGGCCCAGTGCCCTTTGCTTCTGAATCTGTATTGGGCAGACCCGCTTGGTGCCAGGGGCTCGTGGGGCCTGGGGCTTCATGGCCTGGGCTTGGGGTGGGAAGGCAGCCAGACCCTGACCCTGGTATTCCTTGTGCTTCCTTTCGAGGATCCACTCCAAGGAGCACTTCAAGGAGAAGTATGCCGTGGACGACGTCCAGTACGCAGACGAGGTCAGTAGTGGCCACTGCTTCCTCCTCTCTGGGCGGCTCAGGGCTTCCCGTCACACCTCTGCTCTGGACTCCCTCCTCCCATGGCCCCCCGCCTGGCTGGAGTCCCCCTGCCTGGCTGGAGTCCCCCCGCCTGGCTGGAGTCGCGGGTGCCTGTCACCTCCCCGCAGCCCCTCAGCACGGCCCTCGTGTGGAGAGAGCAGGCTGGAAGCATGTACCCCAGATCTCCCTGAGCGCCCCTCACCCAGTGGCTGAGTACCTGAGCCGCATGAAGGGTCCCCAAGGCTCGGCCTGGGCCTTCCCATGTCAGGAGGCCCTCCCCACAGGCCCTCGCCAGCTGCAGAGGCCGCTGTCAGAAAAGCCCCAGACTTCGAGAAGGATGAGGTGGTGTAGACTTGGGGGTCTCTCCTGGCTTTGATCCACTTCCCAGTGTGGCTGCCCAGCAGGGTCCTGTGACCTAGGTAGGTGTGTGATGGTCATCCTGGGGCTTTGAATCTGTTCCGAATCCAGGCAAAGGGGGCGCTCCCTGACTGCCACTGCTGATGAGACAGGCTGTGCCCTCCTTGTCGCTATGCCCATTGTCCCCTTGGGGACCAAGGGCTCCCAACACAGCAGCCACTGGCAGGCACCCAGGAGGCCTCTTCGTTCTGTGTCTGGGTGCTGTCACAACCCCCATGCTCCATGCAGTTTGGTGCTGGGTTGAATGTAAACACTGAGAGGTCAGTGCCTGATGCGCAAGGTCCCACCCCTGTCTGGCAGGATCAGCTGGACTGGGCCCTCCCAGGCGGCATTTCCCCAGACAGGCCACACATGAACATACAGTGGGAGCTGGGGGTACAGTGTGGAAATGACGGGAGGAGCCAGCCACCCGCAGGCCCAGCAGCGGCTCCCCTTCCCCTGGGGCAGGACACGATCCGGGTCAGTGAGTGGCAGTGCTAGGTGGTGGGAGGAGGGTCCCGGGGTTCCCAGCCAGACCCACAGCCCTGGGCCTCAGCCTGGTGCTGGGGACTCGGCCCTGCAGGGGACAGATAGCTGACCTTGACAAACGCATGTGCCTGGCTCCAGGCAGGCCAGTGTCAGTACCATCGTACCCAGGCACGGTCCTAGAAAGCCATGCCCACTTCTCTGACTGTCTATATCCTGCCCGTCCTCCCAGGCCTGTGCAGCCCGCTGCATCCCCTGCTGACTCCAGTCCACCCGGTGGCCTGCCTCTGGCCCCTGGGACCACTTGTGGGCGTGGTGAACACTGGCTGTGTTCCGGTCTGCTCCCAGCCCTTTATTGCCTTGTGCTTGTCACTGAGGCCCAGTTCTTTTCTCCCAGACGTTACTCTCACACTCTCTGCCCGGGAGGGCCTTGGTGAAGCGTATGTCCGCAGGGCCACGGGGGCCTGTTCCTGCAGCACCTGCGAGGGCGGTTTTTGATGGATCTTTATTTTATGTCGTGATTTCAGTGCCAAGTTACAGGGGCTGACTCCTAGCATCTAAGGAGTCTATTAATCCACCCCTGGCCTATGGTACTGACCTCTTTGCGTAGAGGATCTCAAATAATCTGAACATTTGTTTGCATGCTCCTGATGAGGTCATTTGTCACTTACCTTGTATTTCTCAGTCCTTGAGAGGGAGGAGCCGGCTCGTCCTTCATTCTGATGTTGTTCCTGACCCTCTGCTTTGGCAGCTGTATCCTTCCTGCCTCCATAAACTCCATCTTAACATCACCCTCCTTTGGGACCTTGACCTTCCAGGTGTCCTTGGTGTGGAACCTAGAGGGGGGTGGCTCAGGGACGGGTCCTAGGACTCAGCCCACTGAGTCAGAACATCTTTGTGCAGCCACCTCGTCAGCCGCAGTCTGACTCTTTTTGCTTTTATGATGGGGGTGCAGCTCAACCCCGTTTATACTGTGATTTCTGGAGAGAAGGAGAGCTGGCCTCCAAATGCAGTGCCACAGAGGAGGTCCTGAGTGTCAGTATAGGAAAGCCTATAAGGATCATGCAGAATGACAGCCCCACAGCCCAGCTCCTCCTGAGTCTGTATCGATGAAGCAGGGTCTTACATGAAGGCTTCAGTGGTGTTCAGAGGACAATGGACTCTCAGGTTCAGGAGCTTTCTACAGCTCCCTGTTGTCATCACTGTCACCGCTCTCAGTTTTGCCATGACTCTTACTGCTGTGGTTCCCATTGGAAACGAGGGCTCATGCTGACAGTGAGACGGGCTTCCCTCTGGGGTAATGTCATCATCTCCCGCGGGTCCCTTCATCCCTCTGGCCCTGTCCCATGATGGGCCACAGCTCTCATCCCATCACAGAGGAGGCTGGGGCTCAAAGACAATCAAGGGCCTTGTCCGCGGCCCCACAGCTGGGGGGACAGCAGAGTTGGGATACAACCCCAGGACCTTTGGACCCCAGAGGCCCGGCCCTCCCACTCTGCATTTGTCCTGTAGAAATGAGGGGCTGCGGCAGGACATGCCCAGGGAGGTGACACCAGCTCCAAGTGCCTTGGACTCTGGCTCGAAATGGATCCTGACAAAAACACTGCTGGCCTCAGACACCTGGGCTGGAGGCAGGTGGGGTCGCCAGGGCCTGCTCCATCCTGGAAGGTGACAGGAAGCCCCTTCTGTCGGGGAGGGGCCCGTTCTACAGTGCTCCGTCTAAGTGTGGGCAGCCTTGGTCACCTGTGACAAATCACAGATGGAAAGCAGCTGACGGTGTCTGCACTGAAGGAAGACAGAAAGCCCCCTCCCCAGGCCTTGGCTGCTTCCTTGATGCCGTGGAAAAAATGCAGGCGTCTGATGCCGCAGACCTGGCTCTCTGGTTCCCTTCCTCCCCTCAGATGATCCTGAGTTTGATTACTGGGCCAGTGGAGGGAATGGTGGTTCCCTTGAGAAGGGGGTGCTCAGGAGAACCTTGAAAGGTGCATTGAGGCATTGCTGTTAAAGCGCCATGCAAAGGCTGGTACTCATAACAGGGTGGGAGCTGGCTTGGTGTGTATGTGGGGGGCGGGGGTGGGGCGGTGGCCACATGGTCTGCCCTCACTCTTAATGGCACTGGGCAGAGGTGGGGAGGCACCGGGGTCACTGGCTTCGAGGCAGACAGGTTGGATGCAAGAGAAAGCACAGTGATGGATGGTGCCTGCCTCTCAGCCTCAGTGTGCAGAGGCGTCAGGGAAAGGTAGGGGTATGTGGTGGGACATGAGCAGGAGCAACTGCTCTGTGGGACTGCCGGCCCAGGGTGGCTACATGCTTCGATTGTTCAAGAGTTGCTGCAGATCCATATTGTTTGTCATCTTTCCTGATGTTTGCATTTTAGAAACAAATTCACATTTTCATGTGCATTGCCAGCCACCTGTGTGCACCCCTGTTTCAGACTGCCGTGAAAAACGGTTCATTTGTGAAAGCTGAGGCTCTGGCCTGGGGAAGCTCGGATCCCTGAAGCAGGCCAGCCTCCTTTTCTGGATCACTACCATGAACAGTGGCCTGCAGGCCTGGTGGGGGCTCTAGGCGTGACAGTGCATGTGGTATCCATGGAAAGCCTCTGATTGTCACCAGGGGAGGGTCCTTGTCCATGGGGCTCTGATCTGCTTGTGCTGCCACCTTGACCTGCTGGAGAGGCTGGGCTGCCTAGGAAATCGATGCAGCACTGGCCTGTGAGAGCTGATGGGTCCCCGGTGGCCACTGCTCCATGGAAATGAAGCCCTGTGCTGACAGAGCCACGCGTCCTGCGTGCCGGAGTTGCATTTTAAGCTGGCGACGCACAGCCGTGTCATGTCCCCTTAATTTCTGAGGCATGGCATCAGGCTGTGTGGGTGAGCATGTAGCACTAATGGGTCTCCATGGGGAAGGGGAAAGGCAGATGGAGCTGCCAGGAATGGGGAGGTTTGGCAGCTGCAGAGGTAACCAGGACCCACTCTAGCTGTTGTGATCAATAAAAGATGTGGTCCTGCCAGGACTCGCAGACGCAGTCAGGCCTCAATCCATCTGTGCTTCAGGCGGTGCTGGGAGGGCTACTTCCCCCTCCAGTATTCCCGAGCAGCAAGTCCCGAGTCGTTACCAAGAGAAAAACCATCAGCTCGCACATTTGTTATCCTGCTCCTCTCTCCCAAGGACAGTAGCACATACAATCCCCAAGTGCCCGTTTGCTCTCGGATTCTGCTGCCATAATTGACGGGAGGTTCTATGTGGATGAGTGAAGACCCTTCAGCAACGCAACAACACACCCAGGACCTGCCACATGCTCCCATTTTCTCTAATGAGCCTCCCCCTCCTCCAGGAGGGCCTGGGGAGTGGGGGGGGGGAGGTGCTCAGCCAAGCCAATCATCTGTGCAACAGAGGCCAGGGTTCCATGATTATCAGGGCAGTTATTGTGTCCATGAGTGGGGGTCCTGGGAGACGGAGCCTCGGGCACTGTAGGCACGAGGGTCGGTGGTTTGCATCTGGAAGGGCGTCTGGCCTTGAGCAGCAACCTTGACAAGTACGTATACACGTTTTTCACCTAGCAGTTTCACTGGTCAGATTTGGAAGGTGGCTGTTTTTTTAAGGAATTCATCTTAAGGAAATAAAGGTTTATGTATGTAAGGATGTTCTTCAGGGCCTTATTTATAATAGTTAATCCTTAGAAAGAATTTCAGTGTCCAGCAGAGGAATGGCTAAATAAATTGTGCTACATCTGTTAGAATATTACACAGCCGTGGGTTCAGCTCCGGGCTTTGCTCTTTTCTGACTGAACCTGGGCAATGATTGAACCCATCAGCCTTTCTCAGTGGTAAAATCTGGACGTTTGCAGCACCACCTTCCTGGGTGGGTACATGAGATGGTGTCTGAAGCACCTGGCACAGGCCATAATCAAGAGCTCTTTGGAAATCCACCATCTGTAGCTGCAGTAACTGGTAAAAGCCGTGGGCTGGAAGACTATTTGGTAAAAGCCGTGGGCTGGAAGACTATTTAACAGCAGGGACTAAGTGAAGTGTGTAACTTTGTACAATCCACATGTTATTACGGATCTCTGGTTTTTTTGTGCAGAGATAAAAGGTCTCTGGGGATGGGATTGTAGGTGTATTTTATCTCTTTATAGTTTTCAGTTTCTTCCAGGTTTTCTCTGGGAGCCTCTCCGTATTAAAAAGCGCATGTGCACACACACACATGCATCAAAACTATCAAAACGTGCACTTTAAATATGTGCAGTGTAGAGTATGTCATGACAGCTTGATAAAGCCGTAAAAACAACAAACAACATGTTCTCCTCATTCTCATACTGTGTCAGGGTATCAAAGAGTTTAGGGGGTGCTGTGGGGGAGGGCAAGGGCTGCAGGGAGGAGACTGCTCTGCCCTGGGAGGGGGCGGTTCACATACAGCAGGGGCTGCAGTAGCCAGGAGGCTGAGCAGCCACCAGGGCGGTGGGCACCTGGAGGGTGCAGATGTCATGGCTAATGCGGAGTGGTGGGCACTTGGCCAAAGGGATGATGGCAAGTCAGTGGGACCATGGAGGAGGGTGGGAATGAACCTGCCTGGGTGGCCAGAGGCCTCGATCCTGAATACAAATTGGTAAAGTGGTTAGGAGCGGGAGAAGGCATTGTGGGAAAAGGCGAGAGCCCGAGTGAGGGCCTGGGGGGTGAGCTTGCATGGTGCACTCGAGCGCGGGCCTGGGGCAGGAAGTGAGCAGCACACAGGGATGTGGAAGGACAGAGAGCCAGGAAGCGGGCTGGGGGCCCGGGGCGGGGACCCGGGATGGCTAACTCCCCATAATCTAGGATGGGGGTGGCGAACCTATGGCACACGTGCCCAAAGTGGCACGCGGAGCAATGATTTCGGCACACGGAATTATTGTTTTTTGTTATAAAAACATCCTATGCCTCTTATAGACATAAAAATAATCGATACCTCTATCGCACTCGATGGGTTGACACGTGAGTCGAGCGAGTATACTCTTATTTCATAAACTTTGGCACTCAATCGCCAAAAGGTTCACCACCCCTGCTCTAGGAGATTAATGGGGGCACAGGGTGGAGGGTGTCTGCTCCAGGGAAGGGAGCCTAGTGGGGCCAGCGCCTAAGAGGTTGCCGGAACAGGTCTTTCAGGAGGGACTTGGCAGATGAGCAGAAGCGCTGGCTGTTGCCTGAGAGGCCTGTGGGGCCTGGAGGCCGGGCAGCATGTGGGGCAGTGCCTGGCTTAGGTTTGAATCCCGTTCTGCCACTTGATAGCTAGCTGTGTGGCTTTCAGAAGTGCCTTCTTTCCTGTAAGCCTCAGTTTCCTCCTTTGCAAGGTCAGGACAACAGCCCCGCCTGTTTTTAGGGTCTACTCAGTAACTGTGAGCTGTCATGGTTAAGTCCTGGTCGTGTACCATCTCCATCCAGCTGCCTGGGTTGCTCTAAAGTGGATTTCTCTCTGACCTTGCAGATTGCCAGTGTCCTGACGTCACAGAGGCCCTCGGTCCTCCTCACTTTGGTAAGTGGCAGGTGTCCAGGGACCGGGCCGTGTTTGGCGTGGGAGGGGGCTTGGGGGGGCTGCCTGCCCCTGCAGAGGTCGGGGCTATAAGGGAGGATTGAGAAACTGAGAGAAACGGTCATCGGTGTGATAAGTAGCAGCGACACCCCAGTCTGAATGGCTTGACTCTCCAGCCTCCCTGGGATGTGCTGTGTGCGGTCACAAGGCCACTGTGGGTAGGACACCATACCCACTCCCAGGGTTAAATCCTGGCTGGAGGACATACTTGTGTCAGGCTGAGCTCATGGGATTTGTGGATGTCGAATATCAATTTGCTTCCACCCTTGTGTCTCCTCCATTGTTAACTGAATTTGAAAAACACATGCTTGGCATCTGCTCGTGAGGCTGCTGGCCTGTGTGCCATCCTATTTTCAATTCAGGCACTGGGTTACCCAGGGCCTGCCGCGGCTTGGGGTGGGATGGGGCTGCACTGGGACCCCCGTTCCCTCGCAACCCGTGGGGGCTCTCTGGCTGAGAAGGGGCTCAGAGAAGAAGCCTGCTTTGTTAGACTTCTTTGACCTTGGGAGCTTCAGACATAGTGTACAACCCTTTTTGCCTCCCAAAGTGACCCTTCTCTCCTTTGCTAATCGATTTTTACAGAAATAGTTGTTTGTGGGGATTTTTGTTAGCACTTCACATGGTCTCTTTTTCTTATCCTGCTGATCTAAGGGCTGAGAAGAAAGATTGTGTTAGGTGATTGTGGTCACAGATGGTCCAGTGTGTTTTATTGGGAGTGGGGGTGGGGGTTCCTGTAGCATCAGCCTGTTTCTGAGGAAGAAGCAGCAGTTTAAAATGCCTTGCCTTTCTGGGGATGGCACATGTTTTCTTTGATCTTTTTTTTTTGAGAGAAGGTGAGAGAGAGAGATGGGGGAGGGCCCAGAGCAGTCTCCATAGCTGTACATCATTAGTTGTGACATGGTTTCATTCCACACAGGTGGATGTGGGGCTGCACAGGGTGGGAACCAAACCAGGGGCCTCCTGTGTAGGAGGGGAGAACCTTCGCCATGGAGCCACCCGGCAGTTACCAGCTGTGCCGCAGTTCAGCATATGGGGTTTGCACGGGCCGGGGACGGGAATCGAACCCCGGACCTCACGCTTGGGAGGCAAGTGCTCAACTGCAGAGCTATCCCAGCAGCCCCTCTCTGAATCTTTTGTTTTGCCTTTGTATCTGTCCAGGTTTCACTTGGCGTCCCCTTACATTAGGGACAGCAGAGGCCTGCAGTGCAGCATATCTGGGAGGCCTGGGTTCACAGTGCTCTTTAGGATGTTAGTGGGGAGCCCGTGCACATGGGTGTGCACGTGGTGGGGCTCGCCGGGAGAGCAGGTTGGCGGCAGGGGGTGGTCTAGGGTCCTGGCTCTCCTCAGCCCACCCTCTCCTGTGCCTGAGCTGCCTGAGTCGCCTGGGCTGGGTTCTGCAAAGTGTTGTGACACAGGAGCCTTGTTTCCTCTGCTTTTCAAAGAGCTGCGGAAAGGAGGGCCTGCTCTTGTGCTGGGGCCGGGCTTGAAGTGACCTGCAGGCAGGGAGGGATGGTTTCACCTGGCTGGGCTGGGGGCTCCTGGCTCTTCCCCAGTCCTGAGCCTGGCTGGAGGAGGCAGGCTCTCCAGCGCAGGCTGTGGGGACGCCACTCGGCCCGGTGTGATGTGTCCGTGCCCTCACTCTCCCCTTCTCTCTCCAGCACGGCGTCAACACTGACAGCGGCAGTGTCTGCCGGGAGGCCTCCTTCGAGGGCATCAGCAAGTAAGTCCCAGGGCCCCGGGAGCTGCCTTGCTCCATCCTCAGTAGCTCACGGCTTCGCCGCTGGCCTTCACCAATCGACAGACACGAACGACACAAACAGGAGGAGGCTAAAAGGGGGTTGGATTGGGCCTTTGGAGGAAATGTTTAGAAAGATAAGGTTGCCTAAATTCACTTTGACTTTGACTTTTGGGAGCAGATGCCACTTCTGTTGAGCTCCGTAGTGAAAGTGCAGACTGGCTGGGGGCTCAGGGGGCCCTTGCCACGATGCACGCACAGGCAGGCCCCCTGCCCAGGCCCCTGATTTTCCTCCAGAGACTGGCTGAGTTCCCTGGTCTTGGTTCTGATCAGTGCTTCCCTCTTACTCTTAGCCCCTAACCTCTCCCAGCTCTGCTCACAACACCCCCATGTCCCTTGCTGCCCTAGCCCCTGATAGGGACTCCTTACCTGCCCTACTCCCCAGTGGAGCAACAGGCTGAGCCCCCAAACCCTGCTCCTCCCTCAAGCCTTCTCCAGGCAGCAGGGCAGATGTTGGGCACAGGGAGTACAGCACCGCACCCTCCTTGCCACCCTCATGCTGTGGCCCCTGGAGGGTGCTGTGTCTCTGGGCTGTGGGGCTGGCTCTGGGAGGGGCAGGGGGCTCTGTGGGGTCTGCATTGCTGGCCCAAGACTACAGCAGACAAGACCTTGGGGTTCAGGGCACCTGCTCCCCCAGGCTGCTGAGCTGGACGCTCCCAGCCAGCTCCTGTACCTCGGTTGCAGCCCCTCCCCCGCCACACTTCCTCTGCTCTACTACGTCCTCTGTCGTCCTTTAGTGGATGAGGCACTGACAGAGGAAGTACCTTATGATTATGTATGAGCCTGAGCCATGGAAATATGTGTGTCTATGTGTGATGCAGGGGTGATTAGGAAGGATTAGGAGCTCATAAATATGCATCGCTTCCCCCCAGTGATAAGAGCCATGGAGTGAGGGTGGGGGAGTGGGTATCATGTTTGCTTCTTTTCATTGCTCAAATCTCGCCCTCCCCTTGGGAGTTTCCCCATGCGGCCCTGCCTCCCATGCTGGCAGCGATTAGCCCAGCTCTTTGAAATGCTGGCCATGGAGCCGCTGCCTTTCCCTGGGTCCTTGAGGTTGTATATGTGGGGCCTAACCCCACCTGTCCTGGGCCAAGCCTCCCCTGGTGCCCCAGCACGCTGCCTGCCTGCCCTCACCAGCATCATGGAATGGCTCTGTGGTCCCCAACACCGTGGTGTTGGTGGGGCTCTGGTGGCCCCTTCACAGACCAGCTCTGTGACCTTAGCAGAATTTGTCCTGAGCCTCAGCTAGCCCACAGGTATTAATATCATGCTTGGGCTTGTCATGGGGACAGAATGAGGCCCCGCCCACCCGGAGCCTGGCGTGGAGCTGGTAGTAAACACCCAGCAAGCCCGTTGCCCCTCTGAGCTTCAGTCTCCTTGTCATGCAGTGGGCCAGGTGGACTTGACCCCTGATTACGAGACTCCTGGTGTTGGGGAGCTATGGGGCGTCTGGGCTGTGGGCCTTTGCTCGCTCCCTGCAGCGGTCTCTGCTGCAGGGCATGCCCACTCAGCACCCCAAGAACAGGTCTGGGAGGCCGTGTGGCAGGCATGGTTCCCGGGGGGAGCTCAGAGCGCTGTGGCTGTTCCCTCAGGTATCCCCGAGAGAGGTGGGTGTGGGGCCCAGGGACGTCAGCCCTCATCCTCAGCCCCCGGGACCAGTGCCGCTGTGAACCTGACCTCTCCCTTCATGAGCAGACCTCATCTTCTGTCCACTGCTGCTCCGTCAGGCCCAGTGGTCCCTGCTAAGGGTCTAGAGTGGGGGTGGCGAACCTATGGCACGCGTGCCCAAAGTGGCACGTGGAGCAATTATTTGGGCACGTGGAGCTGTGAATACCATTTAAAAAATTATTGTTTATGCTCTTATAGACATAAAAATAATCGATACCTCTATCTCACTCGATGGGTTGGCACGCGAGTCGAGCGAGTATACTCTTATTTCATAAACTTTGGCACTCAATCGCCAAAAGGTTCGCCACCTCTGGCTAGAGCAAGTGTGTCTGATCCGCGGGCCACATGCTGCTCAGGATGGCTTTGCATGCGGCTCAACACACATTTGTAAACATTCTTAAAACATGAGATTATTTTGTGATTTATTATTTTTTTTTAGCTCATCAGCTGTCATTAGTGTTAGTGTATTGTATGTGTGGCCCAGGGAAGCCACAGCTTGGGCACTCCCTGTGTAGAGGGTCCTGTGCTGGGCTAAACCCCCACCCACCTGGTTGGCGTTGGGAGGCTGGGTAGAGAAGCAGGGATGGTCCTAACTTGGCACACTGTCCCCAGGCACTGGGCTGGTCCCTCTCCAACCCATGGCCCAGTCCAGAAGGGGGCTGGCTGGGGGTGCTCCCCAGGCCCCACGTGCGGGGCTGAGTTTTCTGACTTGGCCCACACGCTGCCAGTGAGAGCCCCCTGTGTGTCTCTCTGCTTTGGGGTGCCCTGGCCTGCTTGTGGTACTCCCTCCCCTCCTGTCACAGGGGGGCTTGTCCCCCTGGCCTCCCTCTGGGCCTCACACCCGCTGTAGTACCCTTCATGTAGCTCCACCACCACCTCCATGCCATGGGCACTGACCTTGCCCCGCCTCTGCCTCCCACTGCCCCCCAGTGCCTACCTTGCAGAGTTGTGTCTTTTCCTGGGGCCTAAAGTGCAGCCCTGGTCCCGGCCTCCCACCCACCTCAACTGCCAGCACCTCTACTCTGCCTCTGCGCCAGGCTGAGGAGGCCCTTGTCTTCAAGGGCCAGTGAGACTCCCCGGCTGAATTCACCTGCTGGCCGTGAGCGGCTCCAGCTGTTTGCTGGGGATAATAATAGCCTGTTTCCTAAGCAAGATGAATCTGACTGCCGGCCTACTTTCCAGCGCTTAGCTGCTTTTGCCGCTGGTCACTTCTTACTGCCTTATTCCTGGAATTGGGGGTGTGACCCTTTTGAACTTCTCTGTAATACCTCCCATCTTAGCTCCTCGGTTGACCTGCTTTAGCAGAAGTTCCAATTTGGTCTCAGTCTGTGCTGATGGGCTGTCCCAGCCTACCTGTACCCCTCGGCCTGGGGAGAGGAGGGAGCTTTTTGATAGAACAGAGGCCACAGCTGTTCACCCATGCCAGCGTCTCTGGGTCCTGGTCCAGCGAACCAAGCAGCTTGTGACCTCTTCACATGTGGCTTCTCAGAGTCGGCTGCCTTGGGTCTGTCACACTTGGGCTCAGCCTTGGTGGGGCTGTGGGTTTGGTCCTGGAAGATCACGCACCTCCCTCCTCCTTCCCAGAGCAGGGCTGGAGCGGAAGCAGCGGTGAGGTGGGGGTGGTAGACATGCACTGGGATCTCCCCATGGCCTGAGCTTCCTGGGCTTAAGGGGTGCACTTTTGTTCTCCCTGGGGTGTGAGTATGATGGGGATCAGGCAGGGGCAGTCTGCCAGGCCTCAGGCTGGTGGGGCTGGTCCATGGCTGGGCAAAGCTGAGATGGAGAGGGCCGCGCTGCAATCAAAAGGACATGAGGCTTCTTCCTGGGGGCAGCAGCCACCACAGATGCCTGCAGCAGTTTGTTGGCTTGTGCAGTCTGGGAACAAAGTCAGACATGATAAATCTTTGTTAGCATCTCGGGAGGTGGACTTCCGAGCAGATTTTCCTGAGAGAGAGAGAGAGATGCTGACTGTGAAGGGAAGGAGGTGGTCTGTGGGGGCCCAGGAGGCCTGAGCCCAGGGTTGCTCATCCATCATGTTTGCATAGCTTCGTGGGGTGCCTTCCTGGCATGCGAGTTTCCTCCAAAGCAGGCAGACCCTGTGCCTAGGAGCCTGGGGGGCGGGGTGGGGAGTGAGTTGCAGACTCTGTTTTATGCTGTTGTCTGACGGACAAATAGAGTCAATA
Organism: Craseonycteris thonglongyai; assembly: GCA_004027555.1. Taxonomy (NCBI): domain Eukaryota; kingdom Metazoa; phylum Chordata; class Mammalia; order Chiroptera; family Craseonycteridae; genus Craseonycteris; species Craseonycteris thonglongyai. The sequence continues at coordinate 45,592 of PVKE010000004.1, read as the reverse complement.
TTTAACATCAGCTGGTTATTCGGGATAAGTGTATTTCTTCCCTTTTGGTATTTACTTAAATTGCCTTGCGTATCTAAAGGTAATTGGTTGCAAATTAATTCCATTTAAGTGAGCAGTTAAATATGAAATTGCCGAATTTGGGGGTTGTTAATACAAGAATATTAATATTCCAAGATGTGCATTTTAAACCCCAGGTAATAGGGGGACAGTCTTAAAACTTGACAATCATTACGGCAAAATGCCAGTCTGAGGTACAGGGACCTTGGCCTTCTGGTTGCTGTTACCTTGTTTATCAAGTTCATACTCAGGAGTGGGCTTCTAATTATGGCCCATAGAATCTCCACGAGGGGATGGATCTTGAAGGGACCCAATCCTACCTCAGCCCCTAGGAGGGGTAGGGAGTGGGGGTCCTTCCAGGGCCTGGCCCTGCCTCCCTCCTTGGGCTAGAAAGGCAGGGAGGAGGTTGGGGCTGGGGCAGGGGTGCTGGACCCATGCTATTCACCCTTCATCACCCAGCCCACTGGTAGAGACCCTACCAGGGACGGGGGATTACCCTCTGCTTCCAGAACACCCACCCCCTACCCTCACTGGTGGGTTTGTTGTTGTTACACGACTATTACATGCTCATCATAGAAAATGCTAACTAGCACAGTGGCAAAAGCAAGGAATATCCAAAGTTTGTTGCCCTGAGTCAAACCCCGTCAACACTGTGACAAATGTTTTTTGGACTTTTCTGTGTATATCTGAGTGTGTTTCTCTGTTTGGGTGTTTTGTGTCTGAGTGGGTTTGTGTGAGGGTGTGTGTTTCTGTGCATGTATCTATTTGGGTGTGGATCTTTGTGTATTAGTCTAGGTGTGTGCCTGTGTCTATGTGCATGTGTGTGTCTGGGTGTGTCTACATGTCTCTGAGTAGGTGTGCCTGAATCTGTATGTATGTGTGTGTGTCTGAGCATACATCTTTGTATCTCTGAGTGCGTATCTATTGTATACACATCTGTGTGCATCTCTTTTCTAAGTGTATGCTGCCCATGTGTGTGTTCCTCTTGTCTGTTGTGTTGATGCCGTGTTATCTGTGTGTTTGTGTCTGTGTGTGCTGGGTCGCTTTACTGCTCATAGGTGGGTGTGTGCGTGTGTGTATATGCACATACATTTTGTAAAGTGAAATTTTACTGGTGTGTTTGGCTGTTGAGATAGGCCATTGCTTTTCTTAATGTCAAAGTGACATTTGGTGAAATGGGAAGCAGAGTCTCTGTTGTCGTCTTGATTTATGTCATCTGCTGCTCTGTTCTTCACACTGAACCATGTTGGCTGCCTGGGGTCTCTTTGATATTTCACAAGCAGGACTTTGATTCTACAACATTTCAGTTGATTTTGAATTAAGTAGTCTTATTTGTGTCAGTAGGAATCCAGAAGCTTTGGCAATCTGGAATCATCTCAGCCTGCCCATACCCCCTTCTCGTGTCTCTCCTGTCCCTGACTGTCCTCATGGGGCTCAGCCAGAAGAGGGGGTGCCAGCCTCATGACCACAGTAGTAGATAGTTGTCTGCGAACACCAGTAATGAGGCTGTGGAGAGTCCCCGGTTGGTCACAGGCCTGCATGCCCTGAGTGTGACATCCTGACCTTAGATGGAGCAGTGCTTTGAATGCTAAGGGGTGAAGACTTGCCAAGGATTCTCTGCTGAGGCCTGTCCTTTGTGTGGGGCCATGTCCTGGTCTCTCACTGATAGCTTGAGCTGTGGGTCACACATGACACAGCGTGTCAGAAATGTTCCCCCATCTGATCCTTTTGTCCTCTGGGGGTCCCCTTTTCAATTATGTTCATCTTATCAAAGGACAACTTTTGGCTTTGTAAATTTTTCTTTTTTTGTTTTTTATTTCACTGATTTCTGCTCTTTTGGATTTCCTTCTAATTTCTTTAGGTTTATTTGTTCTTTCTCTAGCTTCTCTCTTTGACTCTTGACAGTTTGATTATGATGTGTCTAGGTGTGGATCTCTTTGAATTTATCCTATCTGGAGTTGGTTTAGCTTGATGGATGTATAATGTTTCTCATTAAATTGTTTTTCATTAATTTAAGGTTTCTCATTACATTGGCCAATGTTTTGGTCATTATTTTTTTCAGCTATTCTTCTATTCCTTTCTCTCCATTGCTTCTGGGACTCCCATTGGTATACTTGGTGGAAGAAGTTATACTGTCTGCCTAGCAAGGGTGGAAGATGGCATTTTACAGTTAAGCAGCTTGTTTCCCAACTGACTACACTTAGAGGACATGGACTTGGGGAGCCCTGGGGAGGGCTGCTTCAGAAAGTGAGCAGAGGCCTTATGTGGGCCAGGGAGTCATGAACTTAACTTTTGGGCTCCCCTCTTGGTCATGTGTGTATGTGTTAAAAGAAAAAAAATATATATTTATTATTGTTTTGAGAGAAGGTAGAGAGAGAGAGAGAAGGGGTGAGTGAGGGCCCAGAGCAGTCTCCATCGTTGTGCATCCATTAGTTGTGACATAGTTTCATTCCACACAGGGGGTGGGGGGCTGTGCAGGGCAGGAACTGAACTAGAGGCCTCTCGCACAGATGGCAAGAACCTTCACTACGATCCAGGTGGTTACCAGTTGCATGCCGCAGTCATCATATGGGTTTACACAGGCTGGGCTGGTATTCGATCCCTAAACCTCACAGTTGCAAGGCAAGCAAGCGTTCAACCTGCTGAGTTATCCCAGCATCCCCTGTGTGTGTATGTCTTGAATGAGGTTTTTCTTGCTGGGAGATGACTGACCATTGAACTAATGGGCTTGCTTTGTTTTCCCCCTTTAGGTTCAATGTCAACAACACCATTCTCCATCCAGAGATAGTGGAATGGTAAGTACAGCCTGTGGATATGTTGGCTGTTCATTGTGCTCCACTCAGGAAGCTGAGAGACCCTGCTGTTCCTGCGTCCTCCATCCCAGTAGAAAAGCAGCCCCAAGAACCTCTTCTCTCCGACTCTTCTGCTTTCTTTGTTTTTCAGTTGGTTTGTTTTATAGAAAGGGCATGAGTCTCTTGAATGTCAATTAAATTCCTCTTATCTTTTCCTTTATTTTCAGGCTTTGAAAGTTCCTACTATAAACATGCTCACCTTATAGAGCTCAGTTAAAGTAGATAGCCAAAAAGAGTCAAAGTAAATATCATACATAATGCTGTTACCGGAAAGGTAAACATGTTTTCCTCAGGTCACGCTTCTGTCTTCAGTAGTTAGCATCCTGTTACGCATGTTCTTATGTCACCTACTCTCTTCCCTTGTTGAGGCCAGCAGCCCTACCAGCGGCATACCTGGTTCCTGGTAGGTCGCAGCACGGTGAGCTTTCTCAGGTGGGGCTGTGCCACCGGCTTTCCTTCTAAGCCATCAAGTTGCTCTTTGACCGCACCAACATGTTTTGATTTATTATATGGCTACACTTTCTCTGAATGTAGGAGAGAGGCGAGGCAGGGCCTTTGCCACATCATCCCGACGAGGGGGTATGCGGACTTGTCGTGTCTGATCCTAAGGCCATGTGGTCACGTTTCCCTGTCTAGTTGGGAGAGCTCACTCACCTAGTCTTGGAGCTTGGAAACACCAACCCCTGAAGGATGAGTAGGAGTTGGCTGGTGAGGTTGGGGGAAGTGCAGAGTGGGGGAGGAGAGAATGATCCAGTCTGAGGGATCACTTGTTCAGAGGTTGGAGATAAGAGAAAGGGTAATGACCTTGTGTGGCCAGCGTAGAACTATACACTGGGGAGGTGGCTCCTGAGGGTGGTTGCGAAGTGGGGCAGGGGCTGGGTTGAGCATGGTGTCAGTGTAGGCTTTGGAAATGGGAACCATGGGAAACCTTTGAAAGACTGAAGCAGGAGAGTGGTAGGATCAGGTTTGCCGTCTAAAAACTCATTTTGGCCTCAGCCTAAAGACTCAGTCGTGGGGCGAGAGTGGGACCAGGCTGCCAGTAGGCGGCTGTGCAGGGTGGTGGAGGGGTGGTGTGACCCATCTGAGAGGTGGAGCAGCAGACAAGGGGAATGCTCCTGGGAGGAACCTGCTGTGACAGTTGAGTGAAGGGTGGACTTGCCCGTACTCTGGGCTTTTGTCCTGAAAATCTGGGTGGTGTGTTATGGAGATGGGGATGGCGGGGAGAGGCAAGTGCTGTCACCTGTCAGAAACTTGTTCGGGTATGTTGACTTTGAAGCAGGTGCCAGTGGGAGAGTGACCAGGCCGGAGTTGAAGATCTGAGAGCTGTCAATACCCATCAGTACTGACCCTTGGAGAGCTGGAGGGCAGGCTGGGCAGCCTGCCTCTGTCAGCAGCCCTGGCCCAGTGCCCATCATGGCCTCACAAGTCTGTGAGGATGGGGCCTATGTACTTCAAGTTCACGGCCACCTCTTGTTTTTATAAAGTAACAAATGGTACACCTGGAACCTATATAATTTTTACTAACCAGTGTCACCCCAGTAAATATAACAATTAAAAAAAATAAAGTAACAAATGACTGACCATCTATAGCCTCCAGTTGGCAGGAAAATAAATGCTGGATACTCAGGAATAGGCTGGTGTCCACTTAACGCCCCACATGTGACATTCCCTCCTGGCCGCTTACTGTAACGTGCTTTGGGGATGAAGGCTAGTTGTGCGCTCCAGCGTCTCCTAAGGGGAAAGTCATTAGTTCGTCACTTTGGAACAAGCACGCTTTAATTCTCGTGACATTTCCAAGGCTTCTGAAGTGGATTCTGTGTTCATAAGAATACTTCCCAACTTTATTAAAGCCAGCAGCAGAAAGGACTTATGTGGCATTTGATGGCAGTAGAACTATTTTAGAAATGTCACATTGTCCTAACTGCCTCAGGGGTATGTTTTAATAGTGTGGGTGCTGGCATCTATAGCAACAGCAGTCATTCTCAGCGAGAGCCCTGGGAGTCATGATCATTGCCCTCCTCAAGTCACTGAGGGAAGGATTCTGTGCGAGTGGTGGGAGGGCCCTCATTTACAGGAGGGGGGGGGGTCTTTCCGTGACCTTAGATTATGACTCACTGATGCGCCTTTGGGCCCCTGTGTCCCCGAATGCTTGCACCACCCCCGTCTGTCTCTAGGCCCCATGGAAAGAAGCTGCCCAGGGTAATGGAATTACCCAAGTAATGGAATTACTTGAGCAAATCAAATCCAAACACTGACCCCAGCTCACCCCCTCGGGATGTCATGTCACTTTTCTGAGCCTCAGCTTCATCTGTAAAACGCAGATGTGGTAATACCTAACTCACAGTGTGGACATGAGGATTCACTGAGCGACTGAGACCAGTGGTTTTCCTGCTGGTCTGTGAAATATTTTCATATTCTCACGATGTCTTTATAAGAGAAGACGAAATGTGCTTCAGTGTGATTGAAACTGTTTCACGGACCAGCAGGACATTTCTGGTAGACTGGACCCTGTCTGTGGACCGGCGGTTGAAAACCACTGTCTTAGACTATTTGAGTGGCTCTCACCATTTGCTACAGACTGGGCAGCTTATAAGCAACAGAAGTGTACTTCTCACACTTCTGGAAGCTGAGAAGTCCAAGATCAAGGCACCGGCAGATTCGGTGTCTGCTGACGGCCCCTTCCTGTGTCATGGGCAGCCATCTTCCAGCTGTGTCCTCATATGGCAGAAGGGACAGGGAGCTCTCTGGGATCCCTTGTATAAGGGCACTGGTCCCATCCTCATCAGCTCCCAAAGATCCCACCTTCAAATACCAACACATTGGAGATTAGATTTCAACATCTGAATTTTGGAGAGAGACAGATATTCATTCTGTAGCACTGAGCCTCAGTTTCCTCTCCTGCAAAGGAGAAGTGGTCTCCCTTAATGCATGGCTGAAGAATTGAATGAGAGTCTAAGTGCTGACACATCTGAATCACAATCACTGTCACCTTTTCAGACTTCCTGTGTGCAAGGTTTTATGCTAAACACTTGACCCATGCCACCTTATTTAAAGAGGCCTTTTAGTTGTTATAAGGTAAGTGTTCTGATGATCCCCATGCTACACCTATGAGGAACTGACACAGGAAGGTGATTTGCCCAAGAGAAAGCCAGAAACTGAGTCCAGGCTGATGACAGTTGTGGGATCTTACAGCTCCGAGCAGCAGCTAAACGTGGAGGGAGCTGCCTGAGTATCAGCCTTTCTTTCAGTTCACTCTTGGCCACTGGATGTGTAGTGTTACTCAGAGCCCCCAGAATGGATCTGGCGTGAGGCCAGGGGGTGGGGACATGGGGGGTCAGGATCTGCACAACTAAGCCCCCCCAGCACCACGCCTCCTGCCATCCACGTGCACCCCAGCTCCTGGTCAGCAGCTGAGCTGGGGATTCGGGGTTCCTCTGGGAGCCTGTCTGATTGGGAGGCAGTGAGCAGCCTCTCCCAGCTCTCCTCCCTTCCTCTCATTTTTGTTTGGGTGTCATTCATTTTTCTTTCAGTGACTGCTTTATTGTCTTCCATGCTCTCAAGCAGTGCCTTTTTGATTTCCTGTAAATCCCTCTCTAGTCATCCTCTTCCCCACAAACATGAGATCATAAGTGATAATTTCTCTTCTGGTGCCGGGTAGTGCAGTTTGAATGTGAAGGTCAAAAGTTGAAACTTAATAAGAGCGCGCGTCTCACTTCCATAATTTAGGCTGTGGTTCTCCTTTCCTGTTCTACAGATGATTAAATTGATCTGAAGGTGGGGTGGGAAATAAGATGAGATGCTTTTGTGCTATCTAATAGCTCGGTGCCTTGGATTTCAGTTAAGTACCTCTGGAAGTGTTACAGGAGAGCAAGCATGTCAGCAATTGCCGTGTGCCTTCTGGGGCTTGAAGTGAGGCTTGTGTGAAATGGAGTCATACGCCGGTTTTAGAACTGTTAATTACATGGAGCGAAGGTGTCCTGCATGTATTAATCAGGCAGTGGGGTAACATCTCAGTGTCTACGCCCCTGCCTTTCTGTGCTTGGGAGGTGGTGGGGTGGGGATGGCTCATGGGCAGAGAAGCGTACCAGGAACCTATGTCCTTTGGAATATGTCCCAAATTAGAAAAGGCACATAGATAGTGACCTGGATTCTTGGTGTGCATGTGAAAAATATTTCAGCAGGGTTGCTATCTGTGTCTCCCAACAAATAGGCAGTTAACTCTTACGGTAATGAGAACACTATGTGGAAAGTGGGATCCTAAGCAGAGTGAGAACTTGACTCACTGTATTCCAGAAGGCAGGAGACGGGATGTGGGAGCGTCGGGCCCTGGTCTGGGTTGCAGAGGTGGGACTCCCCTGCCCCCTCTGCATGTGGCCCACGTCTGCCAGGCCCTAGTCAGGGTCAGGCACGATCAGCTCACAGCTGAGCTAAGCCATCGTGTCTGCATGGCTCTGGTTTCTCTGAGTGGAATTCATTGATTGAACCTCCTAAGGCTATGTCATTCCAACCAGCTCTTTCCTTTCTGTCCCTGCCACTGTTCTGAGATTTTACCCTTTGCATCGCTGGGTCATGGGGGTGGAAGGAAGGGCTATGGGGGTCCTATTGAATTCCCAGCCATCTCTTCCACAGACATACCCCCCACCCATTCATCTCCAGGAGAGATGGAATTCCTGTCCCTTCAAAGGGGTTTTATTCAACACTATGGCACTTGGATGCTTCGAGGCTGCTTTTGGAAATACTTCATCCTGCCTTGCTACTGTTTTCCTCGGTGGAGCATTCAGACCTTGCTTAATTGATGTCTTCATCCTGCACGGAATGGCCAGAGGCAGTTTTGTGACCTGTGAATATTTAAGGGGGAAAAAAAATTGCACAAATGAATCTCAGCCTCGTCCAGATTTTTGTCAGCGTCAGGCCTCCAGCGGGGGTACTCTGAGCCTCCGCCCCACCCCCCTGCCTTTCTACCCCAGCAGCCCCCTCCTGGGTGTGGTGATGCTTAACCAGCATGGTCAGGAGCTGGGGACACTGCGTGTGTCTCCCACACATGCCAGGCACCCCTCTTGCTGGTGGAAGAGCCTGAGCTGCCTCCTGCCCACACCGGTCCTGTCCCGAGCCGTGGTCCCCTGATGCTTCTGGAGGAGGTGGCCTTCATCCTCTCCTGGGCATGGAGACCTTGCAGGTCGCATTTCTAACCTCCACCCCACACATCCTCGGGCCCCACGAGGCTGAGCTGCAGGAGGCCCTCAGCATCCCTCCCCCGCAGAAGCGGCAACCATGGCGGAGTTCCCCCCCTTTCCTTGCCTGTTTTGGGGCTCAAGGAGGAGTGGAAATAACCTCCTCAGTGAATTCTTCCTAAGGCGGGGAGAAACTGCAGAATGCTGAAAACGTCCTTTGCGGCAGTGGTCTTGAAAGTCCCTGGTGCTGGTGTCGTGGAGATAACTGGGCGGTGAGCATGCCTGGCGTCTGGGCGAGGCTTCGGGCCCAGAGTAGCCGGTGGGTAATTGGGTAAGCTGGCACACAGCACATGTCTATTTTCAGGGCCTTTAAAGCTTGGATGAAATCAGGCCATTCGAGTGCTCAGCAAGGCCGGTTTCTCCTGAGAACTACCTTTGTGGGATCATTTGCCCTGGTTCCATTTGTGTTTTTTTTTTTTTTTTCTTCTGAGTAAACCAGCTAGAGGCCTCATTTGTCATCTTCCCCAAAGTAAAATTGGAAGAGAAAACAGGACTCTGGTTTTTGATGGCTGAACATGCCTGTCGTCTCTGAGGGGACAAGGATGTGGTGTGGGCTCTGAACCTCTCTCCTTGGGCTGATGATGTGCTTTCTGCGGCTCAGCTCCAGAGCAAGGCTGCTCAGGCTGCAGCAGGGAGGCCCAGTGGAGAGCCGGAGTGGTGGGCTCCTGGGCTGTCAAGTCCTGGGGCTGCCTTTTCCTACCCGGGTGGGGGGGGGGGGGAGAGTTTTGGCTGCTGAGACTTGCAGAAGCCTGAGGCCATGGTCCTTCCCTCCTGCCCAAGGCATGCGGCTGAGCAACCTCCCACACTGACCTGTGAACTCCCCCAGGTCCAGGGGAAGAGGCCACCTTTTTATTTTTTTTCAATGAGGCTAGTGCTATTTCTAACCTGCAGTTACTGTGTGTCTGCCTTGCGCCAGGCACTGTTCCGGCCCCGAGACCCTGCTGTGGGAGGAGACTTCAGTGCAAATGCGATGACAAGTGTGACAGCTTGCTGAGGATTCCTGTAGACTGCTGGGGAGCACAGAGAGGGCACTTAGCCTGGGGCGGGCGCGTGGGGGGGTGGGGGTGGGAGCTGGAGCATGAAAGGCTCCCCAAAAAGGCTCCAGCATGTTCCAAGCCCAGGAGTCCACTGTGGGGGTGGGGGCTAGAAAGCCTGGGGAGTCACCTTGTAGTTTTAACTTCATCCCGAGGACTTGCAGAGGCCACTGAAGGTTTTAGGCAAGGAGAAGCATGGGCAGGTTTGCACCTCCTGAAGACGCCCTGCACTGTCAGGGGGCAGCAGGCCTGGAGGCTCGGAGGCTGGAGGAGGCAGGAGAGGTGGTCCAGGCTGGAGGGAGTGGGGTCTGGACAGACAGACAGAGGGTCTGATGGGGGTCGTGGAGGAGGCATCCCAGTGCGTGGTCATCAGGTAAATGTGGTTGCAATGGGCAGACCAGAGGGAGGTATCTGGGATGATGCCCCGTTTACGTTTTAAGCAGCAGAGGAGCAACGGAGCTGTGGTTTGAGATGGGGGATGGGGATAGGTGGGAATTTGTTACGCTGAGCTGGAGGCGCCTGGAGACCGTGCAGCTGAGAAGCTGAGGGGTAGTGGGGAGGGGAAGACCCATCAGGGAGATGGAGATGGGGAAGTAGCTGGCACCACCAGCCCCCAGCCGAGGCAGCTGGTGTCACATCTCACACACTGGGAGAGGGCAGCTGGCAGAGTGGTGGAGGCTGAAGGGAGAAGAGAGAGGGGAAGGGAGATGGGGAAGGGGTTCGGGGTGAAGGACTGTCTTGGTGTCCTTTCTAGAAATATGGCTGGGTAAGGGGCGATAAAGCTTGGCTAGAGGAGGAGGCAGGTGGAGAGTCATGGCGCTTCCCTGCATTGGGGCCAGGTGGGTGGAGGAGGTTGGGGCTCAATCTGTGTGTGTGTGTGTGTGTGTGTGTTTGGGAGCTGAGTCTCATCAGGAAGAGGGCACCCCTTCTCTTGGAAGGAGAGGGGATGGCAGAGAGCATGAGGGTGGGCAAGACGGGGCAGAATTGGGGTGGATAGGGGCTGTGGGCTGCTGATTAGAAGCTAACTGTGCCGTCCACCCCACTACAAGTGTGGTGGCCAGAAGGTTGGGCCAGGGAGCTAAGCGAATAGACAGGTAGAAGGCCAGAGACAAAGGCAGCCTGGGCCTGTCCCCACCTGAGGTTTTGCTCTGGTCGTCACTGCGTTTGAGACGAGAGGAGCAGGGCAGCAGTGGGGCCTGAAGCACCCGGGCTTGCTCAGTTATCCTGCGAGTGGACTTGGACCTCAGCAGCCTGAGCTGCTGTCAGAGTCCCGCCCATGGCTCTGGTCCTTCTTCCTCCAGGGCCCAGGAACAAGCTTTCTGTTCCCCAGGTGGGGCTGTGCCCAGTGCCCTGATGCAGAATCAGAGGCACCTTTGTGATGAGGAAGGCCAAATGGTTTGGTTTCAGGGTCTGCCCCTCAGAAAACACGTTCACTGGGGGAAAGGCTCAGTGAGCTTGTTAGTTAGCTTTTTTCGCATTCCCCAGGAGGTTTTACAGTCTTAATCGTGCCTCATGGTGCGGCAAGATGCCTTCCTCACTTTTTGGTGTTACATGGCTACGTGGCACCATGGAGAAGGTATGAGCCAGTGGCTCAGGCTGGTCCTGTGAAGTCCCGAGGGTTTGCTGCCCCTCACAGTGGTGGAGGCACCTTCCCTGACAACCGCCCTGTCCTGCTGAGTCCACTCAGGGAGGTCAGGCTTCCAGGAACGGACAGTGGCTGGATGAGCAGTGCACCGGGTGGAGGGGAGGCTCTGGGCGGCCATCGGCAGATGCTCTGGCTTTGTTGACTTGAGGGCTTTTGAGTGTGTTCCCTTTTGGAGAGGGGACCAAGTGGGAGCTTTGGTGAAGATGGGTCACTTTTTATACATGTGCAGAGCTGGCCGTGAGGGATGGCTCTTAATGACTGGACGTGGCTGTGACCTGGAGTTGCCTATTTAAAATGGTAGAGATAGAAAACGAATACAGTAGACTCTCTGTTAACTGGAACTCAAGCACCCAGCACTCTCAAGCAACAGGCAAAAATCCCAAGCTGGTTGCTTGAGTTCCAGTTAATGGGGAGTCTGTTGTATTTATGTAGCATCTCTGTGACTTGGGGATGAGATTGATTACAAAAACCAGAAACCTAACCAAATTGGGGCAAATCGACATGAGCTTACTGTGAGGCCCCCAGGAGCCCCCAGGAGTCTAGTTGCAGGAAGTCCAGTGGGTCTGTAAAGATCAGCAGTGTCTTTTGGTTGTACCTCCCCCCCCATAAACCCCCCTCTTATTGCTATTTCTCTCTTGTCTGTTCCTGTCTCCTGCTTCTCTCCACAGACCAGCTGTCTATCTCCGAATTCATTCCTACACTCGGGCTGGAACTGGCTACACCACCCGGCCCCCTGCCCCCACCCCCACCTGTCTCAGGCAGGGGCCTGAGTCACATGGTCTTCCTCTGGGCTGCAGGTGGGTGGGGCTGGGAAGAAAATGGGAGACCTCTCCAGCCAATTGGGCAGAGTCCTGGGAGTTCCAACAGCCTTACCACTTAGATTTTGTTACCATTTTATGGATGAGGAAACTGAGTCTCAGTGAGGCAGGGTGTGTCTGTCTGCAGAACCTGAGCTGCTTCCACCACTCACAGTGGCTTCCAGCTCTTGGAACTGGAAACAGGCTATAGGCCTGAGGCTGGCATCAGGTCAGGATGGGCAGGGCTTAGGGTAGTCGCTTTCGCTCCTGGGGCTTGGTGGCCCACCCTGTTGCCACTCCCATGCCCAGGCAGCCCAGCAGCAGCCTGGCTGGGCACAGCCTGGCCCTGTGCTCCTTCCCAGGCTGTGCAGGTGTGGCGACCCCAGGGTCTCGCTGGAGGGGTCCAGCCAGCTCCTGCTAGAAGTCACTGACTTGCCGCTCTGCTTTTCTCCTCCCTGCAGCCGGGTCTTTAAGACGGACATGGAGCTGGAAGTTTTGCGCTATACCAACAGAATCTCCAGCGAGGCCCATCGGGAGGTAAGTGCAGGCTCTGGCTTGTTCTGGCTGGGTTGGGCCAATAGCATTGCTCTGTGTGGAATGAGCTAGCTGATCTCAGGGTGACTCTAGTCCCCCCGCACCATGTGACCGGGCAGGAAGTGTTGCTTCATTCCAGACACACAGTGATGGCTCTTTTCTGTCCCCAGTGGGGACAGGGCAGGGACAGCAGTGGTTCTCACCCTCAGGGAATTTCCCAGCAAGAAATCCCCGCTTTGGGAAAGCCAGGATGGCTCAGATGGTTAAGCACTCACTTTGAAGCCCCGAGGACCAAGGATCAAATCCCGGCTCCAGCCCAGGTGGACCCACATGCTAAACTGGGGTGTGCTTCCTGAATGCAGTGAGGCCCCCAGTTCAGTTCAAAAATAAATAATAAATAAATAATAAATAAATAAATAAATAAAAAGAAATCCCCGCTTCTTGGAAGGTAGGGCTTTCTCCTTCCTGGCATCCAGGCAGTTCCAGCTTCTTGTTTTAAAAGGTTTATTTTATAGTTTTCAAGAGAAGCTGAGAGAGAAGTGGAGGGGGGGCAGCCCAGAGTAGTCTCCACAGCTGCACTTCTTTAGCTGTGACATGGTCCCACACCACACAGGCAGATGTGGGGTTGCTCAGGGCAGGAACTGAACTGGGGGCCTCTGCATGGAAGGCAAGCACCCTTGCCACTGAGCCATCCTGGCAGCCACCAGCCATACCACAGCTCAACACGAGCCAGGACTGGGAATCGAACCCCAGACCCCGCAACCATGAGATGAGAGCTCAACCCCCGAGCTATTACCGCATCCCAGCTCATTTTAAAGACTCTTGTGCTTACCCAGGATTCAGGCAGTTATTACTGATCTCCGTTTTCTGAAAACATTTTCACAGGGTTCTTCCCCAAACCTTCCACGTTACCCAAGGAGCAAGAGCAAGTAAGGAAGTGTATTTTTTGAAAGATGGTCAGGGTGACTGGGATCACCCAGTGCCTACAATAGGTTTGTGTCAGGAGACAGACAAGGGTCATTTGTGGACAACAGACTCTCTTGTGCGAGTTCATCTTCACTGTGTTTTATGGAGGGTCATCAAGGGAAGCCTTTTAGGACAGTCATCATAGCTTTCTGGGCATTCAGCGTCTAGACGTCTTGGTTAAATCTCAGCGGCCCTCAGCCCTCCGCCTCCTGAACCCCAGCTCTGGGCTGGGTGTTTATCAGCTTCCCAATGGAAGTGCTCTAAAATGGTTTACGTGAACTGGATAGCTTTTGGAGCTTTAACAAAGTTCTAATGTGCCACATTTCTGTACCACTCTGTGCACATACCATTCTTCTTCTTCGGTTTGTTGTTTTTTTTAAAGAAGAGGTTCTTTAGAAAAAGGGCTATACATTATTTATCAGTCAGTGTGCCTTATCTCCTTAATACCAATGTCTGTTTAATACCCATCCTCCAGGTAATGAAAGCTGTAAAAGTGGGCATGAAAGAATATGAGCTGGAAAGGTAAGCTGCTGTGTCTCTCTGGGTAAAGACTGAAATGGAAAAACAGTGATTTGTGTTCCCTGAGCAAGTAGCCGATGAGGCACCGCGGCGTTGTGCACAGATGGAAGGGGGCGACGTGAGCGGGGCTTCCGCGTGGTGGGCAGAGAGAATTTTTCCTCCAGCTGGGGCCACGGTGCGGGCGCTTGGCAGAGTGTTTGATGGTAATGGTCTGTGATTACTTTCCAGGCTGGTTTAGTGCTCCTCATTCCCCTCTTTGGCCTTTGGTGCAATTTGCGGGAAACTTTACCAAAGAGCTGCAATTGTGACTCCAAAAGGCGCTAGTAAAACAGCTTGCCATTTTTATGTGCAAACACTGCCATTATGTCTGCTGCGCTTGGACAAGTGGCCTCGGGTCGGTTAAGTGGCTCATCAAGTGCTCTGGAGAGAGCTCTGTTGGCCTTGGGTTCTAATCACGTCTGCCGAGAGCCAGTGCCACACCCGGCTGCTTCCTGGGGTTGCCCAGCCCTGATGGGGTGGGGGAGGGGACCGAGGTCCCCCCACCCACATTGGAGGGTCGGAACTTTCAGCTCTACCCGCGACCCCCAGAGAGAGGAGGAGGGCTAGAGATTGAATTCCTGCCCATGATTTAATCAGGCGTGTACCTACATAATGGAACCTCTATAAGAACCTTAACCCACATGGTTTGGAGAGGTCCAGTTGATGAGTGTGTCGAGGCGCTGGGAGGGTGGCACATCAGAGAGGGCACTGAACCCCCAAACCCCTTCTCCCCTACCTTCCCCTGTGCACTTCTTCCGTCTGGCTCTTGCTGAGTTGTATCCTTTATAATGAAGTGGTAAAGTGCTACCCTGAGTTCTGGGAGCCATTTGAAGGCAGGCCGGGTTCGTGGTTGGTGTCTGAAGAGAGGACAGTCATGTGGGGCTGAGCCCTTACCCTGTGAGGTCTGTGGTAACTGGGGCAGTTAGTGTCAGAGTTAAATTACAGGACACCCAGTTGGTGCCCACAGAGAATTAGAGACTTGGTGGGGTGGAAAACCCACACGTGTGGTGTCAGAAGTGTTGTGAGTACAGAACAAAAGAGTTCTACCTTTCACCCCTGTCGCCCCTTCCCAGTCCTGGGCTGCCCCTTCCTGCCGGGCCTTGAGAGCTTGGTGGTGCCTTCCCTTGCCCACCTTGCCCACCTTGCAGGGCCCAAGTCCCCCGGGGCACACTCAGGGCCTGCTCTGCCTCCCCCTCCCCCTCTCAACATCGCTGGCTTGCCCCCTTTGTCAGGATGGGGTGAGGGTTAGGAACACATGGAGTCAGCGTGGACATTTATGTTCCCCATCACGCGGCTTGGGGATGGATGTCTTTTTCAGAATCCCAAACAGGGAGCCTCTACACTTCTTCTTCTTCTTCTTTTTTGTTTTAAGATTTATTTTATTTTTGAGAGAAGGTGAGAGAGAGAAGGGGGAGGGCCCAGAGCAGTCTCCATAGTTGCACATCATTAGTTGTGACATAGTTTCATTCCACACAGGTGAATGTGGGGCTGTGCAGGGTGGGAAGCAAACTGGGGGGGCCCCCACATGGGAGGGGAGAACCTTTGCCGCCGTGCCATCCCTGTGGTTACCAGTTGCTCCTCAGTTCAGCATATGGGGTTGCATGGGCCAGGGCGGGAATCGAACCCCGGACCTCACGATTGTGAGGCAAGCTCTCAGCCGCTGCGCTATCCTGGCATCCCCGTCCTTCTTTCCTCTTACTCTGGGTGGTAAGAGGTTAACATGGTCTTACTGTGGCATTCCCAGATGGGGACATGCGGGACGAGAGCTTCCTCAAGGACCCAGGAGGATGGGGAAGGGCACGGGAGCCGTCCCAGCCCTGCCTCCACGGGGCCTGCTGCAGTGCCCTATGCCGGGCTTCACGGTCTCCATCCCTCCACGGATCTGGGACAGGACGTTCTGTGGGGTTACCAGGGCAGTGAGCTGGGCAGTGGCCCCTGAGATGGACACTGCCCCAGAAATGTGTTCTCAACTGAATTGGCCCATAGTGGCCCCCAGCTGATGCCTCAAATAAAAATAACCCAGAAATTGGAGCAGGACTGGCTGGCCCGGAGCTCTGCCGTCCGCTGCGTGCTGGCAGCCTGGTGCTCTGTGCTGCAGCAGGGAGCCCGGCTCCGAAGGTGACTCCTAGGAGGGGCCTCGCTGTCCACCCGCTCCGTGTCCCAGAGCCCGACGGTGCTGCAGTGGGACAGGCCTGTACGTGAGCTCTGGGACCCGGGCCGGAACCCCCCCAGTATTCCCCAGTGCCTTACTCCCCACACCCAACATAATGGCAGTCTTTTTTCTTTTAATGGAAAATGTCGGATACCTCCCACCCCCCCACCCCCCCACCCCGCCAGAAGAACAGTGTGATGAACCTCCAAGTCCCCATCAGGGTTTTTGCTTAGTTTTATCTTGTTATAGTGTTTAAAACCACATGCCAGCCGCCATGTTATTTCACCTGTAAATACATCGGTGGGGGTCGCAGTTGGGGCAGATTTTTTTTTTCCTTTACATCACTACCCTGTCATCATCACAAATCAGCCCTGATCCTTTATGTTGTCAGTATCTAGTCCATATTGGTCTAAAACTATCTTTTGCGAGTTGGTTTGTTCAAGTTGGGTTCCAAAGTGTACGTGTTGCGTTTGGCTATCGTTTTAAGAAGGGTCTTTTGTGAAACTGAGTTCTAGGGAGATCCTGCCTTTGTCTTCAAACCAACCAGCCTCCTCCCCTTCCCCATCCCTGGGCTCCCCATAGTGCTGCCATTTCCGTGGATCAGGGGTGGCTCTCAGAGAAATGAGGCTGCCGGTCGTGGCCAGAGCAGCTGCCCTGAGAGTGTGGAGTGCCGCTGGTTCAGCTTCATGGGCCCGGTTGTGCCTGTAGGGGACACAGACGGGGAGCAGTGCCTGCCCGTGCAGACATCGGATTGGTGGGCCCCTGCCAGCTAAGAGCAGGGGGCTCCTGGGGTAGAGGGTCTTCAGGGGGTTAGGGACTGCTTGGGGGGGAAGCTGAAGCAGAGATGATAAGAACAAGAGATGGAGACTGTTCCTGAAGGACAGGTGGGTGAGGTGACCTTTGGGAGCAGAGTGTCACCCTCTGAGGATGGTGGGAAGATGGTTATGCTAGGACATTGTCACATCATGGGTGTCCCTGGCCAGATTTGAGGAGGGCACACGCAGTGCCAGTGCCAGCCTGAGCCCCTGGGGCATCTGCAGTTGGGAGGTGGGACGGCTTCTCTTTGCCTCTAGCTCTCTCGTGGGTGAGCTGGGTGGATGGAGTAGAGAAAGAGGGAACATCCTGAGCTATTTTTCTGCTGTCATCTATGCCACTATGAACCTTAGCCTTTTTTTTAACTAGGTGGGGAATATATGAGGGCTGCCCAGAAAAAAATCTAGCCATAAATGCCTCTACAAGGGCTGTGGGTAAATATCCAGCCATGTAACCATTCTCGTTATGTTGACAATGGCTGGATTTTTTTCTGCACAGCCCTCATATTTTTCATATAGGTTACATGGCTGGATACTTTCCGGTCAGACCCCATAAAACCTCCATGGAAGCTAATGTTAGGTCCCTACGGGGTGCGGCCCTTGTAGCAAAGGCCGGGCTGATCTCTGGGATGGGCCTGGGCAGCCGGATGCCCAGGCAGGCCACTGAGCCTGGGTTAGAGCATCCCTAGAACCTGCCATAGCCAGCCCCAGCCCCACAGGGGGTCCCAAGAAGGGCTGGGACTCCTGCATGTCAGGACTAGAAGGAGGGTGGGGGGTAGGGGCAGGAGATGGGGCTCATTTTCTAGAGGGAGGGGGTCACCACCCCCCAGACCACGGTGCTCAGACTCAAGCGATGCTGGCCAGGAGGAGTTCTACGTCTTATGCCTTTTTTGTTGTTGTTTTATTATCAAAGGTTTGTTATAGAATCTTGAGGGCATGTTAAAAAAAAAAAAGGAGTGAGCTGATGGCATTTATTATGACCCCTCCTCCTTTGTGCTGTGCCTGTGAGCAGGATTTCAGAGGAAATGAAAATCATTTTCTGAAATTGAGGTGTAGTAAATTGTGTTAAACCAATAAGACATTAATGTTTGGATAAATCGGGCGCTAACAGCCTCTGACTGCAGGCCCAATCAGGCAGGCCGTTTTACCGCCTCATATTATTTAATGTTAGTGGCGTAACCGGCTTGTAGCCGGCTGGCATGGGCTGGCAGCTGAATCAATTACCTGCAAACACACTAATTTAGAGCATGCTCAATTGGCTGTGTAAGCAGGTCCCGGTTCACATTTGCCACAAGGAGATTAATAACTTGATGTTTTTGACAGCCGGGGACCTTAATTGAAATTACATTCTCTTTCTCTCCAAGCTGTGCAGGGGGCACTGTGGGTCCTCCCGTGACAGCTCCTTTGGGGACTGTGCAAGTCACTTGAAAGGCAGAGCAACTTGGGTTGTGCTAGGGGACTGCGTGGTGGGGCCCTTGTCGGGTTGAGCTCCTCCCTGGCAAACACCCAACCCCATCTGGAGACCCGTGACAAGGCCTGGGTTGTTCCCTTCTGTCACAGACTGCAGCCCACAGGAGCAGCCTCCTGTTTTCGGTGCTCGGTGAATGATGGAGTTGCCCAGCTGCACTCCTCTGGGCGGAGGTCTCCTTGCCTCTTCGTGCCCTTAGGCCACATGGAGTGAGTCAGGATTCTGTGTGTGTTCACTGTGCCCCTGGGTCCAGATGGCGGGGGGGGGGGGGGGGGCCCAGTCTGAGGGGTTACTTCCCCCCACCTTGTGTGTGTATGCATGTGCGCATGCTCACACACATACCACATGCCAAACACACACAACACACCTGCCGCAAACACCACCATAGAGACATACCCCATTCACACATCACATGTACCACCACACACCACACACACATCACACACATTGACACATACACACTCACACCTTACATGCACGCACACACTGCACCTCTCACATAAACACACACACACACACACACACACCCCTCTAGCCATGGGAGTGCTGGGTCAGAGGATTGGTCTTTCAATTCAGCCACCCCAGGGAGCAGGCTACAGAACCCTTGCTGTGTTCTCGTTAAACAAGGACGGTTTTCTTGTTTTCTTTTTCTGAGGATTAGAAAATTTAACTTTATGGAGGATAATTGGGAGATGGGAGAGTTATAGGAAACCCCACAACCCTGCTAACCTGTGGGGACTGTGGCTGCAGAAAGCACACAATTGAGGGAGACAAGCTGTTTTTTGCTGCTCCCCCGCCACACCCCCCTAGGCCTAATCCTGAGCTGACCCTCACTCTACCCCACCCCCACCCCCCAGCCGATCCCAGACTGGCTGCATGGGCAGCTCTCCGGAGGCTGCCGAACCTCTCAGATGAGTGCCCTCCTCTTCCATCTGTCAGTCCCTCCTGGCACAAGAGAACCATCTCTCAGAGGATGCCTGGGTTCTTCTCTCGCTTGGGGTCTTGCCCAAGGCTCTCCCTGCACTGTGTGCTGGGTGTGGTGGTCAGACTGTCCCTGGCCACACCCTTCATGAGTCATGCAGAGGATCCAGGTGTCACTGATAATGAACAGCGTCAGGAGGCTCCTATTTCGCTCCTTCCAGAAGGTTCTAGAGAGGTACAGTCACCTAGGAGTGATCTGACCTAATCTGGTCTCAACCTGGGCATCAGTGAGGCCACCCTCAGTTTACCTCCCCCACGAAAGTGCTGGAGTTTTGCTTGCAGCCTTTGGAGCAGTTCTGGGTCCAGGCAGCCTCTGAGGCCCACACCCCCAGGCAGAATGGATGTGACAGTCCCTTCTCTGTGGACCTGTGCCCTCCATAGCGGACACAGCCTCTCTCCATTGGGCCACTTTGAGGGACAAGGCTGTGGCAATGGCTCGTTCCAAAAGGGCTCCCTGAGACCCCAGGTCTGAGTGTGGTGAAACCCATCCTTTGCCGCATGGTGTGAGGCTGATGCAGGTTTCCTGTCAGCACTTCCTCGACTGTTGGAGACAAGCCACACACAGGCTACCACGAGAGGGCTCAGGAAACCCCATCCGCACGGTGCGCCCTTGGGAAGGCAGCCCTGTGTGCTGCACCCAGCTGGCCACACCCCAGTCAACAGAGCCCTTCTTAAGAGCCAGACCGTCTTGGGTGGACAATTCCTTGGAGTTCTGAGGAGGCTTTACCTTATCCTGGGCCACTCCGCACGAGGCAGGGCAGTCGGTCTCCTGTGCCCATCCAGCCTGCTCTGTCCACAGCACCTGACGTGGGGGAGGCCAGTGGCTGTCTCCGTGGGGTTCAGCAGAGCCCGGTATCTGGGAGTGTAGCTGGGGCCTTGGTGGTGGACAGGCTGTGGGACGTTGGCTTATAAAGCAGGGATAGCTCCTTTTGCCTCTAAGAGTAACTGAGAAATGGGCACATTCAAGGTGCAAACCAATCTGGCATCTAGCCAGAAAGCTGGACGAAGAACCAGAGGGAAAGGCTTCCTGCAAATCTGCAGCCTGGTTGATGCAGCCTTAATTAGAGCTTTGGAGGACAAAGCTACTAGAAATAAGCATTTTCTTTTTAAATGCCAGGGAATTGCCCCTCGAGAATCCCATTAAGTCACAGTGGTGCCAGGATCTTTATGGATTTGCCTCTGGTGTTTCACCCTGAAACCTGATTCTGACTGTTAATTTCTGATAAATATTTATCACCAATTTAAGGAAGTAGTGTTTTCTTCCTGGCTTGCTAGATTTTATCAGGAAAAGATGCTGAATTTTATCAGCTGCCTTTTTGGCATCGCCCTTGGCCGTGTGCGCGTGTGTGCGTTTGTGCCTGTGCACATGTGTGTATAATTTAAGCAACTAATAAACTGTGTATTTCAGAATACTTTTAGATCACAGAAAGGTTACAGGAATACTAGACAGCTTCCCACATGCCCACATCCATATTCCACTATTTTTAACATGATTATGGTACATTTGTCACAACTCATGAACAATACTGATACATCATTATTAACTAAAGTCCACACTTCATTCCAATTTCCTTAGCTTTTCCCTCATGTCCTTTTTTCAGGATTCCCACCCACGATACCACATACTACATTTAGTTGTCCTGTCTCTTTAGGCTGGGACAGTTTCTTGCTTTCCTTGCCTTCGGTGGCCTTGACAGTTTTGAGGAGTACTGATCAGCTGTTTGGTAGAATGTCAGTTTGGGTATTTTTCTGAAGTCTTTCTCATGGTTAGACTAGAGTTATTAGGAAGAAGACCACAGAGGCAAAGCTCCCCATTCTTCACATCATATCAAGGGTACAGCCTGACTTACTGCTATGTTGACCTTGATGACCTACCTGACTGAGATAGTGTGTGTCAAGTTTCTCCATATAAAGTTACTCCCTTCCCCGCCTTTCCACCCTGTAATCTTTGGAGGGAAGTCACTAATCACAGCCCACACCTAAGAAACAGGGAGTTATGCTTTATAATCTTCCAGAGGGAGGAGTATCTACATCCATACTGTGTTTCTTGTGTACAGGAGATCTGTCTCTTCTCCGTTTA
This sequence comes from Craseonycteris thonglongyai, assembly GCA_004027555.1. Classification (NCBI taxonomy): domain Eukaryota; kingdom Metazoa; phylum Chordata; class Mammalia; order Chiroptera; family Craseonycteridae; genus Craseonycteris; species Craseonycteris thonglongyai. The sequence continues at coordinate 24,425 of PVKE010000004.1, read as the reverse complement.
TTGATTTATTCAATCATTTATTTACTTATATCTGCATGGACTCATGGATGCATATTTTATACTTTGGATTATACCCCAAAAGTATGCTGTTTAGTTTGTTGTTCACGTCATCCCAGCTCTAGCCATTGGGGGCTCTTTCATTTGGCTCCTGTGTCCCTCTGACATCCATCCCTCTACTTCCCCTGTCATTTTGCCTTTCGAGCACTTTCTTATTTTCTGTCACTGCAGTATTATGCGCCAGGCTTGTCTTGTGTCTACCCCACTCCAGCTGTGGATCAGCCATTTCTCCAAGGAGCCCTGTTCCTTTTTTTGGAGAATGGTGTTAGTTAGCAAGATTGGGCGCTGGTGTTCCTTAGATGAAGTTCATGACCAAGCTTCCTGGTGTAGAACTAGCGTGACGTCCCTGGCACACACTTTGTTGTGGTGGGTTACTATTTTAATAAGCCACGGGACTGAAATGTAGAAGCAGTTTAACCTAGTGTTGCCGACAGCATGGTCTCTAGAGGCTGGTATCCTGTGTTGGAGCCCCTGCTACTTACTGTGCCTCAGTTTCCTCATCTGGATAGTATTAGCATTTCAGCGATGGTTAGGAGGATCTGGTGAATTAATGTACAGACAGTATATAGAATAGGCGAGACATCTAGTAAGCATTATAACAATTGCTTTGTTGTTATTCTTTGCTAGCATTTTATGTAGACTCAAAATAGGGGATTGAGCTATACATTAAAAAAAAACAGCTCTCTAAGCCATAATTTGAGATCAGGATTTTTGTAATCATGGTGGAAAACTCCACATTTTTCTGTTTTCTAGAACAGCTTAGAAAGCACAGGAGCTTGTCTGTTCCTTGAAGGTCTAAAGAACTCCATTGATGCTGTCAGAACTTGCCGTTTCTTTGGGGAGAATTTCTTCGATAACGTGCCAGGTTTTCCTAGGGGATTGTTTTATTCTGATTCTATCCCTCTTAAAAGTTAACACAGCACATTTTCCTGGAAAGTTTTTGTCAAGAATTTTAAACTTATTTGAACTGAGTTATTTTCTTAAGTTTGAAAAATAGCTCCTTTATCTGTAGTTGTATTTTCTTTCTCGTTCTCTTATTTTTTTAAGGTTTATGTTACTGTTTTTGACAGAGAGAGACAGAGACAGAGAGAGACATGGTTTCATTCCACACAGGTGGGCGGAGGCTGCACAGGGCCGGAACTGGGCTAGGGGCCTCCCGCATGGGAGGTGCGCCCCCTCGAGCCAGGGGCCCAACTGGGGGAGGCAACACCCACACTGGAGGCCTCCCGCATGGGAAGTACACCCCAGTTAAGCATATGGGTCTGCATGGGTTGGGGCTGGGACTCGATTCTTGGTCTTCGGGTCTGCAAAGTGAGCGCTTAACCCACTGAGCCATCCGGCCTCCCCAAGATGCAGAATTTTTGTTGCATTCTGCTGGCGGAACTTCGCTTACTCCTTTATTTTGAACTTTGTTCTCCGGAGGCAGTGCCTCCCTGGTTAGAAGAACCGTGATGACCTGCATGTTAGGTCTCTCGCCTGGAGTCTCATTTGGCGCTTTCTGGTTTTTATTCCGCCTTCCTAGTTTTTAAAAGTTTTCTGTTGTTAGAAAGTTGATGAACGTTCTTTGTTCACTTTTACATGCATTCCACTTTTGTTATAAAATTACTTTTAATTAAGAAAAACAACCTGTATTTCTCTATGTGTCTACCTCTGCTAAAAAGTTAAACAATATAGATTCCTCAGTGTGAAAACGGAGAAATTTAGCATATTTTGCTCTTTATTTTCTTTCTTCCATCATCTATTTTCTTTTCTTATAGAACTTATCTTTCCACAAGTTAGTTTCAACATTTGTGTTGTATTATAATCACTTTAGTAAGTGATTGAGACATGACAAGGCTTTCTGAATCCAGTGAACCCGTTCTATACAATGTTTCCCCTTTCCTCTAATGCTTTACTTTGATCTTGCATGTTGAGAGTCCTTTTGTTGCCACCTACCTGAGGGATGGCTTCACTGGCTATTAAATCTGTGTTCACAAAACCATTCCTTCCATGTTGCTAGAGATACTAGGCAAATTCTGTTCTTTCTCTTTTCTAGGGAACTTGTTGTTTTCTTGCCTTGATATTCAGAGGATTCTTTCTTTTTTGTTTTTTAACTTATTTTTTGAGAGAAGGTGAGAGAGAGAGAGAGAGAGAGAAGGGGGGGAGGGCCCTGGGCAAGAGTCTCCATAGCTGTACACTGTTAGTTGTGACATGATTGCATTCCACACAGGTGGGTTTGGGGCCGCACAGGGGGCAGCCTTGGGGGAACCACACTGGGGGCCTCTGCATTGGAAGCCACGAACCTTCACTGCCATCCTGGTGGTTACCAGTTGCATCACAGTTCAGCATATGGGGTTGCAAGGGGTCAGGACCGGGAACTGAACTCTGGACCTCACAATTATGAGGTACACACTCAACCACTGAGCTATCCCAGCATCCCAGAGGATTCTTTCTTTAGTCTTGAAAGTAACAATATTTCCCAAGGAGCAGTCTCAGTACTACCGTATTTTGGACTGCGGCTGTCCTTCGGGTGTCAAAATCCCACCAGCCTCACAGCTGGGTAGGAGGCCCAGGGGAAGGCAGCCCTTTGAGGAGAGGTATGCGCTGGGTTGTGTTAGCTCACAGTTAAGCCAGTAGGGGCACACAGACTGCGGAGGGCTACCCAACATGTGGCAAGACTCAGATTAGGTGTGTTCTGACTTAGGCCAATGAAGGGTAGAACAAAGAACCAGTCACACCGGACTCGCAGACCAGATGAGGCTGAGGAAGACACAGTCTGCTGACTGTGACTCAGGTGACAGGTCCGATGATGTCAGCAACTGCTCTGTGGAGTCAGAAACAGCTTGGCCACCAGCAAGGCCGGTCTGCCCATCGGAGGACAGGCCAGTGACAGTGGCCTCTTGCATACCCAAGGGGGAGTGTCACACGCTGTGTGTTTTCTGTCTGGTCACTCCCTGAGAGCAAGCATTTATCCCCTTGGGTCATGCTATGTAATTATTTATCATGTCACCCTGACAGATTTCACTGCCCAGTCTCTCTGTAGCTTCCTCTCAGTTTCAGGAGCTAATCTGGTGACTCATTGGAGGACAAAAACCGCTCAGAAAGGCTTGGGATTGTCTCTAGGAGCCCCCAATCCTCTCGGAACTGGCTCTTTAACCTGAGCAATGAAACCTTTGTTCTCAGGGCCTTCCTTTAAATGCCTGTTCCACCGGTACTGGGCCCCCTGGATGCCTGTTCCAGCTCTTATCTTTTCCCTCATAGCTCTGATTTCTGCATCAGTAGAAAAACTCTCAAGTTTGCCTTCCTCGTCCCTTCCTGTCACCCCCTCCCACTGGCTCTGCTGCTCACTGATCATGCCCACTTTCTCACCTGGCCGTCACTCTTGCCATTGTAGAGATCCCCTTCCCATTCCTGCCGTTCTCCATCCGTGACTGTCTGCTCTTGCTCATCACATGTGCTATCCTCATGGGCCCATAAAGACACAGGCGTGCCCTTCCGTTTCCCACAGGGAGGCAGGCTCTGCTGACCGAGTGGTCTGATCAACCCTGAGATGTGGGGTTCAGTGCAAATTGCTCAGGCCCAAAAGAAAGGCGAGGAATGTTTGGGCTGCCTGTGGATTGACTGTGCAAAGAGAGCCACCCTGAGGAGGTGGCCACACCCGGGGTCCCTGACCTCTTCGTGGCAGGAGGTAGGAGCCTCTCTGACACGGACCCATTGCCCAGACTTGGCTTTGACCGCAGCCAATCAGATGGTCTGCCTTCCCCCTGGGCCCCTGTGAGCCTCCAGAAGCTTCTGTCAGGGTAGGTCTCACTCCCAGCAGGAACTTTCTAGCAAGACAAAGGCCAGAGGTTGTGAACTGGTAGCCTCTGGGTGGGATCTGGTGCACAGGTCGCTTCGGTTTGGCCCTTGTGATGGGTGTTTTGTTTTGTTTTGTTTTGTTTTGTTTTGTTTTGTTTTGAGGGGGGTGGTGTCAGGCGGGCTTGTTTTGTTTTGAGTCAGTGATTAAAAATCAGGAGACTTTTTGATTTTTTTCCTAGCAATTGAAATAGCTGGTAACCTTGGGCTAGAATTCGCACCAAGCAGCAACCAGTGGGAAACCAGGAGCCTTTGGGGCACCCCCATCCCCCCACCCCTCACCCCATCCCTGTTGTCTCCCCCGGCAGACCCTTTCATCACCCTTTTTTATTGCGTTCATACCATTGGTTCTTTCCTAGTTGAGAAAGATTTCTCACACCAGTGTGTGTATCAAAAGAGAGAAAAATAAAAGATGGGCTGAGGGCCATGGAGTTCAAGTACAAGGAGACAGCTGTGGGGGAAAAAGACTGCTTCTCATGTTTTGTGTGTAAAACCCTGATCAGCTTCACTCCTTTGCAAGTTACCTACCAAGTGCCCCAGGCCTCTGGGCTGGTCCTCGCCCCCACTCCCACCCTGGCGTAGCCTTTCTGTTTTCCCGGACACCCTCCTGGAGGCGCCTCGTGGCGGATAGGCGGGGTGGGGAGCAGGGTGTGGACCAGCGCCCTTCCACTGGGGCTCGGGACCTCAGAAAGCATCGCTTCATCGTGGGAGCATCGAGCAAGGGGTTGTCCTGCAGGAGCCGTTATTTCGGTTTGACTCCCAGAGCAGGCAGACAGCTGTAATTATGCTGCAAGGTTTGGTGCCGGTTTTTAGAAAATTCTCATCCAGACCTATTACATTCTGGTGCAGAAGCATGTTCCCTGTGGGAGCAATTATTCTGGGCTGGGAGTTTTTCCCTCCTAACTCTGAATTCTGTAGATGTCACGAAGGGTTTAATCCGAGCACTCTGAAAGCCCGTTCCCATCTCTGCCAGCAGGCACGGCTGCTCTTGAAACCTGCAGGTAATTTATGATGAAACCACAGAGGGGGTTCCCACATACAGGCCCCGACACAGGCGCCACCGGGGCTGCTGTGAAGCCAGGCATGAGCCCCACGCGAGCCTCCTGCCCTGCTCTGTGGCTCCCCTCCGTCCGTGGTCTGGAGGGTGGGTGGCATGGGTCTTGGCGCTTCCTCCAGCAGCTATTAAAGGGCATGCCGCGGATCCAGCCACGACCCCCACCACTGCCCCAGAGCAGCATGGGGAAGGGTGCAGGGTCAGGGCGGCTCAGCTGCCACTATCCTGCCCCTGTCCCATGGATGAGAGACTCTCTGCATGCTGTGCCTGAGATTCAGGAGAGATGAGGCTGCCCAGGGAGCCAGGCTGCCGATGGCTGTGCGCATGTCCGGTGCTTGTTACAGGCCCCAGGCCAGGAGTCTGGGCAAGCATCGTCACTGCAGAGAGTCCCAGGTTCCTTTTGGGCCTCCAGCACTGCCGTGCCCCAAGGTCCCCTCCTGTCCTCTGCTTCTCTGAGCAGAATGAGGTGGCAGCCTCTGCCCTTCAGCGAGGCCCTGGTCACAAGGCTGGTCTCGCTCGGCTCTGGCACCTGCAGGAACCTGGCCGGGGGACTGCAGGAAGTGGGTCTGGAGTCGTGGTTACTGCTGCTCACACACCCAGCTGTGCTCACGTTGATCCATCGTTTTATTAGAAGAAGCCAGTTCGTGGCTGCGGAGCCCCAGCGCCCACACCGCCTCATCTCCTCCTCCTGTGTGGTGTGGTCACACCTTCCCCTGGGGCTATCTTCTGTGAGCATACCCCACACACGTGCTAGCCAAATGGACTGCATGGGTGGCAGTACTTTGGGGACCCTCGCTTCTGAGTGGCAGGAGCTGACCTTCTGTGTCTGGGCCGGGCGGGGGGGGGGGCTGTTCCATGTCACCACCTTAGGGAGCAGCACTGTGGCCAGCTCAGGTGGCTCTCCTGGGTATCCTGGCGCTGGCCAGGTGCACCATAGCCATCCTCCAGCCTGGGGTACCGGGGCGTGTTGGTGGAGGGCCCAGCCCATCCAGCCCCCCTCCACAGCAAATGCTTGGTGGCCATTAGGGTCAAGGCCCAGTGGGCTTTGTGTTTGCTGTTTTACTTGGTCTTACTGGTCATCCCAGCAGGAGAAGTGGGGTTTGACTGCTCTTGCCGGAGCCGGGCTGATGGCTGTGGAGACAGACCCCCTGGGTGGATAGGGGGCTGATGTCCTCTGGGCCCTGCCCCCATGGGTGGTGAGTAGCCCTTTTGGGGGCAGGGGCTCTTTGGGAAAGTGGTGCTGGCTACAGGACTAGGGAAAAGGGTTCCTCCCGGATGCACAGTTTGCAAATAGGGTACCTCTTCGCTCTCAGTAGCCACAGCCAGCTGGCATGTGTCCCTGGAGCCCTTGGCAGCCTTCTGCTGAAAGGTAGGAGGGCCTTGACTGTGGCTCAGGCAGCTGGCTGAAGCGGGACAAGTGTCACTGTCCCACAGGCAAAAAGACACAGGAAAGAATGCCCAGGTGCCCGACTGAGTCCGGGGCCCCAGCTGCCAGCATCACCCATCCAATGAGAATGTGCTTTTCTCCCCTGCTGGGGGCTGTTCAGAATAGGCTCCAAGCAGTCTATATGTTTTCAACATGAGCTGGAGTCTCTGAATCATTTATTTTTGTAGCTCTTCTTAAAACTGGAGAAAGGTGGACATTCATCTAGGCGCTGAGCAAGGAGCCTGGAAGGAGGAAGTGTCTGGTGGCTGCTGTGATGGGTGGCATGCCTGGAGATAGTGGTGGTGGCTCAGGGATCAAACCGCTGAGAAATGGTTTCCCAGGAAGAACTCAGAGAATTCTAAGTAGGTAATGAGTAGTGACTTTCTCTTGATTTACGGCAAGACTTGGCAATCAATCTGTAATGCTTTGAAGAGAACAGAAGTGAATCTGCAAGAAGCTGCAGTTGGGAAGCCTCCCACGGGCAGTTTTTCCTCGGAGGTCTGGGGAGCCAGAACCACAGCCAGGGGTGGACCGAGTGGGGTTCTGCCTCTCTCTTATGCTCAGAGGACCCAGGCACCCTCCTGGCAGGTGCCAGGATGGGATCTATTTCATAAGGGTGGGTCTCAGTGAGACGCCCCTCGGAGGACTCTATGAGCTGGGGAGTCACTTGACCAGCCGAGGCTGTGGCTTTGGGTGGCAAGTGGAAGGAGGGGGCAGCAGGAGGACAGGGAGGAGGCTGGGGGGCGGAGCTGAGGAAAGAGAGGTTAGAGGATGAGTTTGGAGCTGGAGCTGAGGGCTCGCTGAGAGCGTGGATGTTGGGGATGAGGGAAGAGGGGTAATAATGGTCACGAGTCCCAGGCCTCTGACTTGGCCACCTGGTGGCGTCGGGCTGTGCAGACCCAGCCCTGCTTCCCCGGATGTCCCCTTAGAGGCCAGCCTGCTCTGCGTTCTCAGACTGCTTACCTTTTTCTCCCCTACCTCCCATTCATTGTGTTTCCTGCCTGACATGCAGCGACTCTGCCCAGGGGCTGTAATTTTATGAAAGGGAGCGAAACCCCCGGGGCCCTGGCACTGCCCCTTCAATCCGGGCCTGGCTGTATTTCATGGTCTGGGCCTTTGTGCTTCTGTGATCAAATGAGGGTACCACCCAGGTCATCCTCATGGCAACCCTCTGAGCGCAGGGACTATTGTTAAAGCCCCTTTTACAGGCGAGGAAACAGCGAAGTAACTTGCCCAAGGTCACACCGTTGGCAAGTGAGAGAGCCAAGATTTGAACCGGGCCATTGGTTCTCAAACCCGAGTTCTTTACCGCTCCACCCTGGCTACCTCCCCCTGATGGAAAGAGGCCCAATGCTTTCACCCTAGAGCACCAGAAAGGCACATCTGTCTACCGGGGGAGTTCTGGTTTGAAAAATACCTATAGAAATACAAGAGGACAAATACCTATCCCATATAACCTAGTGCCAGAATCGGGGCAGAATCTGGCCAACTCTAGGTAAGGAGGAAGTGGAAAGACTGCTTAACAAGGGACAGGAGGCTCAACCCCCAACCCCCTCCTTCCAGGCTAAGGTCAGCCTCAGCCAGGAAGACCAGGGACCCTCACCTGGGGGCCAGCGCGTGGCCCTTCAGAGACCACAGGGCCAGAACAAAGGGACAGGCTGGACAGGGGAGCGGTGGGGTCGAGATGGGGGGAGGGGAGCGGACAGAGGTCACTGTCAAGGATGTAAAGGGACCCAGAAGCCCAGGCGCAGCAGGTCTGTGTGTGTAGACAGGGCAGAGGGAGCAAGCCATGGTGCAGGCCAGGGCGGCCTGGCACAAAGGGGCACTCAGTACATGTTCCAAGGCAGCGAAGGGCCAGGGCTGTTCCTGTCTCGGGTGGTGGGGAGGGAGACCTCAGCAGGCTCCTCACTTGGGGGGTTCAGGGTACAAGGAGCATCCAGCCTAGCTAGGGCCAGTAACGCCCGAGGAAGGCCGTGGGCCCCCTCCCTGCTCTGGGGCTATGTGCTCGTCCAGGTGGCCTGGCTTCCTGTGGATGTGGTCACTGGCCCTAATCCAATGGCCCGGTGGTTATCAGGGCATCAGGTTTGTACCACTGGGCTGGCAGATAAGGGGCGTGTATTGGTGTCGCAACGAGGTGAGTGTGGCAATCATTGACAGGTGGTCCTAGGGCCCGACAGAGGCTGGCTTCACCGGAAGGATGGCAAATGCAGGACATTTCTTCAGGCAGGCTGATGCCATCCGAGGAGGCTTGAGAGAGCCGGGGCGGATCTTTCCAGGCTTAGCTACAACTTACAGAATCCAGAGCAGTCCCCTCAAGGCCAGGGTTTTGTTAAAATCATTGCCTGGTGTCATAGGTCCGGCCAGACTGGCTAGGATTTGTGTGTCAGGCTGTCCATTCCAGAGCACTCTGAGTAGCCCAAACACAGCGGCAGCCTTCTGGACCCTGGTGCTGCTCTTGGCCACACAGGCTGACCAGTGCCCCTCAGCGTCACCTGTTCTTGTAAACAGACCCCCCCGGCCGCCCGCCTGCCCCTCCAGCCAGCGGGCGTCCACTTGTTCCCAGTCTGCCTGTGTCAGTTTGTTTGATTAGAAACATGCACTGGGTGACTATAGGTGCCCAGGAGAGGGGAACCGAACAGAGGAATGCCTGACTGTGACACTCTGGAAGGGAGATAAACAAAGGAAATTCATAAAATGGACAGTCTGTTTGACGGTGACAGACGATCTGGAGAAAAATAAAGCCGCGAGAGGTGCTAGAGGGGGTGCTGGGAGTGGTTGGCGTCTTGTAAGAGGCGTTGAGTAAGTTCTGGAGGTGACGACAGGTGGCCAGAGGAGAGGAACCATCAAGAGGCAGAGAGAGGACAGGAGCCGGGGTGGGAATAGGGATGTGGTGGGAGAGGTGAGGAGCAGGTCCCTCGGGCCAAGCAGGGGCTGCGCTGAGGGAGGAGGGACACAGTGTGGTGGCATGCTGCCTTCGGCCCCGCGCTGAGGACAGACTGCAGGGGGTGAGGGCAGCAGTGGGGACCATGGCACCCAGCGAGGGGGCCCCTGGAGTGTAAGGGGCGAGGGCCCTGGCCTGGGCGCCAAGCATTCCAGGAGAGAAGGAGGTAGGTTCTGGGCATACCCTGTGCCAGCCCAGTGGTTATCAAGGTCCACACCTGATTGTAAAAGTAGAGCCAGCAGGATTCACTGTCAGATCAGGGGTGACGCCGAGGTTTTCAGCTTGAGCACCACGAAGGATGGAGTTGCTGTCAGAGGAGTAGAGAAGATGGGACCACTTGGGCCTGGTGAGACGGAAGCAGCAGAGGGAAGAACAGAGAGGCATGCTGGGTTGCTTGCTTCTTCCCAGTTGCTTGCAGCCTTTTTGTGACAGCGTCCCACTGGATGTCATTTAGAGTTTTTATAAACAGACCACTGCTGTGCTTGAGGAAATGCCAGCAGAAAAGCATGAAGAACAGTTCTTGGAACCACATCTTGTGAAGTTTGGTGTTTGCTCCGGGGAGTTTATGAGAAGGCATTAATCAAGGCCCAAGAGTGTCAGCACCTGTGAGGCTGTGATCTGACTTAATCATGGGACGTCCAATAGGGGTGCCAGCCACCCTTCACAAGGATGGTGCTGGGCTGAGAAACCCACAGGGGTGGGGTCTTGGTCGGATCCTCCTCACCTGGGGAGTCATCTTTGCTGAGAGCCCTCAGGCAGCTAAAAGCCAAAGGCATGGAGCCCAGGGGCATTCCTGAGTAGCCCTTGCAGACCAGCGGCTAGAGGAGCCCGATGGGCCTTCCAGCCTGCCCTGCACCACGCAGGCTCCCTGCTCCTGGCCCCACATGCCTGCCCACCCTCCCGGGTGGGCAGGAGGAGAGAGCCTACGCCTGAGGTTCAGCCCCTCCAGGACCAGGAGGGGCTGGTCCTGGGGCGGGCCCTTGGCTGAGGTGCCCAGCCCGAGAGAGGCAGGGGGACCCAAGGTGCTGCCGGTGCATTTGGAGGGCTTGTGAGAGGGGCCCAGGTTAGGGGAGCCCCAGCCACACCCCACTTTCCTCTCTTCAGGCCATCACCCATCAGGAGCACTCCCTCAAACCTCCACTCCACTTTGGCACCACAGGGGGGCAGCCTGGGCCACCAGCCTGTAGTGGGACTCACGTCCCCCTTTGCTAGAAGGCATGGGCTTACCTCCTCCATTCCTATAAGAGTGGGGAGGGACCCCTCCTACCCGGAGCCGCCACGGGCTAAAGCTCCGTAGCTCTGCTCTAGCTCTGGGAGAACATTTTCCTCTGGGACAAGCTGCCCCACTAGGGCCGGGCTATTGGCTGTGGGCAGGACACTGTGTCCCCAACTCCATCACCCAGGGGCCACTCCAGTCCTGGCCCAGCTGGCTAGCCAGTGGGAGAACTCGCCTTCAGGCAAGGCTGGGGGCATCGTGGGCCCTGGTGTAGGTCTTGGCCTGGCTAACGGTCCAGTGGAGCCTTTGACCTGCTGCCTCTTCTCTTGATGCCCTTAAGTCTTGGTTTTCTGGTGACCATAGAGTCAGCCAGTCTGGCCCAGGACAGGAAGCAGCCAGTGTTAGGCAGGATTGTAAAACCAGGGTTGTTTCTCCTGCTGAATGGGCACCCTGGGAGAGCTGGGTGTGACATCCTTGCCTCTAGGCCAGTTCTCCAGGCCCAGGGGACAAATGGGTCTGAGCCAGAAGCCCAGTACCTCGAGGGCTGCCCTCTGAGATCCTGGTTCCCGGGTGCTCCCTGGAGTCGTTTGAGCAACATCCTTGGGGCTTGCGTCTGGGCAATGGACCAGCCAGTGGACTTAGATCAAGCTTGTCCAACCACGGCCCACGAGTCACACAAGGCCCAGGAGGGCTCTGAATGCGGCCCAGCGCAAATTCATAAACTTTCTTAAAACATGATGAGATCTTATTTTTTCAACCTTTTCTTTAGCTCCTCAGCTATCGTTAGAGTTAGTGTAGTGTATGTGTGGCCCAAGATAATTCTTCCAATGTGGCTCAGAGAAGCCACAGGTTGGACACCCCTGACTTTCTGTCCAGCTGTCCAGGAGAATGAGCCGTTGCTTTAATACACTCCTAGTTCCCAGTTAGACACTTCACTGCATTGTTTTTCCTGCGTTGTTTTTTTCTGCCCTTTTCAATGGCTCTGCTATGACTTGGTTGTGTTTGGGGAGAGCCTGGTTGTCAGACCCCATGTGTTACCAAGGATTTGGAACCCCACCTCTTCCAACAATGAGATTACATGACAGGAAGTGGCCAGGGGCAGCCCGGGCACCTCCGGAAGTCACTGTCCAAGTTGCTTCTGATACCACCGCCCTCCAGGTTGTCCCCTTAAAGTGACCACCTGCTCACCTGTCATGGGCATTTTGGTTAGATTTATTCCAATGGGCTCTCTGCTCTTAGCAGTTCAGAAAGATATGTGTCACTTTGCTATACAACATCCAACACACCGTGACCTAAATGATTGTGACAACAGTTCAACCACAGCCTGAAATTTCATCATTATTTATGATGTCGAGAGTTCCAATGCCTACAGTATCTCCTTAATCCAGTCTAATTCTGGAGCCCTGGCTGCTGGGCCTGCCTGTGTGTCTCCCATGGCTGTTAACAGCTCCTCCAGGCTCCCAGTTTACCAATGGAAAATCCATCTGAAGCTTTTGCATCTCATGTGGCTGTTAAAAATTGATGTTCCTTTATTGATGTAACTGGTTCCTGCCAACTACTTGGGGACAAATAAACGTGGCTGAACTCAGAGACAAGCAGAGAACCATTTGTTCATGGAATTGCTGGTCAATTGATGTTGGTAGTTAAACAAGCTATGGTTCAAAAGGATCTTGAAAGAAAAAAAAAGTAAGCTGTGCCGAGAAGTTAGTGTTTACAGTGACCATGCCAGGAAGGAGCGACACAGCCGTTCTGCGGGTCAGAGCGGGAGGGTACCCCTTCTGCAGCCTCAGGGCCCCCCGCTCACGCCACTTTCCCTGCTGCTCCCCGCGCTCTGGCTGCCTCCCTCCTCAGGCCTCCTTGCTGTCCTGACATGCCCTGCTTCTCTCTGCTCCTGGATGTCCCCCTCCAGGAAGTCTCATGAGTCCTTTCCCTGTGGCTGTCCCGTCCCAGCATGTGGCTTCTGCTTTGTCCAACTTCACACTGTCAGTTAATCAGGGACATTCATTTCTCCGTTGACTAGAGGACCAGCGTCTGCCTTGCTCATCCTGTGATCCTCCCTGGCACGTAGTAGGTGTGCAATGGGGTTACCCACAGACCTGATGAACGAACCCCAGGGGGCTCCTGAATGCCCGGGAAGCTGGGTGTGACAGATCTCTCTGGTCAGCTTCCCTCCCCGGGACCCCCAGGATGCAAGGGTGTGGGCGGGTGGGCACTCGCGGGAACACTGGCCCAGTTCTGGCTTGTCGCCCTGTGGAGTAATTACTTCAGACCAGCAACAAGTGTGGGAGATCTGGGAGGCAATATCATTGATTTTCCCATAAAGGTGCAATTTGTAGTAAGTGAGAGAACCTTCCTGGCAATATCTTGCCTGTCTTCACTGACAGACCCTTACACCCCCTGCAGGGAGAGGGGAGAGGGTCTCTGGGTGACTTAATCTTCAGCAGCCACTGAGGCCTCCCTGGCTCCACTAGGCTTGTGGCCCATGGTCGGGACAGGTGTCTGAGCCTTGGGAGGACTGGAGCCCTGGACTATGCCGCTTGGTCAGGCAGGTACACCCTCTCCTGAGCTAGCGGGAGATGCTGAAGGTCACACTTGCCTCCGAGTAAGGTGCTAGGGGCCCACTGAGAAAGGCTGTGCAGGGGATGCCGGGATAGCTCAGTGGATGAGCACTTACCTTGCAACCACAAGGTCGGGGGTTTGATTCCCAGCCCCGGCCCATGCAACCCCATATGCTGAACTGCAGTGCAACTGGTAACCACCGGGATGGTTAGGCAGCGAAGGTTCTTGCCTCCTGATTCCCACCCCGTGTGGCCCCACATCCACCTGTGTGGAATGAAACTATGTCTCAACTAATGATGTACAGCTATGGAGACTGCTCTGGGCCCTCCCCCTCCCCCGCCTTCTCCCTCTCTCAAACAATAAAAATAATAAATCTTTTCTTTTTTTTAAAGGAATGGCTGTGCACTGAGCCCCTCCCAACACCCTCTCTTCCCACCTGGCCCTTTATTCTCCTCCAGGGTCCCCTCCTCTTCCTTCTCTGCTCCTCTAGGCCAGAAGCAGCACACCAAAACCAAGCTGGAAGCCGAGGGGCCAGAGGGCCAGTTTAGCTTCAGGCTTCTCCTCTCCTCCCCTGGCTCACATGCCTTTCTTCCTCGTCACTGCTTCCTGGAAGCCAGGCCTCTGCCTCCACACTGGTTCCACCCTCCTCCAGTGTTTGTTGAGTGAATATTCAGTGCCAGGCTCCAGGCAGACAGAGGACTTGCTGAGAGCCTGGTGGGGACACCCACGTGGAGACCAACCTCAGACTAGCATGAGCACCTTGGCAGGGCTGCTGTCAGAGACCAGGCAGGGACACCATGGGAGTGTGGGGTGAGGGGCCCAGGGAATCCCCCGGCCGACAGCCCCGACAGAGTCTGACCCCCACGATGCTGCTGAGAGCAGAGGGTTGTAGGAACAGCACTCACATGAGTGTCCAGTCAAGGTGTGATCGTCATTCCCATTTCACAGCTGAGGGCACTGAGGCCAGAGAGGCAGGCTCGGGCCAGGAGCCCTACCACCAGGGTGAGCCCTGCCCAGGACTGAACAAGAGGGCTGGGTTCTGGGGGGCCTTTACCTCCCAGCTAGACCCAGACCCCGATTGCTCTTTGTCCTGGGCTGTGGCCAAGTGAGGGCTGGGTACCCACCCCTCCTGACCACCTGCCCATTCAGAGGGGCCTGAGCAACTGGAAGTGACTATGGAGGTGACCTGAAGAGTCACTCCCCCTGAGGCCTCTGCTTGTCTTCTGGATTCTGTTTTCCATCACGTTAATTGCATTTATTATTCATAAACTTCTAAAACTGGCTTCTGGGCCTCCGTTTTCCAAGCCCCCTGGGCTGTCACAGCTGAGGCCCCTCAGTGTTGGGCTTGCCAGGGGTCCCCTGTGGCTTTGGGTCGGGATCAGACTCTCAGCCCAGGGCCCTCTGAGTTTGGAAGTGAAAACAAAGGACGCCCCGGGTTTGATGGCTTTCCTGCAGCCCCGGGAGCCTGGGTCTTTTCTCCTGTCTGGAAGTGCCCGATGGGTGAGGGAGCTGTCACGTCAATGGTTCTGCCTCAGCTACCTCCTTCATCCCACCTGGACTGTCAGAACAGCTTCCTATTCTGTCCCACACTCAGATCTTCCTGTGCAAGCTTCAGGGACCCATGCCCTGGGGCCCCTTCCCCGGGGGAGCAGCTGTCTCTCGCTCCTTCCCTGCAGGCTGGCCTCTTATGCATGTACTACCCGGTGTCTGTGCCGCTGACAGCAGGGAGGGCGGGCCTGAGGTGGGCCTCCTTCCCACTGCTCCTTCCTGAGCCGGGCACAACCCCTCAAAGGCCATGAGCTTTCCCAGCCCCTCCCGGATGCCCCCGGCGGCCAGCCCGCTCCTCTAGTTGAAGGGCTTTGGTTTTTCACTGCCGCCTCCCCGTGTCTCGTCCCTGATGAAGTTCCCGTTTCCGTGGAGGTCTCTGTTATAGTCACAACTTCTGAGAGGGCGTTAGCATCTGTCTGTGGCTCTCCAGAAATGTGCCCCCACCTCTGGAGCTTAGGGAAGATGTGCTGTTGTCCCACGGGGTGACATTAGGAGGCCATTTGTACCTGCTGTGCCTGAGATGACCAAGGAAGGTGTGTGCACCTGGGAGGGCCACCAGGTGGCTCCAGGCTGGTGATGCACTCGGAGGCCTCAGGCTGGGGTCCAAGTCTCTGGTTCGTAAAGCAATGGGCTTGAGTGTTTTTTTCCCCTGTTTGGGGGGGAAATGGCAAACAGAAAAACAGCTGCAGGGACAACCACCGGAAGACGCCTGGCAGCATCCCCCACAGCTAAGCAGTCCATACCTAGCGGCCAGCGACAGCACCTGGCACGCAGCGGACACACCACAAGACACATGCGAGAATGTTCTGTAGTGGGCTCAGGGCAGTCTAAAACTGGGGGGACCCAAAGCCTACCTTTGGAGGCAGGCAATTCTGGTGGTTCTTAGAGCAAGGACCTGCAAGCAGTGAGAACTGACAAGTTACTGTGCACACGGGAACACGGGGCTCGACGGAGGGCAATGTTGTGCGAAAGAAACCAGACTCAAGGCCACGCTCTGTGTCATTCCACTTATACAAAGTCCCCAACAGGCCATGGTGACGAAGGAGCAGAGGGCAGGGGGCACACACACAATGGTACCCACCAGGGGACCAGAAGGATTCTGGGTTTTCATCAGTCTGGACACCGAATGTGTGAGCACTTTATCTGTGTTATGTTTCACTAAATAGGTTTGGCAAAAAATAACACACGCAAACCCCAAACACCCCAAAGCAGGGCTACTGCCGTGACCGCCTGGGCAGAAAGGTTGCTGCCGTACGCCTCTTGTCCGGAGTGGTCCAGGTTCCTCCCAATGCACAGGCATCTCAGGAGCTACAGTCTGACACGGTGAAATGACCATTGGTGTGCTTTCCGAATTAGCCTGTTGGCTGGTGACAGAAAGAAAATGAAAAGTTAAATGCAATTTAGGGAAATGCCGCCTAGCCTGTCTGTTAAGACCAGGACCTGAATATTGAGTCTATTAGAAGCAATTATAAAAGGGAGAGCATTTCTTAATGTTTCTCATTTGACAGGAAGGTTTTTAAATATGGGGCATTAGTTAATAAAAAGTCCCCGAAGCCTATTGTAATATATCACCTAATTCCTAACCGTTCATAGCCACCGAAATAGGTAAAAAGGGAATATAAAATTAATATATAGTTATTATTGCAATTGCCTTATAAATTACTGAAGTCCCCTGGAGGTACCACGGGGGCGTCATTATTCTGAGACAGTCTCAAGGGCCTTGGCATGCCCCCTTAGCAGGGAAGGGAGCACTCCGGCTCTCTCAGTTAAGGAGAGAATACCTGCTCATGCGGCAAGAGGCAAGAACTAGGGACCAGACTGCAGAAATTTCATGAGGAAACCTCTTCTCCAGTTGTTGAAGCTTCTGGGGAGGGTGGCCCCCTGCTCTGGCTGACCGGACGTACCATTTGAAGTGGGACAGTGCTGTTGTTTTCCGTCCCGTTTCAATCGGTCCGTCTGGTCAGCCTAACCCCGATGCCTCACTGAGCTTGGTCCATGCCCAAGGTGAGGGAGGCTGGGAGAGATCGTTGGATTCACGGGGCTTGGACTTGGTTAGGGGCCACGTGCAAGTGTCTGAAGCTTCTGGGGAGCTGGGGATACCGATTGTCCCAGAATCAGGAGGGTAGAAGCAATTCCCTTAAGGTATTTTCCCCCAGAACACCCAGCTGCAGGCACGGAGGCGGGCCTGCCACCACGCACCCAGCCACTGCTGCAGGAAGCACAGCATAGGGGTCCTCTGGAAGTCACATGCGTGTGACTCAGGCGATGCCAGAGCTCTGCTTCCAGTGCAGGGAACCCCCACGTCCCGCCTTTGCCGTCCGGAGTGCATTTCATCCAGGGATTTAGCAGCTGTGAATGGAAGTCCATCCAGATCCAAGCTCTTTGCTGAACCCGAGTTTTCTATTCAGGGGCATTTGGTGAATGTCGTGTTTTAGACATTGTAAAACAGGTGATTTGCCTTGTACCTGTTGAATGTATTCACAGTGGCGTGCTCACTTCCCCAGAACAGCACGGCCCTCCCTGGCAGAGAGCCATCCTTTGTGCTCCCAAGGGAGATAGATAGCTGGGGTTTTCCCAGCAACACACCAGAGGCAAATTTGCTTCTCAGTTCAGCCCTTCCGAGCTGCACGTTTGGCCCACCCTCTCTCTGGCTCCCTCCACTCCCTCGGGAGCCCAGGCCTGTCGGTTTCCCCAGGGATGGGTGGTCCATGGCGGGCAGCGGGCATGGTGTGGGCAGCCAGAGGAAGGAGGCCAGGCTGTTGTCCACTCAATGTCTGCCATCCCCACTCACACTGCAGGAGGGTTATACCTCCCCGTGCAGACAAAGGTTTTGCCACTGAACCCAATGCCGGAGAAGCAAGAGAAGTGGGCTTTTAAAGCAGGGCTGAGCTAACATTCCTGTGGCCTGGATTCTCTACAGCCCATACCAAAGAGTCTTGCCTACAGTTTGTTTCTGAATTGTGGTTCCTCAGGCCAGGCTGCAAGTTTCTCTGTGTGGGTGGCAGGCGGTGTGCACTTGCGACCCCTTGTGGCAGCTTCTGGGAGCCTTCCTGGATCGCGGCTGTGTCCACTGGGGGACATGGGAAAAGATGCCTGTTGGGGGGACAAGGCAGGGTTCAGGGGAGCCGGTCGTAAACAGGTAGCTTTCATTTCTTCCAATTTTTTTTTTTCAAAATGAAAACCGCTTTACACTGATGAAAAGACATAACATTTGCCAGTAGGAATTAGGTCAGTGCAGAGCATTCTAAACAAGATATGAAAAATACCCTGTGATGCAGAGGGTCATTCGCCGCAGTTGCTTTAGCACACAAGCTTTCGGGATCTCTCCAGGGCCTCAGACAGGCTTTGATCACACTAGTCGGAGTCGATTCCTCCTCCTGTGTGAAGTGGAAATCTTTCTGGCAGTGGGCACCCTGCATCTGTGTGGCTTCACCATAATCCACTTAACCAGTCCTCCCCCACGGATAGTGAGGTGGTTTCCGACATTCCACCGTGACCATCAGCCTTATCTGTCCACCTTTGGGTATTTAACTGATCATCTCTTGGGGGTAAATTCCTATAAATGGAATTGCTGGGGGAAACTTCAGTGCAGAAAACCAAACTGCCCTCTAGAAGTTGTCCACCCACACAGCTGTGGATGATGTGAATGTCTGGTGAGTGTGTACTACATGCTTCCAGAGGATTTTCTCATTTAATTTCAGGAGGTAGGCAGGGGCGTCCTCGCCACTGTATCAGACACAGAGTCAAGGGGGCTTTAACGAACTGGCCCAAGGTCCCACAGTGAACTGATGGGTCTGGGAGGAGCCAGGTAGCCCTCCTGAAAAGCCATACTCTTGGTCACTGATTTGGACACACATACACACACACAAGTGCCTGTGTGCCTCCCTTGGGCCTCCAAGGTAATTATGTTGTTTTTATTATTCTTCTTTAGCAATCTGACAAAGGGAAAACAATATCCCACCTTTATTTATACTTCTTTGATTACCGGTGAGGTTAAACGGTAATTTGTCTCTCTGGCTTGTCTGTCCTTGGTATCAATTGCTGTGGAGGCATTTCTGGTTGACTTGCTAATCTAGAAGAGCACTTAATAATAGGGGTCTTCATGTTATCCTTCTGTAATAGTTGTCAAAATATTTTTTGCAATTTGATACATAGAAATTTTAGATAGACGTAGTCCAATTGCTCCTTTCCTATATAGTTTGTGTCTTTGCATAATTACATAGGCTTCTCCTACTACTAACTACCTCAGTACAGTTCAACTCTTTGTATATATTTTCTTCTAACTTTATGATTTTATGAATTAAAAAAAATATATATTTTCTGTAATTACAAAATAGTTCAAAAACTGGTATTTATTGTATAACATACCCATTAGCTGATTGGTTTCATTTTTCATATTTAACTCTCTCTAAAGTGCATCTAAGAGTAATGAGTAAGCAAGGATCCTGGCTTGTTAAAGACCAGCTCCCCTGGACCCAGCCTTTGCCCCCTCAGAAGGACTAGTTGACCTAGTCTTTATAACAATATTTTTGCCCCACACACTTAAAATTCCACCTTTACTGTACTATAAATTCCTGTGTGTTAGCCTTTCTTCAGTAATAACAAAACCCCAAATCTCAGTAGCTATGGACAGTGAAAGTTTATTTCTCGCTCATGTTGCTATCTGTGGCAACCCAATGACTCTCCTCCAAGTGTCAGGGCTACTTCCATTTCCTGACTCTGTCCTCTTTGAGAGGGGAGAGAGAAAGTGCAGAGAACTTACATCTATTCTTCAAAGCCTTGCCTAGAAGTGGTACTCATCGTTTTCATTCATATTGCCATTGTTAAGAACCAGTCACATGGTTCCAACTACCCTCCGGGAGGCTGAGAGATATGCCCAGAAAGAAGTATAATGGGGACCAGCCAGGGCTCCTCTTGGATAGATGAAGTTTAAGGCTGTGTGTGTGTGTGCATGTATACATATGTGTATGCATGTTCTGATCATTAGGCCTGTTCAGGCCAACCATCCGTGATGTTTACTGAAGACCTACAGTGTGCTCACCACCGTTCCCCACCAGGTACAAGGCGACATGGGCCTGCCTCTAGAATTTCCTTTGAGGCTGGTAGGGGAAGGGTCAGGCTCTGTGGGAAAGCTGAATGCAACACTAAAAACCACAAGGGCTGTGGGTGGGTGGGTGGGGAAGGGGGCTCAGTTATGAAGGGCTTTTGATGGTGAAAGGAAGGAGAGGCCACTGGGAGCCCCTCCAGCTGTCACCTCCTGGGTGGGCAGCTGGGCCACGAGGCCACCTGGTTAAAGGCGATCAGGGCAGCCCGGTGGACTGGGGCAGGGTGGGCAGCAGGGAGGAGGGGCTGGAGTAATCCTGGGTCTGACAGGGCTGGAAGTGTGTTCCCTTGGGCTGGTATTGGGGTGGAGCCTGGAAGGGAGCCCTCAGGGCATGCTAGCTGGTATGTGGATGCCCAGGCTCCCTACAGCCAGGCGGGTGGGAGAGCACCCCTTCAGGGTGTGGCCCCCCTTCCTCATCCTCCACGCTCCCATCCCGTTCCTGAGCGTTCTGAATGTTGGTGGGTGGTTGGCAGCATGTGCACGGGGGGAGAGGAGAAGTCAAGGGCTTGTCTGCTTCACGGCTGAACAGAAGGGGAAACTCAGACCCTGGTCACAGCTGGTGCTACCAGCTTAGAGCATGGCTCAGAGGCAGGAGCCGGGAGTGTGCTTCCGGACCAGGCGAGTCAGCAGGTTAGGTCTCCGTCCCGCCAGGTGCCTGAAACGGGGCTGCACACACGGAGGAATCCCCGCTAGTTAGTTGTCTGCTGGCTTTAGTTAGCCATGTTAGTACCATAAAGAAAGACTATTAACTTTGCATCAGTGGGCAAAGAGTAATTAAAACACAATTAAAAGCATGAATTCTCCTAATAATTGGCTTTATGTAATGTGTATTTAAAAACAAGACATCTGTGAAGGCTCTCTTTTGAAGCTATTCAGAAACTCAGAAAGGATAGCATTTTAATTAAAAATGGATTATTTAATCACCCTGTCATCATAGGACTTAGCCCTTGTTAATTAACGATTGATAAGTAGGTTCACGTTACCAAAACTTTAAATCCGCTGGGGGTGGAGGATGTACTTCTAGGCTCCTGACTTGCATCTCTGGGATGTTGGCTGGGGCAGTGTTCAGAACACATGCATTAGTTCTTAACTCACCGCTCCCATCCTCCGTAGACCCAGTGTGGACCTCCCACAGCAGACGGGGGGCACCTGGGACTCCCCACCTCCCCATCTTCTCCCTCTGTGATGAGACAGGGTGTGAGGCCCTGGAACGAGACATCACTCCCTGAGCCACGGTCCTTGCTGTACTGAACCATGGCTGAGTTTCCACTGAGTTCCCGTGGGGGACACAGCTTCGGCCCCCACTGTGCTGGGGACACCACTGGCCAAGCCCCCTGCCCCGGGGCTCCCCAACCCCGGCCCATGCTATGGAGCATCGCCCCCAGCAGTACCTCCTCTTCTCGGCTGATCTTTCTGTAGGAGCAGTGTGAGTGTTACTCCCATTTATCATAAATGGTTAAAGACTCTCAGAGTGATAAATAGCATTCCTGTTGTTCCTTCAGCCATGTGTGACTAAAGTCACGTTTGGAGTCGTGCGCGGGGATGGGAAGGCTCATTAGAAGAGGGTTCTTTGGCAGCTCACACTAAACAGGCGATTCGCTGCCATAAAGCCCGGCCGCGCACAGGGTGGAGAGGGCTTGGCCCTGCTGGACCGCGTCTGGGCCTCCCTGCGCTGCCGGTTTGGCTTCGACCTGGGCCTCGTGGCTCCTGGGAGGATCTCAAAGAGGAGGCATCGTGTCATAGGTACCTCGGATAGCGCTCGCCTGACGAGGCCCCCGTGGTCCAGCAGATGGCCAGGAATCCTGGACTGCAGTGGCACAGATCCCCTGGGTCCCTCAGGCCAAGGAGTAGCCCTGGTCACCTGCTGCATGCTGATTCCCCACCCCCACCCCCAACCTGGTGACCGGTTCCCTGTGGTCAGTGTCCTGAGCTTAAAAGACAGAGTGGCTCGTGTGTGCAGCTGGGCCCGGGTGTCACCGCGCCCGCGGCTGCTCCTCGTCTCCCCCTCAGAACCCGGAGCAGAGGTGCACACGGGCCCAGGGGTGGCTCATGGATGCAGAGGAGGAGGGCCACAGGGAGCTGCCCAAGCTGCAGGGGCTGGGGAGGGCACATCGGCGCTTCCCACAGCCCCGCTGGAGATGCATCAGTATGAAATGGGGCTCTCTGGAGAAAGTTCGGTCTGAAACAACACGTGTGAGCTGTTTTCCGATGGTAAGGCTGAGAGAAAAGAATGTGATGATTAGAAAGAAAGTAGCCTTGGGCTCTGGAGAAGCGAAACAAAGCACCCTAGAGCAAGCTTGTCCAACCTGCAGCCCGAGGGCTGCATGCTCTGAATGCAGCCCAACACAGATTCATAAACTTTCTGAAAATGTGATAAGATTCTTTTGTAATTTTTTTTTTTTTTTTAGCTCATCAGCTATTGTTAGTGTTAGTGTATTTTGTATGTGGCCCAAGACAATTCTTCTTCATCCGATGTGGTCCAGGGAAGCCCAAAGGTTGGACACCCCTGATCTAGAGGAACTCAAAAAGCAAAGCCCTTTCTTACTCTAGAAAAGCTAGGGGCTAGCTAGGGGCCCCTGTCCTGACTTCGCTGGGCGGAATCGGGGCCTTCTCTCCTGCAGGATTGATATTTAGGACACACCAGTTGGGTGGAAGGTTCCAGGTTTTGCTTCTTTCACTGGAGAGGGGGTGGAGTTCATGGCAGGTGGCACCTTTAAGGATGCCCTGGGCAGGGGCGTGGGGAGGAACTGGGCACCCTCTGTGCTCTGCTACTGTCGTCCATATGGGCATCCCAGCGAGACACCCATTGCCCTGGCTCTATCTAATGACCTGACCACTGTTACGTAAAGGAAGGTGGAAACACTGCCCAGCGAGGCTCCGGCCAGGGTTCCGGGCCAAGGGGGACCTCTGACTCACCTGCGCATGGTAGTGGAGCAGGCTGGCATGGTAGGAACTTGGCTCCTACGTGTCCAAGGCCCTCACAGCCAGGTTTGCTGGAGGGGGTCCGTTTGACCCTTTTTCCATGGTGTCCACACTGGCCTGGTGTCTGAGGCCAGGGACAGGAACAGGCTGGGGTGCAGGAAAGAACCTGGGTTCTTTTAGAGCTCACCCCACCAGCTGTTTTCCAAAGACCCGACGTGCCATTTGGGGATTTGGGGAGCTTCTGGGCCAACGTGTCCCCACCCAGAACTAGAAACGGGCTTTTCCTCAGAGACACCTCAGAGCAGAACCTCCCAGCATCCATCATTCACGTGACACCCTCCCAATTCCTGCCAAATCCTTACCCAGCTGTAGCATTTAACTGGCTTGATAGTTTCTTTATATATATATATATCCTACATTGAACAAAATAAACAACCTCAACCTAATGGGAGGAGAAGATGGATGGATGGATGGATAATATGTCAGATGGTGGTGAGGTGAAGGGGGAGGGCGTAGTCTTTATCCAGGGGCTCAAGACAGGCACCCATGAGAAGGAGACAGTGGAGGAGAGATCTAAAGGAGCAGGGAGCAAGCTGTGCTTCCCTGGGACAGACACTCCAGGCAGAAAGAACGGGGCTCATGCGGTGGCCCTGAGGTGGGAGGGGGACAGCAACAAGGGGACAGACTGAGATGAGAGATGGGGAGAGGGAGGAAGGCAGGCTGCTCTCAGGATGCCAGGGCTAGGTTTGAGGAGAGGAGTCTCTGAACTGTGGCAGGACCCCTCTGTGCAGCACACTCTGCAGGGGACAGGAGCTGACGCAGGGCGACCAGCTAGACCACTGTCTCCATGGATCAGGAAAAAGACGATGGTGGCCGCACAGGGGACGGGCAGTGTTAGTGGGAAGAAAAAGTAGTCTGAGTCTGGGTATAGTGACACCGTTAAAAAGAAAAATAGCATAGATGTGTATCTATTGTTTCTAGGAGTTTTAGCAAGGACCTGCCCTGGGACATACCTCATCCAGGATTGGGTGGGGCCCCTTGTCCTTATAGATTCATTTCAGCTCAGTTGGGCCCTGTGAGCAGGTATGAAGTGGAAGATGCGATAAGCACAATTACCTGGGAAGACTGTTTGGCTTCATCTGCTAAGCTGAACCTACATGAAAATCCCAGGACACAGCATTTCCATTTCTGGCTATATGCCCAGGGGCAGCACTTGCACACGTGCCCCCAAAGACCATCAAGTACGTCCACGACAGCATTATCCCTGATGGCTGCAATCTGGAAGCAACCAGAATGTTCACCAGCAGAAGAATGGAGAAGTGGTTAGACTCCCCTAGTGGCACACCGTGAGCATGAGAGAGCAACCACAGGCCACCCCACCCTACCCCACCACCGCCGTGTGGAGCAGCAAGAAGCCAGGTCATGTCGTTTGGTTCCATTTACCGGTATGTAAAGTTAAAAAGTAGGTAAAAGGGGAAGCCAGGATGGCTCAGTGGGTTGAGCGCTCACTTTGCAGCCCTGGGGACCGAGGATTGAATCCTGGCCCCGGCCCGTGTGGACCCATGTGCTGAACTGGGGAGTGCCCCCAGTTCAGTTCTCTCTCTGTCTCTGTCTCTGTATCTCTCTCTCTCTCTGTCAAAAAATTAATAAAATAAATAAAACTTTAAAAAAAGCAGGTAAAACTAACCTGTGGTGTAAGGAGTTAGGCTACCCGTGGGAAGGTCTGCCTGGGAGGGGCTTCTGGGTGCTCAGTTTGTGGCAGGT